>VYXB01000245.1:0-113094 GCA_013397135.1 Pachyramphus minor
AGATAACTCTCTTTTTCCAAGGAATCATTGTCATCTTTAAGCTATTTGTGAAAAGGTCATTTTTGAAAATAAGGACATTAACTGCACCGCAAATAGTTTCTCTGGATAAAGATTCAGCATATTCCATTCTGTGTCTCCCAGTGAAGAACTATATGTAATGGTATGCAATAGATGCAATTTTTATCATAAATAGGATTTGAGATATAAGCCAAACTGTTGTATTCAGTGTCCTTTTTGAAAAATATTGTTAGTTTCTCAAAAAGAATTTTTTAAAAATCATTTATACTCAGCTATCTTCCCTAGAATTCTCCCTCAGTCTGGACTTTAATGCATCTCAGGGATCCAAATTAAATATCAGACCTTCAATACATCACAACTGTGCTCAGACAGGAAGTGTTGGAAACCTAATCATCTTTATTATTTATACTCAAGAAGCATAATTAAATAAAAATAGCAGAAGCATTTGAAGCACATGAAGCTCTTAACATTACAAAGGCTTTCACTAAAAGACGAGCCCTACTTATGCCACAAAACTTGCTAAGTTAACTTTTCCTTGCACTACAAATCTTCTCCACCTGAGATGCAGAAGCAATGGACTGGTCACTGTTACTCTTACAGATGCAACAGGTAGTCCAGAAAAGTTTTTCTATTTTAAAGAAGCATCATATCAGTGAGATGACTACTGTAAAGTGAAATGCTGTGCCTGCCAAAATTCAAGACTATTGCCCTACAGATCTTTTCCACGCCCAAGAGGCATAAACAGAAGCACTATATACTCTTCAGTAGAAAAAAATTTAGATTTTTTTTTCTGATTTGTTTTCTCTATCCTCAGGAATACATTTTAGAGAGTGTATACAAACACACACACATACACATATATATATCAATCACTATTTTATTCCCTATGCTTTAAATATATTTATTAAATCAATCATACTAGACCAAGGGCTCATGGACTTCCATAGAAAACTTAGTTACTCAAATACAGATTTTCTATGCTGAAATAATTCATATTTTCCCTACATATTCTCAAAATCATTACAGAAAAGCCAGTATTTGTTTCTATTTCTCAGAATTCTCTTTTTTTAAATACTCCATGATAGTATATCCTCTATCCGCTATTTTGCTTAAAGTACCACCTTCTAGCTTTCATTCAATTTTGTATTGATTTTGTATTTTGAATGCAATTCATCATTACTGAGAGCTGTCTCTAGCATTTGCTCAGCAGAGACTGCTTTCTGTTTCCTGCATACCAATTAAGTGCTATGGAACACAGAAATAGGCAGGATTGAGAAGGTTTTTCTAAACTACACTTCATTTGGGACTGAAAACAGTTTTAAAAGATGCATACTCATATTAATTCACCATCAGGTTGTTGGACTAGGTGATCCTTACAAGTCCCTTCCAACTGATATATTCTATATTCTGCCTCTTCCTCATTTCAATTTTTACCTCCCAATTTTTGTACTACCAAAAACCACTACAAATTATGTGCCTTGAAGGAGTGCTAATGTTTCAGATATATTTTGTTAAATAGAAAGATTGAATAAAAGCATAAAATTACATCAGTTGTGACTGGTACTGACACATGGCAGAGGTGGCATCTTTGTAACTAATGTACTCAAATCTAGAGTTGTGTAGCACTCTCAGGTAACAGAAATATAAACTGTACTTGAGAGGTAAACTATGAACACGTGAAAGTTATTTGCTAAATGCTGAAGTCTCCACAATTTTCTGCTGTGTCCTTACATTGACTAAGCATTCATTTTCATCACCTATCCTAACTCAGAAACACAGCAGCCTTCTCTTCACAGTTTCACTAGGGCTCAAATTGCAGCCTTGCTTTTCTCAAAATGTCCATGATAAAGTAGACATAAGCATCTGAAAATATGCATCATTCTATGACAAATGAAATCAAAAGTTTTTTCATTTCCATAGGCTCTGCAGGCTACCTCCTGCTCCAACTTAATGACAAAACAAACACAACCTACATTTTAATTAATCATTTTAGAAGAATCTTTGCATGTGCATTCGTTGTATATGTATACATGTGACTGAAGTATTTAAGTACAATACCCATGAAGACTCCGAATTTCATTAATAGATACTTTAATCATTTTTGAAAACTGTACTTCAAAACCATATTTTTGGGGTTGCTTGAAGTAAAATTCCTAAGTAAAAAAACCTACAAAAACTACAAAACTAAAAAAACTACAAAACTAGTCACTAAGTCATGCTGTAAAAGTTAGACTTAGTGTAAGTTTGTAAGTGAAAATCACTTACAAACAAAAAAAATAAATAAAACCAGGATTTAAGCTAACACTTTACTAAGCTAGCACTTAAGTCCCTTAAGTCTGTAGTTTCTTGATCACTTTGAGGCAGAATAAACCAGCACCACTACCAAAAGAATTGATCCTGTCCTCTGTACCAACCCCAGCCACTCATACATCCCCCTACATGAGTCTTCACTCAGTCACACAGTGAACTGAATTGGGAAATTGATCCATGTCCAATTAATCAAAAAGAAAAAACCTTCCAAGGGAGATGCATTCAAAATTGTCTTCACTGCTTCCTGATTTATCTTCCCAGTTCTCTCAACAGAAATTAAAAAAAGGCGAAGCCACATTTCAGGACCTCCCAGCATGACATTGGCCATGCAGCTCCAGGAAAGCAGAGAGAGAAACATGTCTGAAACATTTTTGTTATTGGTAGTGGAAGCAAAGCTATCAGACTTTGAGATCAATGAGACATCCATTTGGAAAACCATTTTTGTGAAAACTGCTTCAGGTATCCCACTTGTAATACATTTGCCTGAACTGGCTGAGTCTGTCAGTTGGGTGGTCAATGCTATGGAAAGGCCGATTCATACAGAATCAAACATTCCTTCACAAATCAGCTTCTCTTCTTTTATGAGATGGTTTCTGAACATCTGGGCTGTCTAGACACACAGTGTGATATAGCTGGTCCTTGATACACAGGAGTACCAAGCACATTCTGCTTATGTAGTCCAAAAGTTGGAAGCTTTAAAACCAGTAAGACTACCCTGGCACTATCACAAAGACAGGACTTAGGACAGGGTAACTCACAGCTCTGCTGGACTGCTCATCCTCAAAAGCCACATAATACAGGCCAGAAGCCAGGAAAGAGGCACAGGCAAGGCATATTCATAAATATTTATATTTCATACTTTTGCAATGACTACATACTATTAGTTTTAAATATGCTTTAATTTAATTATGATAAAAATCAGACTGTGGTTAAGACCAAGGCTGACCAAAACTGTTATTCTTGACTCAGTTTCTGAGAAACAGGTGTCCACCAACATTTTTGAGGACTACCCATAACACTCTCTCTACTTTCCAATTTTAAAATCTGAATGGATTTTTCCTGTGTAATTACACAACTCCAATCTGCTTTATTCAGGTTTTTTTAATATATATATACATGAAAAGCTGTACCAAGAACTGCACTGCAATGAAGCAGTCTACCTACACAGAGCTTATAAATTCAAAGTCTGAGACTTTACTACTATTGCCACAAGGTAGTCAGCAAGACGCCACACATTAACTCCCAGTTCAGTTTGTCTTCTAAAGCCTGGAGAAATACTAGTCAATGTATGAGGTCTGACATGAAGCCTTTTAGAAAAGAAAAAAGTTAGTGCCTTTTCAAACTCAGCTCACTTGCAGACGAATTTTCACTGTGGGATTGGGGTCAAATTAAACAAGAACAAGTTAAGTTTCCTCTCCAACATGAGGACATAACTCATAACTTGAGATATTAACCATGTTTCCTTGTAGCTGTATCAGTGTTGGTATGTGTGTTGCTTACTGTCCATTTCCTGAATACCACTCTTCAAAACGAGTAACATGTAAAATGTCAGCTTCTTCAGCGACATTAAAGTTATTCAACAGCCAGCACAGTCAACAACACAACACAAAGCAGTTTCATTTTTAATGGAAGATACATGTTCTTGATAAGAAAATTGTTACCAGTAAAAAAATCCCACGGAAGCGGCTAAGGTACAATGGAGATAGTTTTATTCACCAACAAAAAGCACAATTCAATTTGAACAGTAACTCACCTGAAGTAACACTTTCTAATTTTCCTAAGTACATCTAATTCAACTGCTACCTGTATCATACCTGTTTTAGTGCAAAGAAAAAGAAAAATATGTTCCACCTTACCTCTTTGCCAGCCTTTGCTGGAAGTGGTCCTTGAATCTCTCTCAACTTGCGAGCATTGTCAAGTTCTGCTTGAAGTTCTGAAGCCAATTCCTTCAAAGAAAGTGATTAGACTCTATTAGTTTAACCATTTTAAACTTTTAAGAGACCTTAATATCAGAATTATTATATTCGCTCCATTTTTTTGTATTTTGAAATAATTTTTTAAACTCTAATGACACAAAAGACTAAATAAGACATGGCAATGTAATTTACACAATTTTTACTGGACAAAAAATTTTAAAAAGTGTTCAGAATAGAAACATCTGAAGTACAGAAACATGAATCGCCATAAAAAGCACAGAAAAAGTATCCTTAAACCTTATACTAATAAATGCCTTTTTTTACTAATAAATGCTAACCATAAATACTACTTTATATATAGGAAGCTAAACATGAAAGCTCAAACATATCAGGTGTATAACCTTTCCAGGTTATCCTACATATCCTTTTATTTTTTTATATATATACACACATGCACATTTACACACATACATGCAAGCAGTGGGTCTAGGGAAATATCTCTCAGACGTTTTTGCTATGCAGTTTCACATCTTCTCACACTGCATGTCCAACTTTTGCACTTAAGACCTTGAGTATTAAAATGTACAAAAGGCAGAAAATAAGAACTGTTTTGTGTAAATTGTTTCTGGTGGTCCTGTTCTCTCAACCATCTGTTTATTAAATAAATACAAGTATTTTAGAATATCTTGGACTGCTAAGAATTGCCAAGTGGCAACGTATCAACCTACATGAAATAGAACCACTTATACCCTGACCCCTTTGCCAATTCCATTGACTGGACTCCAACAACCATGCCCATACTTGCCGTCCAAAAATTCAGTCATTTGGTCAACACCAAGCAGCAAGTCAGTACAAAAATAGATTCAGAATTCATTTGTCCCACATGGCCAACCTTGAGCTCCAGCCATGCTGTTACATAACCATCTGTTCTGGTGTGTGGGGATAAACTTTTTTAAACAAGCTGCATTTTCAATCTGATCAGAGGAAGACCATGAACAATATTTAAAACACAACAAGGCAAGGATTAGGGTTTTTTAATTATTTATACTCTTGTTATACTCTCTCCGCAGAACACCTGTATATTTTTTGTCAAATTACTCATATTCAATTACTGTCAGGTGGGGAAAAAAAGAAAACACATTTGCACCCAAACTTCTGTTTGGGCAATGCTATTGAAGCTAAGCAGAAGGGTAAGAAAAAAAGTCTACAAATTTTGCTGGTCTCAATGAAGCTCTTTGGAAAACTTTCCCCTCCCCAGCACTTTTGCAACTAGTGTACAGATAGCTTCAACCATTTTCCCCTGTAGGAAGGTATCTTAAAAAATAAAGTAGTATCTTAAGTGACCATACCAGTCCCTCACAGACCTATCAGATAATTACATTCATAAATATGTTTTTCTTCAGTAGTGTATTTCTTTAATATTAACTAGGAAAACTACAGATTAAATCATGGAGGCATCTATTTAAATCATTAACACTCATTATATCTTAGTAGAAAATACATTGCTTGAAGTTACTTTTAGTTCATGTTTGAAGCTAGTAAGATTTCAAATGGACAGGATGTCTAGAAAAGGTATAGCGGTTGAAATATTGTAAAGCTACATACATACATCTATGTCTAAAGTCTGTGGGAAAAGAATTGATAATATAAAACTGCTTTGAAAAGAAAATGTTTATAAAATATGGACAGCATGTCCTAATCCAGCAATAATGGATAATAATAATAATGACAAATAATAATAATGCCAAAACATCCCAAAACTTCCCACAAATCAAAGAATCAATAGCTCCCAGGAAATACTAATTTAGCAGTTGAAGTCATACTTATTTATTACTTCGTGATGCAGATTTTGGTCAAATATTGTGTCACAAGAGGCAAACTAAACAAGTATAGTAAAAATTAATCTTAAAAAAAGATACAAAGGCCCACAATGATAGGTTTCACTTCTAAAAACTCAGAAAAAAGTTCCTTAAGAACAGCTATTCGGAGCAAGCACTTAAAAACACAGCTTAAAAACTAACAGACTACAACCTTTTTATAACTGAATTCAAGACAGTACTACCGAATGGAATTAACTCATTATAGCCACGCTTAATGTAATAAAAAATATATACTTCCAGAGTTCAGAGTGTTCCAAAAGAGTGAAATTCTTGCTACTTCAAGGAAACCAAAACAAACACTGCAAGCCTCCTAAAGCAACACTGAACATGCTGCTGTTTTTCTCAGCTCCATGGACTCAGTCTCACTCAGGGCAGGCATTTTGTGGAGCTGACCACAAAGCATTGTTTGAACAACCACAGCTGTTCTCAATGCTGAGCTGGATGCAATGGCCTATGCAGTTCCTTTCAGTTTTATATCTCCATATCATAATTAATAAGCATGCTTATACAGCAGAGCCATGGACCACAAGCACCTACTTGTGACAAAGGTGATGAAACAAGAAAAGCTCCAGAAACTGTCTACCTTAGACAGGGAGCTCTGTAGTTTTCACCTACTCCCTTTTCATTAAAAAGATATTAAATACTATAACAAAAGAAGAGAACAACTGGTTTTGGGTATGCTGCTTATCCTACAAAGCCTGGGCATCTGAATCCTCTAGTCTATGAACCACTGCACTTAGGCAAAAGTTCCTGTAAAAGCACTATCTTCAAACCCTACCAAATTCTGAAGGTCTTTCTTTGCTTGAATCAATACCCTTTAAAAAAAAAAAAAAGGAAACCAAAACATTTAAATCACTATGAGCTCTAAAGAAAAATTGCAGTAAATCATGACAGTTTTTCAAAGACATTACCATGTCTCCCATCAGTTCTGCTTTCACAATCCTTGCTCCCAGTCTGTTCATCTCCTCTTCACTAAGGACCCGAGGCGGCTCATCCTTCGATGATCTGTAAAACACCAGCTCCACTAAACCTATAGAAAAACACTGCAGTATTCACCTGTGTAATTAAACTTTATTTGCCTACTATACTGGTACAGATGCTCCTACTCTCAAAACAATTGAAAACAACATATAAAACTGCATTTGCAGTCAAAAGTTGCGAAGAACTTTGAAGCCAAAGAGCTTGAATAAAATTTTTATGAAGCTTATTTCCTTTCACTTTTGAGATCAATGAAAATGAAAAGAACTATCTATGAACATTTTCCCAGCATGAAAAAACAGTCAAGAGACAGTAGCAGGTATAAGCAGGCAAAAAGCAAGGGAAAGAGGAACAGAAAGTTATTTCAACCCGTTCTAATTCTCTTTTCTGGCTTTGGCCATGCTTTTCCTCCTCAGCAAAATCGCCCTTTCTCAGCTGTTCTCCTGTTAGCCAAAATAGCCTTCCATCTCTTGAAAACTACTTATTTTCCCATATTTATCTGCTCTCAGTACAATCTCTGCTTCTGAACATGTTATGGCTGATACACCAGAGTTTCCATGGAAAATTAACTGTAGCATTTTGAAAATATGAAGTGTCACTAGGGAAGCCACAGCTAGTAATAAACAGTACTGTATCTTAATTTTAATATTAAAAGGTCAGCATAGGAGTTCTTACGATAATAAATAAGTTCTCTAAGAAATATTGCAAAGAGGCATCAAACAAGTTTGGCTCTAACCCTAGGAAAGACTAAAGCCAACTAATTCTAAAAGTAAAATATCTAACACAAAAGAGACATAAGAATACAGTTATGATATTTGTTCCTGCTATTAGAGAGAGAATTCACCCACTACTTGATATGGTTAAACCCTGTCAGATTTGAAGAATGGGAAAACTTGAAGATCGTGTCATCTTTAAATGTCAAGTCTCCCCAGTCCTGGGAAAACTACCAAAGTTGCTTCTGTTTGTTTTCAAGATGCCTAATTCAAAACTCAAAAACTCAGCAAAATTTACCTTAACTTCACAAGAAACAAAACCCTCAAAGATTACCTTCTCACTTTTCCTTAACCTATATTTTTCAAAACAAGAGAGACTATTTAAATTAAGGCAAGAACAGTGTTTATTACTTCATCTATGCTTTTTTTAAGTGGTGCTAGTGCTTGAATCACCTGAACTTTCTGAGACTTGAGAAATTGTTTTCATTTGCTTTCTGTCTTGTCTCAAATTAAACTTTGAAGCAGTCCCATTATTAAGTGTGACTTCCAGCAAACACTAGCTGATGGACTTTTCCTCTGGGGAGATCCCTTGGACATCCAATCAGCACTTTTAATTAACCTGTATCGTACTACTGTCCAAAACACTTTGATTTATAGGCTGAAGAAACTTCCTCTGTGCTTCAGAAAGGATAAAACTTAAGAGCTATATTTTCAGCATGAGAGATAAAGAACTGAACCAGCAACACCTTTTAATTCAAGCCTTCACCTGAAAGAAGATTTACTTCTTGTAACTGACTGACACCACCACTGAAAGAGGACATGTATTACAACTCCTGAAACTTTAGAAAGAAAAAGAAAGCAGCAGCTTATAAATTATTCCCAACAGCACATATCAAAACCTGAAATGTTCCAAAAGCCAGACAATTCTCACTGAATGGAATAGGAAGACAAGTCATTTGGTATTTCAAACACATAAAATCTCTGGAGTTACAAGTCAGCTTAAAGGAACTTGGAAATAAGTAAAGTCAATAAGCAAGGGCTGTATGGTTTTCCAAGTCTAAGTAATCTCCACTTTACTAATAAATCAGCTCAGTAATTGTATTGGTTAAGAAATACAATTAAAATATCAAAGAAGATGTGCAATTAGGCTTAATAGTACTAAAACAGAAAACACATGCAAAAGAAAATATAAGCTAAACACTTCCTATGCTTATTCCTCTTTTGTGAGGAAAAGAATTATCACTCCTATCATAATAATTGAATTTTTTTAACTTGAATAAGCAAACCGCTTCCGTACACAATTTCATTTCCCAAAATCTCCAGCTTTGTCCAGTTACAATTAGCATTGTACTTACTATGTGTGGCAACCAAAAGCTAAAAGGTACAGGTTTTTGTACTTGCGTTTAAAAAAAAAAAATTAATCACAACTACTGAACACGAGGTGGGGTGGGGAATAATAATGCAGCTGCTTCTTTGAAGAAAACAATACTGAGGCAGTGGTATCAGTGGTAGGTCTGGAATAGAATTTACAGTTATTTTCCATAGCATTGTGGTGGTGAATTTGCCAGCTTTCCAGTTTGCAGAGCTTGGAGGACCATGGTAGAAAGCTGACAAGGAGGGCTGGCTCAAAATCCTCCCCTCCTTGAGGCTGAACTCTTGCCCATTGAGAAATTCCAAGACATTTGAAGTATTTCACTGAACTTGAGGAACCCTTAAAAGATATACTTTCATACATTTAAGTTAAATGTGTCTGTGTTCATGTGTGTGTGAATTGACTTAAATACCCTACAGCAAGTATAGTATGAATGTTGTCATCTCAGATCTATAATTAAGTCACTGTTGTGATTGTAGCAAATCATACTGACTCAATTCATAAATGTTAAATTAGTCAATGAACAAGGACTGTTAAAATCTTCTGATCCATCTTAAAACTGTGAACAAAGCTCAGACTGCTCCTGTATCAGAAGTCGTGTAAAAACTTCATCTGTGGTGAACTGGTACTTCTGCAACATTGTAACTAAGATCACTTTTTGCTGAAATCTTGGGCAGTCATTCCAAGTTCCAAGTTCCTTGGACTGTAATCAGTCCTAATTGATTACAGATGTAATCCTTTAGATATAAACCATTCACCAAGTCTCAGACTAAGACTGGACCTAGCCACACCCAATCTCCATTAGGAGTTTAGAAGGCAAGGGGGGGGTTCAGTCAAAACCTCATGGCACAATGGGAGGGTCTCCCTTACCCTTTTGTGTCTTCAGTCTCTGTGTAAATCATTCTAAGTCAATTTTCTCTCAATTTTCCTTTTATGTTTCACTCACGTAGCAAATAACAGAGTGAACCTTATCACCAAACTTTGTGAAGTCACATTTCTGTAGATTCATATTAAAACCATTTTTGCTAATACCTTTAATGGTGATTCTTTGAGGAACCCTAAACCACTGATTCATGACCAGCAGCCTGTATGGTGCTGTGGTTTGGACTTAACTGGTGACAGTGTTGGTAACACACTGCTGTTTTGGCTGCTGCTGAACAGTGCTTACTCAGCACCAAGGCTTTCTCTGGGTCTCACTGTGCACCCCCAGCAAGCAGGATGGGGTGAGCAGAGGCTTGGGAGGGTCACAGGCAGGACAGCCAACCCAAACCAGCCAAAGGGCTATTCCATGCCATGTACCATCACAGTCAGGGAAAAAAGGCTGGAGAGTGCAGTCTTTAAAAAATAGCTGCTGTTCAAAGACCAACTGGGCATCAGTCTGCTCATGGGAGGTAGTGAGTGATTGACTGCCTTTGCATCACATGTTGCTGCCCCTTTCCTTGTTACACTGCCTTTATCCAATGAGGAGTTTTTCTCCCTTTTGCTCTTCTGATTCCCTCTGCAGGATAGAGAACAAGCAAGCAGTTGGGTATGTGCTTAGCTGCTTGCTGGGGGTTAACACACCAAACACACAAACCAACAACCAGCTCCACACCTTCCCCCTCACTCCCCACCCCCGTCCCTACCCCTCGAGACATGTGGAAAACAACTGTGGACACCTTGTACCTGAACAAAGTCATACACAAACCAGGATTCAAGAGAGGAGGAGGTCTCATAGGCTTCAGTTCAGACACACCATGAATCATTCTAATGAGAAGTTTACAAAATACATTTATCTGGTAAAACCCAGACATTTCAGGGGAGTAACTATTTGGGCAATATAGGAAAACAAAGAAGATAACTAAATTTGAATGTCTAATAATGTCTCATACATCACAGGTTTAATGCTACAAGACCTTTTTTTCCGAGTAACTAAAACAGGTATAAAAATTTATTTCTCATTTTTCAGCAAAATAGCACCTAGACAAACACTAAAATAAACAATAAAACAAGAGATGACAAACATTTATGAATGAGTTCTCCCATAGTGTGCAAAAACTATTCATGCCAGAATTTGGAACTACTCCTGCCATGACACATATTCAAGCTCATACTTTAAAAAAAAATTAGATTAAGTGAACATCATGCAGTAATTTATATTCTTGCTATTAATGAAAATTTAAATTTCATTGGCTTCTATCAAGTATAGCAAGCTAAATCTGGGAAAAATACCCAATATACATAAATAAAGAACTGTGTAGACCAGGACGCCTGCTGCTGGTAAGTTTTGCAGTACTCACTCATGTACATTTTTTCTTTGGAAATACACAGGTATCTGCAAGTACTACACATAGGAACAATTATAAATAAATAATTTTAAAGAATCTTCTTATTAGAATCCACCAATTAATTAAAAGTTAATTCATAACCCCACTATAAGAAGTTTTCTGCACATGACTGACATAAGCATACAAGAAAGAAGGAATCACATTTGATCATATTTCATCAAATGAAATGAAATTTGAATTTTGAAACATGAAATTTGAAACATGAAATTTGAACCAAATCATAACATTCTTTTACATACTCCAACCAAGAATATTTACTTGTCCAGCTTTCCCAAACAATTAAATAAAACCACCTTGACACTAAAATACTTTTGCACATGCCTACATATTATTGGAAAGATCTGAAGGAAAGCATTCACAGTAATAACCGCACTACACAAATCACTGAGAGAACAAGCAAGCTGCTAATACTGGAGAACAGGATGCTTTGAGCAGAGCAAAAGGTCAGTTCTCTACAACTTACTTTTCTGACCACTTCTCCTTACTAGTCCCTGCTGTCTTTCACTAAAGCAAATCAGGGAAAATTAAATTCCTGCTGCCTATTTGTTTATGTTTCCCTTCCCGCTCCTATTAATCGTTCCTCTTCTCCACACAAAATGCATGTTCTAATCAATACCTTCTACTACTTTTCTCTACTTAAGCTTATGAACTCATCTCACAGGTGGAAAACCTATGCTTGCTGTATTATTTCAGGTTTTAGTCAGCATTTTCTAACATTTCAAGTTTGTCTTTTATAAATTCAATGACAGTAAAGATATTGTTTTGCAGGTTTTTTGCCTAAGAGGCCAATTTTACTGCAGCGTGAACTAACATTAGAAACAAGCAGAAAATAATCTAGCATTAGCAATTCTCAAATATGCTGAGGAGACAGGACAAGTAAGGGCTGTTCATTACTTCTGCAGTGGTCTATTGTAGCTGCCCTTAGCTGGAGGCTACACTCCTCCAAACTAAAGAGATCTGATAGGATCAGTTCTAATACTTCCACAAAGGAGATAAGAGTTTCTGCTATACTTTGCCATGAAAAATGCAGCAAATAAAAGACAAGTAAAGAAGTTCATAAAATACCTAGAGCATGATGTTTTACTGTCAGATAACGTCTGTTTCTTCTCAGAGATATCGCTTGGGTACTCCTGTTGCAACTTCTCTTTCTCATCACTTGGAGTTCTTTCCCAACTGTCATCAGTTTGTTCCCTAGTACCTGATAATTTTTGATCAGATAGTAATTTTTCACTGTTACCTTCTCTGTGTGTTTTGGTCCAAACAGCAGTATCCTCTCCAGGTTTCTGGAAACGGCTGCTCAAAGAGCTATGAACAGGCAGTTTAGAAGAGAACTGCTCTGACTTGTAGTCTTTAGGTGCACTGTAAGATGATGAATCATCTTCAGAGGGTTTCAGAAATTTGTGTTTCATATTGCTTAAAGATGAACTCTTTTCCTGATTTCGTTTTTCACTGGAGTATTTTTCTCCTTTGGAGCTGTAGCCCCTTAATAGGGAGTCCATGCTACTGTGTCCACATTCTTGATCTCTTCTTGACATACCTCTTTTGTAATCTTTGTCCTGTTGTGCCCATCCCTTACCATACCTCTCCCTAGTATGACCCCCAAACGTGTTCCTGTTTCTATCATCTTCATCTTGTGTCGCCTTTTCAATATGCTGTTCTTTCTTCTCTCTCTCACTTCCTGAATAATCAGTTTTCCTCCATCTTCCACTTCTATGATAATTTTCCTTTCTGGATGCAGCTTTTTCAGCTTCTTCTAATCGTGACTGAAATTCCTCCACTGACTAAAAAAAGAATAAAAAAGTCATGCCACTTTTAAAACCATGGGTAGGTATTATGTTAAGTATTTTAAATCTGCTGTAGGATCCCATATATTAAAAAAAAATTTAACAAAACAAAATACATAAAAGGCTGTGTAGCTTTAAACTCTTCGTCACTAGAGAGCAGTTTCAGAGGCTGTTTTTCCCTGCTTCTTTCCTTAGGTCTTACACTACACATTAAGTACATCTATTAATATGAAGAAAATTTAATTGAAGATGCTCACCCCGTATCTCTCAGCTACAATTTCCTCAAAATTTCGTTTCTCTCTCTCAGCCTGCTCTCTCATCCTTTGGTATGATTTTCGCAGCCAACTTAATCCAGCATCTTCTACCACTGGAACTAAAGTAGAAAACCATGAGTTTTAAATCTCAAGTAATTATTCCTATTTAACCTTACTCTGTATGTGACATCAAGTTTTCACCTAAACTTAATGTAAAAATTGAAGGGAGTGCAAATGAAAAACAGAATTAATATAATAACACAGTTACATGTTTTCATAAGTTAATGCTGGTTATACCTCAGCAACACTACAGATTTAATTTAAGCTTCTCTACTTTATCACAGAACACAACATGCAGTTTCCAAGACAGGACTAGTATATGAGAAGTTCTGGGTTTTTTAAATGACATTAAGGAACTTTCTCATTGTTTCTACTTCCTGTGTCCATTCTTTGGCATACCCCTTACACACAAACAAGTGGATTCCCCTTCTCAGAAAATGAATGGGTAACCAAGTGCTTTCCATTTGAGATGCCGAGGTTAAGCCGAGGTCTTAACATTCTGAACATGTACTCACTGATGCCTGTCACCTCTTACAGGTCGCTGATCTCTGCGACTCCTAAAGTGGGCATGAGGTTAATGGTTTGCAGGACAGACTGTCTACAGGGGAAGGCTCTCAAAAAGCCACAGACCCCACTCTTCCCTGTTGACAGAAGACAAGGACCCCTTCTTATCACATAATAAATGCTTAATGATACCACGAAAAATGTTTTTCTAACTGCGCTTGCTGGAAATAGGCAGGATAACCCTGGAGTAAGGGAAGCAGTGAAAAGGTTACAGAAGCCATATTTTTCACAAACTGCATCTGTAATGTATTTCATTTTAATGTGACTCAGTCTTCTGTGGGTGAATATTTTAAAACAGTAATTTGTGTAATGGAATGAAAGGAACCAAATGAGTCGATAACAATTTATCTTGTCTTGGTTAAATCATGCTTTCTTTTAATTAGTTCAAAATGGAGAATTTCTGTAAAGATATTGAAGGTCAAACCACTCAAGATTAAAAACCAGTGAAGAGAAATTCTGCAAAACAACATACTATGATATGAACCAAACATTCACTACTGAATTTCCATCCCAACTTTACTTTATTACATTATTACTGTTATTATTAATAATATATATATATTACTCATAATGCATTTACAAAAACATTTGTTAGCAACACAGAGACCAGAAACTGCAGCAGAAATTTAAGAATATTACCAAAAGTTGCTGTTTACCTTTCTTAACTGAAGCTTCTTCATCCTTCTCTGGTGGCAAACCTGTACCACCATCTTTCCAATAGGGATTAAGTTCTCTCTCAGACAGCATGGCCTAAAACAGAAATAATGTTAATATGTGCAAAGCATATGGCTTGTATTTTCTAGATATTTTCGAGAATATCTAATAAATTTTGTGAGAATCATGTGTGAAGTCTGTGTTATAACATCAGTTCACCCCCAATACTGGCACGCTGTATGCATCTGTTACACACACTGTTTTGGGTATCAAAGAAAGAACAGACACTCTGGTGCAGAAAACACAAGAATATAAACCTGCATGGACAGCAAGGGGTTGGGTGGGAGAGTCTGTAAGAATCATACTCTTCCAGGATTAAGCATACATATAAATTGTCATTAACCATACATAATACATGCTGACATTCTGATGATTTAAGATCTCCATATTAAACGGTCCTTCAACAGCTCAGAAATAATGTTCAGTAAAAAAATTATGTGGAGAAAAAACCAAAAAAGATTAATCCCTTCTCTAAAGACAATACCCAAAGCATCACCTACTACACAAGAACAACACTCCAGGTCAATCTGGTTCCCAGACACAACTAACTGCAAAACCTAACAGCAACAAAGGACCTACTGTAAAATGTGAGGACAAGCATATATTAGATGGTGATCAGTAACTGTGTTTTGAGATCAGACTAAATTGCATTTAAGGTTGTCAGTGAAACAGCCTCAATTGTATATAAACAGAATTAATTTAATGACAGCAACCTCTTCCACAGCGAGACCCTGATCCACCCCTGTGTTCACCAACAACAGGGACATGAAAGGCACAGCAAGTGCTCTGAATTCTTTCTTCAAGAAAAAACAAGTCTTAGCACTCTAGACTTTAAGACTTTAAGACAGAAATATATCTTCACAACACTGCTATCACACAAACCAATGGTGCTCCTGTCACACACACCATGGAGAAGGTGGCCAGACCAACAATCTGTCATTGTCATTAAGTAAAACATCTCAGGAGACCTTCAAATATTACAGAACTCAGAATTAACAAAAGTGACTTTCTCTGGACCTAGAATAAAGTTTAAAAGCCTTTCTCCACAAAATAAGCTTGGATGTATGAAGCTTTCCCAACCCAAACAGACCCATTTAATTAAAATAACTATCACTTCATGCATCAGGCATTAGTTTAAATAACAATAAGACTTATATATTTGAACCAAAGAATAGAATGCAGAAAAAATGTAATATATTAATTCCTCCTACTTTCTCAAGTTCTTGAGCTTTCTGTCGTTCCAATACTTTTTCTTTTTGTCTTTCACCTTTGACAGCTGCTACTGACGTTGTTTTCAATGACATGAAGTCTAAATTCATCCATTCTTCCCTCTTTAAAATAAAAACAGAGAAAGAGCGTTCATAATTCCAACAAAAAGATGGCTTATGTACAAACCAAACTAGAGCAACTAGTTAGTGCAACTGACAAATGTTTCTGACACTAAACAGTATAGGCTTTACAAACACACATAAAATACTTTAATGAAAAGGATATACAATTTTAAGACCCCAATCTTTCAATTTTTTAATACACAAGTAAATTGCATCAATGTCTTTCCGTAATTTGAAATATATCTTCACAACATATTTAAGACACTAGTAAACATGCAGATTGCACAGACTGCTAATTATTTGCTTCAAGAAACACTGTACATCTCACCTTGTTAATTTTTACCTCCTGACTTTCTATATCTCTTCTAGTGCATACAAAATCTGCAATCAGTAACTGAGCATAGTTTATACCTCGGATATCTAGGCAGTAACTGCACCCTCAAATTCAACAATTATACCTCTAAAGCCTGTAAACTGTACTCAAGATATCAGGTAGAAAACTGCACTTACAAAACCTAAGCCAGACCAAGGAGATTCTAAAAATGAGGACTACTCTACCGAGAAGTGGCATATAAAAAGCCTAGATATAACTACTACATTTATACACACAAAACCTGAAGCCTCAAAAGAAGGCAGTGACATATACATTATAAGCAATTACTCTATAAAAAGAAATATTTGGAGCAATTCTATGATTTTAGCACAGAAACCAAAATGACAAGATTATATCTATTTTGAAACATCTCCTTGCAGAAGAGTCTTGCTATCTTCAATAGGGTTCAAGTCTGAGCTGTCAATCTGAACAGATGCTACATGTCACACTAGCACCGTTATTTAAAAATTATATTAGGCAACACACCAGAGTTTCAGGGTTGAAACCCAACATTCTACTTCTCAGATCTCCTCTAAGAAGGAGAGCTGAAGAATAATCTATCTTCAAGTGATTCAATAATACCTATGCCCACATTAACCAGCAACATGAAACAACAAACATGGAGGCGCATGGGACCTCCGGAGATCATCTGGTCTAAACCCCTGCTCCAGCAGGGACACCCAGGGACAGTTGCCCAGGACCAGGTCCAGACAGACTGTAAATATACCCAGCAATGGAGATTCCACAACCTCGCCAGGTAACCTGTGCCAGTGCCTGGACACCCTCACAGTAAAACAAAGTTTCCTGATGTTCAGAAGGAACCTCCTGTGTTTCAGTTTGTGCTCATTGCCTCTGGTCTTGTCTCTGGGCACCACTGAAAAATGCCTGACTCTGACTCTATATAGGCTTCAGATTTGTGGTTTGGGGAATTTTATTTTTGTTTCTGTCTTTTCTTTGATGAAAAGATGTTTTTCTTTTCTTTGATGTGACCAAGACTGGTCATATCAATTACCTTAGGTGCACTTTGAGAACACATCTTCTAATTTAGTTTAATCCAACAGGAAATGGATTTATTTCTATAGATTAAGACTTCTTCATAACAAAAGCTAAAATAAAAAAGTAGGGATGACTAGGAAATTCCTGTCAAAAGCACACTCTTCATCCAAAATCAGACAAGCCTAGGCCATACACTATACAAAAAAATGCTTTTAAAAAAAAAGGGGGTTGCAGTATAAATTATCAAGATACATACATTGCATTACTTTATACTTTTCTAAGAAGATACATATGATTCAGAGTCCCTTTTTATTTCTCTTAACAAGATGCACAAATTCAAAATGAGAAACAGGGATTTTTTTCAGGAGAAAAAAATTTAGACACTAAATTAAATATCATTTTTACACAACTGAGGATGTTGTGATATGTGACTACACTTGTTACTAAAATCACTGCAGTTCATTTCAGTATTACTCCATTTTCCAGAATACCAGGCACAGAATTCACTCAGGAAAATCAGAAGAGGCATTGATGCCATAAATATTATTACTGAAAAGTTCTACTCCTCTCTTCCTTATATGTGTTTAAGCACCACAGAAGCAAAAATTCATTCAATTGTAGAACATTCACCAAAATTATGACAAAAAATAACGTATCTAGTCAAGGCCGTTAAGCTGACCTCTTCAAGGATATCAAGTTGTTAGATGATGAAAACAAATGATGATGAAAGGAATTGGTGCTGGGCAACATCAAAAGCAGTGCTTTCCTAAACACTAAGAACTATTAGGTAGAGAAGTCTTCCAATGAATGAAAAGTAGCATTCACCTAACTAACCAAAGACATTTGTCTGTACAGTAAGTTTTGTTCAACACACTGCAAAAGAGCTGTCAAGAAACCTAAGCATGCTTCACAGCTGGTAATGCTGAAGTTATCTCTGGACTAGTTGCCAGCCTGCTTACCTGCAGTGAGGGTTCTGTCACAGCATCTGGTTGCTTGTTGACCTTCCAAGCCATTTCTGTGTCGTCTGACTGTGACACATTTGACTCAACCCATTCAACTGAAGAATCCTAAAAAGAGTTTAATGTAAAGAATAATAATAACACTTTAACACATTAGTTGATAAAATGCAATACTAACCAAGTATACTGATAATCAAAAATCCTGAATTGATAATTAATTAAACATTAAATAATTAACAAAAATTAATTGTTATTATCATTACTAATACTAGTTAATATTTTAAAACATTGATAATAAAAACAGAATATTGATATTTCCATAGAAGATTGTTCCTTCATGATCAAAAGACTCCATTATACTTTATGAGCACATAACATTATGTAACACTACTTCATACTGGTATTTGCATTATACTGCTACAGCTACAACTGTCAAAAACAAAACCGAAATCAGTTGGGATTACAACATTACAAAAACAAAATAAAAAATTCATTACTTCATTACTAAGTATGTTTTACATTAAAAAAAATAAAATCAGTTACACGGCACAATATAAAGCACTGTACATGCCATTGCCTCCTCTTTTCATATCCAGCTTCCTACACTTGCACTTTTGCACTTGAAATAAGTAGGACTCCACTGACAGTTGCTTTGCTATTTACATGAACCTGTCATAGGAACTTTGGATCAAAGTCACAGCCAGGACTGTGTTGTATCCTAGGAGTCACTGTTGTGGTCTGAAGGGTTTTGGTGACTCCCATGTGAAATGCAGGACATTTGTGCCTTAGGTTACTTCCCACACTGATATCATAGTTCATCTCTGGTATCAGTCCCTAAAAAATAAATCCCATCATGCTGCACATTCCTTCACTCAACAAAAGAGATTCTCTGACTCTCTGACAATTAAAAATCACAGTGCCAGCTGACTCACACCAAAATGCTGCGAGGATGTTTTCCACAATGTGGAAAAACACATTGAAAGCAGCACCAGATTTCTAACACAGTCTCTGTGCTGTTTTGCCAGAGTGCCCTTCAATGTGAAGGTATCTACTTACGGGCTCAAATGCACGTGACTCATGTACAATTCCCATGTTGCTGGGAGTGTTCATGGTTGAACATCCATGGAAAAAGGTAGAAGTAACTCATGCTTAAAATCAAAGTATATTTGCAATTTCAGACACATTATTCTACCATATACCAGGGACAAGAGAGTACCTATGAATTTTTCCTCTCTATCCCAGAATAAGGATTTTTTTATGAATCCCTTTGTTCCTAATGAATGAATTCAATATTATGAAATTCACAGGTACCCACATAACAGCCTATGGTAAATTGATTAAATACTCAGTATATTAAAATTGACAAATTTTGCCACAGTTTTGTCCAACAGAAAATGGTAAGAATGAGTCTAAATGTTACTAACCATGTCTACCGACAACGACTAAAATGGTTCAAGTTTTAAGACTGTAATTCAAAGTATTTTAAAATTCCTTACTTACCGAAGAACTATCAGGTAAGTCATCCTTCTTTTCAGATTTTTGTTTCTTACTTTTCTTCTTTTCTTTCTTAGCTTTTTTTGAATGCTTATCCTTTTTCTTTTTTTTCTGCACAGAATGTTCCTACCAGTAAATGTTTGTAAATGAGATCCAGTAAACCAAATCACAAACATACAAGAAAAATAATCACAACCCACTTACCAAACCACACTGAAAAAAGGTAATCCACACATAGCTATGTTTTACTAACCTTTCTCTCTTCTGTGGTGGGAGGGATGGGCTGGGGTGAGGTGGCAGAGGCAGGGACGGCATGCCTCACATCCAGAATCAGTTTTATTTCCCCCTCTCAATATGCTTTTCACTGGAACTAAGGCACTATAACTGTACATGGAATATCTACTGCACTACATTTATTTTGGTCAAATCTATTTCTTCGGGTGTCACTACATCATTAATACTGCTACACTAAAAGGAGGTGATATTCAGAGGCTCCAATAAGATTTCTCCTGTGAATGACAACAAGACTGCTATGAAGCCTTGAGTCCTCCAGATTTTTCCCATGGGACTATGCTTGTCTGGTGGCACTTGCCGTTCTACGTTTGGTAGCAATCAAAGTTGGAATCGAATGACAGAAATTTTTCATCTTTGCAAGTAAAAGATTATTTCCATGTTAAAAAAAAAGCTAATATCAAAGCATAAAGAAATTAGAAATCAGAAAGTTTTTCAAAAAACATCTTAAAGCCCTCAAAGCCTTCTGTTCACACAAACACTCTGTAAAGCTAACAATCCAATTCAATGATTTACAGTTCCATCACCTTTTCCAGTTGTTCCACACGTTCATTAACATCAGCAAGCATCCACGTATCTTCACCTTGTGGATGCTTTAGCAGCTTGCACCTCTCCTTTTCATAATTAATTTTGGCCTAAGATAAACAGAAAAGAAAAATAAGCTGTGGGAGTTCTGTAGCATTTCCTTACAAACACACCTCTGCAAGCCACGCTGACACAACCATACACAATGTTGAAAACTGTGCTTGAGAACTTTTCCTTTCAGAGGACAGCAATAAAAATACTTTTGGATTACATGTCAAAGGGGACATTCAGCTAGAACATATTACACACTCGCCTTCTCAAGCTACAGCTTTGCAGGTTCTCTATCACTGATTTCATCCCATCGTCCTAAATAAGAGTGACACAAAGACATTCAGCTTCCATTCTTCATTCTGACAAGTCTTCTCTTATTGCAACCTTCATGAACTGAATACATGATATGATACAGTGGACTTCTGAATTTCTAGTTCAAAAAATTCTCTGGGCAATTACTCCACTGCAAAGCACAGCTCACCATCTGTTAGCAAACCTATCTCTGTGCACATTCAACTTCGAAAATATCTCAGCCCTGTGCAAAACTTGGAACTGCAGAAATCCACACAAACATTCTAAAGGAGTATACAAGCATAAAAGGATTATCATTTTGGGCTGCAGAATGTTCCACCCCTTCTGGTTTTGGGAGGATATGTTTATGGAGATAAAACCAGAAATATTTTCACTACTGCTTCTGAAAAAAATAACCATCACTGCAGATAGTTTCAATTCCTGGAAAGGATTTTTATAAGCCACATTAATAAAAGAATTATTTTTTTCAGTTTCTGATATTCCTCTATTACTTTCAGCAGAAACTTTCAGAAGCAAGTTTACTTAATATAACTTGTCATTAGGAAACTTTTTGTCCCAAAGTGCAATAGGGCACACCCTAATTAAACAGGAGGAAAGTTATTTTATATTATTACACTGCTAAGTTTGTGTTAGATAAGTCTTGCAAGTTTAAGCATGTTTTTGGTTTTTTGTTTGTTTGAGGGTTTTCTTTTAAAATAACTAAAATCAAAACAAAAACAAAGGGTGGAGCTTGGAATTTTTATCCTGAAACACCAAGTTTCACCAGAATGTGTTGTCAAACACAAGCCAAAAAAACACATACAAGTTTTAAAAAGACCAGTATTTAAAACAAACAAACAAAAAATCTCAGGAGATTAGACAGCTAGTTGAAGTCGTTCCTCCTGGTCAGCCATTAGCTCTGTACATATACGCCTGTGCACTGCACAAGGCAGCAACCTCCCTACCACAAGCCAGTTTCTCCCTTTCCGATACAGCCAAGGAAATCTGTAGCTTTTGTCTAGACAGCAAATAATGCTTGCAGGAGGATGACCAATACACTGTAAGGGTTCAAGGAACAGAAATGCGTGCCAAAAAAAAATAAGTTTAAGAGGGTATTTTTTAAAAAAGCACTAATTCACAAGGTAGGACTGCTGTTGCATTTTTAAGATTGTCAATAACACTATTGAAAGTGGTAGAACATAAAGAACAAAAAACTAAACAAAGCCAAAAAAATACCAAAATACTACACAGCTGTGCCCAAACAAAGCACCCTTTAAAAACTTCCTTGTCTACTTTCTTAGGAACTCCAGGTGATAAAATTTCTATTGCATTTAAATGCAAGCAAAGCAAGGCTGCTACCCACACCTCTTGATTTTAAAGAAAGGAATGTTGCAAAACAAAAAATAGTATAAATCTGCTCGAATAAAGAAGCCAAGTCTTGAACTTCCATCTCTAGAATGAAGCTGACAGTCTACAAGGGTCAATGCTACCTCTTAAAATATAAAAGGCAAAGATAAAGAAAGAATGAGTGAAGAACACACTGAGCAATTTATTTTGATATCAAAATAATTTTCCAGTTTATAAATAAACAAAACAACAAAAGAATAAGCAGGACTGTAATTCAGTGAGAATGAAACAGTCGTTAAGCATAACACAGAGTCACCAAAACCGCCCAAGACTCAAAAAAATGCAGGTGTGTTTCCTGCTATCCCTCCATGATCCAGACAGCACACTGGCTAACCCTGGCCACCCTAAGGCATCTGGGAAAAAATTCATGCAGAAATCACTGACTGATATCTTCTGTCCTAGTCCACATAGATGATGCTGACCCTTTTGTCTTAAAAATACATTCATCTGACTAAAAAAAAAAAGTAACTAAACATGGCACATCCATGGACAAGAGAAGGATAATAACCTCAGCTATGCAACTCACAAAATGTCTACAAGCCACATAGACTCCAAACTTCAATTCATAACTGGACAGAGATGAAACAGTGGAGATAAAGGGAACCTGACTATGGTTCTAGACGGGAAAAAAATAAAAAAAAACCAGACTCCAAGCTCATTTGCTCCAAAAGGAAACAGAAATCATGTTGCCAAGATGTAGATTGAGAGAAGCACAGGCTTTCTGCACACTCCATTACACTTTTGGTTGAGAAAGAACTGTAGCTGGAGTCAACAGTTGCCTTCAACCCCTTTAGCAATTCTCAGGCATATAAATCTACAAAGGTCTCAAATAAAGTCAAGATCACCTTGTCAACACATCTTCATTGAGTATGCACTCTGCCTGTCACAGGAGATTTAGCCTCATCCTTCCCTAGAATAACAAGCATATTTTAAATAAAATTACTATTTCCTTCGTTTAACTTACCAAAGTTAAAAACAAGCATTGCATAAAATGAGGTTAATGTTTCAAATAAGGTATAAAAGATTTCATACTTTTTATTATATCTAAAATAAACAGGGGAAAAAAAGCAAGCATTTAGGTAATTGAGATACATGATCCTAATGAAAGAGGTGGATCATCATTTTGGCTGAAGAACACATATTTAGAAGACAGATTGACTAGAAATCATCATCAGACTACAGACTGTTGTCTCCTGAATACTAAATGAAACAGGATTGGGCAAGAGGAATCTATAGTGGCAGACCAACCACCATGCTGTTAAAAAGAGAAAGACAGAAACAAAAGCATCAGGTGAAAGTTTGTTTTTGTAGATGAAGATGCAAAATATAGAAGATTCTTAACAATATATATGTAAAATAATATTAAAGAAAGCTGACTAGAGATTTAAAAATACGAAAACAGTTATATTTTCACCTCAATTATCATTTTAAACCAAGAGTAGAGAGTTAGCAGTGATACCCTCGGAATCTTTCTATCTCTAAAAACCATCTAGCTCCCTCAAATGACAATATTAATTTTTTATTATTGGTGATGCTTTCCCTTCACACACACACACACACACACACACACACACAATTATTTCAAGTGAGGATGAGGAGGAAAATCTGTCTACATTACTTCATTACCTTCAAAACGTACCTGTATATTCTACTTGTCATTTATAAACATGCAGGGCTTACTAGCATCTCATAAAATATAGAAAAGAAGGAAAACCTAATTAAATCCCCTGTCATACTTACTGTTCTATCTGGGAAGGCCAACTTTAATAGTTGCACATCTGTCAACCCACAAGAATTCAAGCATTTAATTCACATTAAGGCTCATTAAGACTTATCATACCATAAAAATATCCAATAATTTATCCTTTCCCCTTTACAAATGAGTACTTAACATGAGGTACATTTCAGGTCATCACTGCAATATTTTTAATTTTTTTCTCCATAAATACAGGATGCTACATTTCTGAAATATCTCTATTTCAAGAGTAATGCAACAATTATGCAAATGACTCTGCAAGATACACATGAACAGAGAGGACCATTACAAGCAACAACCTGTCAGGAAGGGCAAGCATCAAGCTACACCATGGACTTCTGTGACACCCTAATAAAGGCGCTCATAGTCTCCTTTGCAACAAGCACAGGGTGAAGCCTAAGGCTGGCAAAGCACTCTGAAAGGTCAGCTGATAAGGTGCTATGAAAACAATAAATACTCTACAGCACTATGTTACCAATGTTTGCCATGGTGAAAAAAGCCAAGCTCTGTAATTTTTACCACAAGCAGGCAAAAAGGTTTTGGATTTCACGAGTCCATCTGGATGTGGGAGGAAACCAAGTTCAAAGAAAGTGATTTCTGGTTTTCATTAAGCAGGTCATTAAAGCCAGCCTGCACGGTTGCTGACAACAGTATCTGCTAAACAAAGAATAAAGCTTGCTCCAAAACAGCCTATAATACACTGCAGACACGAACACCAAAACCTGTAAAAATTACACCATGCCACACCAGGAAGAAGCAGAAAAGATCAAAGACACTGCCAACAGCCAAGATTTAGGTCACACAGTAAATGGAGGTTGTTACAAAACAGTCCCCAAGGATGTCCAGAAGGGATGATGGGATGTCACCTACGTAAAAAAATTCCCTCCCCTGCTCACAGAAACCTTGACCAACACTCTTTCCTGACCCCAACTCTTTTTACCACTTCAGTTCTCACCAAGGCCAGAGAAAGTTTTCAATACCACTACAGAGACCATGCAATTTCCCATCTTTAACTGTGGTCAATTCCTAGTTCTTCACACAATAACCACAACCATTCAATAGTCAATTTCTCCATCCAAAAGAAGAAAAGTCACCTTTTCTTCACCAGCAACCACCACAACATCAGATCAATACAGCGTGACAAAAACATTCAACATAAAGAGCAACAGCTAAGCTGCTCTACTGCCTCTGTGTCAGTGAAGGGCAAGGCTCCACTTCCAGCCCTCTCCTCTCTGCACGCCCCCTCACACGTTCCCACCCAGGCCTATCCTTGCACTCAATCCTCAGAAGAAGCCACTTCAAGGACCACCCTGAGAAAAAATCCCACCAAAAGCAGGGTGCAGCTTCCTGCACAATCTGCCACTCTGGCAAGGTCATCAAGGCTACTAGTTTAAGCACAAGGAATGAAGGAAAAATGTGCGCTTTGGGGAGAAGTGTGGAAAAAACCTCCTTTCAGCAACAGTTTTCTGTTGGAAAAGTTCAAAAAATCCCCAGTCCTTCAGACATCAACAGAAGGCACCCAAAATACATACAATGATGTTTTCTTTGTCATTTCAGGACCACCTCCCATCCTACCATACAAACCCCTCCACTCAATTAATTGTTTCAATAATCAGCTATCAGAAAGGTTGCTGTGGCTTGTATTACCTCTCCAGCTTCCATCACCCCAAAGCTCAGAGCCAGAGAGCCCTGGTTACGAGTGCTTACCTTGAGGGAACCTGAACATACCTTCCTTGCAGTTCTCTGTGTCAAAAACACACTTACTTTTGCAAATACTTTTGACTATTTTTCTACTCTCAATAATCCAATTATTGTTAAAGCCACAAAGCTTTCCCAAGGAGGACAGTAGTGGAAACACAAGAAAGAGCTTAACTTCCACCCCAACTTTCCAAATCGCAACTGAGTCAGAGCGCTGCCTGTACCACCACCTCCAGACACAGCTGTGCCAGCTGGAAATGTCACCAGTCTTTGTCACTGTCACCTGCCATAAGGCACAGAAGACAGGTCACTGAGAGAACCATCACTTCAATCATTTAAGCCTCTTGTGATCAATAATCATTAGAGAAAAGTCAGATGTGATTTAAAGAGCTGGCTGTAGGAGATGTCAGCCTTCGGTCAGAAACATCTGGGAGGCAGTAACCATTTCTGCTGGTGCACACACAACAGAGAAGCAGATGCACTAGGGTAGTTACTACTGCTAGGAAACTGTAGATGGGTATTTCATGTTAATGTAGGACCTCTCCACTCCTGTGGCAAAGCAAGCTCTAGAGGAAGGCCTTACAGGATATAACAATGAAGAAATCTGTCTTCATTGCTCACCTTCTAAAATTATCTGTCTGTTAAATCACAGATGTTGCTTGCAAAAATGCAGAGAGGGGTGCTTTGTCAAAAGTCTGACAATTTTTTGTGAAAAGGTAGCATTAATTTCTCAGTGCTGCTACTCTCCAAATATCACAGTTTTAAGTGAGTATAGTAATGCTGATGTGCTTATTTCTTTCAACAGAGAGCCAGGGATGTAACACTTCGTAAATGATTTAAAAGGGAAAGAACAAAAAGGAGGTGCTTAGTATTAGAGCACAGAAGCAACTTCCAACAAATAACAGCTCTACAACCTCTTATAGTGATATATGTTTGGCTACTAATTTCTATCTAAGGAGAAACTTCTGTAATTTTTCACTGGAAACTGAACTGTAAAATACTGCCAAAGCATTCCATCACCTCAGCAAATACTACACTCATTTTTTTAAAAAAATTAATGTGTACTATTATCAAAAGCAACTTGCAATCTGGCAGTAACCCTTAACAATTAAAAGGCAGATTTTTCTGCACAATAAATGGTCAAACCACATCACCCTCAGAGGCCAAAGTGTGAAAGACTCAAAGTCCATGGGAAAAAAAAACACAAACAAGTAACAGAAGAGCAACCCTAAAATACAGAAATATGATAGCACAGATGCCAGAATAACCTAAAATTGAAATCTTAATAGATTTTACCAAGAGAAGATGTGTTCATGTCTAGGAAAAGTACACATCCCTGCACTTACCAAAACACCCATCAGATTATTTTCTTACTGTAAACTTGTAAACCAAAACAGCAGCGTCATGAACTATCAAGCTCATCAAAACAAGATGCTATTTTGGAAACTCAATAACAATTTGCATGTCAACACTTAATTATTTGATTCCTGATCATTACCATAAACATTACCAGCTGCTAGGTTTTACTAATGCAGTTGGGAGGAGAGACTACACAAATAAAAGAATACACCTCCAAAATTTAAAGGAGAAATCTCAATCAATGAATTCAGTGACATGCTGGTTCTTCAAAAGAAGTGCAAGTTCAATATTTCATAACAAAAAGCTCCTCAAGGTGAGTTAGTTGAACATCTCATCTTTGCAGAAACAGCTGCTGAAGTACAGCTATGACTGCAAACATCTCAGATTATCAGAAGCAAAGACCTACGCAACTTCCCAAATGTCTTTCCCAAAGTAAAAGGAAGGAGCTTCCAGGACTGCAACCACCAAATAACTGACCTCACTATGTTAGTCCGGCTGCGAAAAGTCCGTGCACATCTCCTTCTGACTTTGTAATCAAGACAGTCAAAACACATTGAGATAAAGCCTTGCAGTTTTCCCCCAATTCTGTTCACAGAATCATAGAATATCCTGAGTTGGAAGGAACCCACAAGGATCATCAAAGTCCAAGTCCTGGGCACGCACAGAACAATGCCAAGAATCACACCATGTACCTGAAAAATGATGTCCAAAGACTGCTTGAACTCTGTCAGGCTTGGTGCTGTGACTGCTTCCCTGGGGAGCCTGTTCTGGTGCCCAACCACCCTCTGGGTGAAAAACCTTTCCTTAATATTCAGCCCCTCCTGACACAATTTCAGGCCATTCCCTCGGGTCCTGTCACTGGTCATGAGACTGAACAGATCAGTTCCTGCCCCTTCTCTTCCTCTCATGAGGAAGTTGGAACCGCAATGAGGTCTCCCCTCAGTCTCCTCTTTCCAGGCTGAACAGACCAAGTGACCTCAGCCACTCCTCATACGGCTTACCCCTAAGGCCCTTCACCATCTTCATTGCCCTCCTTTGGACACTCTCCAAGAGCTTCATGTCCTTCTTATATTGTTCACCCAAAACTGCACACAGCAGAGTACTGACAAGGCAACTATGACATCCTCATGCTTTCATGTTATAAAATGATAAATTGATTTTCACAGAAATAACAGAGTAGCTACAGGAGAAGTCTTAAAATGTTGACCTTTTACATAGCTTAATATTAGGTTATTGCATCCATAAATGGGAAGAGGGAACATGCAATAAGTTTAAAAAAAAAAAGTTTCATTCCTAAATTTCTCTGATTAGTGATAAAGGAACATCTACAGCCGCCTTTGTTCCATATGGACTTGTATAGGACTTTTGCTAACACATTCTAAAACTCTGGTATGGAAAAGGGGGTGGGGGGAAACTCCCAACGTTCAACATGTTCTCTCCTTACTAGAAGTTTTAGTTCTTACTACAAGGGAAAGAAACAGTTCAAGGGCATACATAAAATGATGAACACAGCAACTCCACAAGCACCAGCGAAGAAAACCATTTGATCATTAATTTATGTTTCAGCGCTACCCAACGCACCCAGGAGAATCCTCGAAAATCACAGAATCTGAATTAGCTTTAGGTTGCTTGGAAGTGAAAAGATAACATCATGGAAAAATAACACAGACTCTGTAATGCGCGTTTCCAGTATGAAGCTGAAAGTCACATCACAGAAGTTTCTCAGTGGTCATAGTGGGACCAAGCATCTCTAATGGTTATATCCTGTAGAAAGCAATATCATTGTCTCCAGATCCCTTACTACACTCCACAAAAAATAGACTTGAAGAACCATAGTGCCTAGTATTTCACAAATTATACTCCCTTCTGTTTCCCATACTGGACTTCTGAGAGCTCTGACATTCTCAGAAATGAAAATCCAAGCTAGCATCCCAACTGAAAAATGTCCAGCTATGCCCATGGAAGCTGACAGGAGTGTAATACAGGTTTAAGCCCAAGTGAGCCATCTCCAAAACATTCCTGTATCCTCCAGGAATTTGAGGCTCAGCAACTTTTCAATCAATAACTTTCAACATGTAGTTTTGGTTTTAGGTTATTATCATCTGTATGGAAGTGGAGTATCAGTACTTCCAACATGCTATACAACAGATCCTACAACTTCTCTGTGCATCATCCGAAAGTTCACTCTTTTGTCTGCTCTAAGCCAGCTACCTGCAAATCCCTTAATACGACCTAGTTCTTGAGTCGAAAGAAACAGCAGACCACAATTCTCCACTTCCTTCTCCATATCACCTAATGATTTTACAGAACTCTCTCAAATTAACTTTATTTTCAGCCTATTTTTCCTCATCTCAAAACCTTTAGTGTCCTTCAACAGACTGTACCATGACCATCTCTGAATACTTTCTTCCGACCTCCTCCAAGGCTGTTCAGTTCTTGAGATGCCACGCTCAAAATACCATGCTTTCTAGTAACAACTCAAACTCTGCCAAAACTAACCTGTTCTCCTTTTCCCTACACATCCTTAGCATGAAGAACTGCTCTCATCCCCAAGATCAACCTTTCCTCTGTGAGAGCGATTTTGGCTCATTGCTGTAGTTTCTCCAGCAACCAAACTTCCCTCCTCAGCTTTCCTGCCTCCATAGATTGAGGCTTATCGAAATATGACGAGAGGTTAAACACAAATTCATTGCCTTTTCCACAGCAGGCGGAATCCTTGTTGAGGAATGCATTCAGAGCAGGTACTCTGATGTAGCTGCAGTGCGGGCCCCAGGTTGTGCCCTGGGTGGTGGGAAATGGTGAGAGCCCCAGGTAAGAGGCCTTGAACTGGTGCCAACTCTTTGCACAGCAAAGGGTACAGGGCCCTGTGGGACCAGCCAGGAGAACAGACACTGAAAGACACAGCAGCAGCCCAGGACTCATCAGGAATACCCCAGATTATCACACTGCATAGACTTTAAGGGTATAAAAGCCCAGGGATTGTGTAGTTTGAAGCATCAGTTCAAGATGGTTTTGTGTTTTGCACCACCATTAAATTGTCTTAAGGATCCAGACGTCTGAGACTCTACTGTAGGAAATCTGGGGTTGAGCCAGTAAGGAAACCAGATCCGACTGTGTGAGTGGGGTGTGTAGGGAGTCAAGTGGGGCACCCGTCGGCTCACAGGAGCCACACGCTATGAAAGGGCTCCAGTCCCAGCAGGAAAAGTCTCAGGTGGTGGGAGTGCCAGAGTGGCTCCTGGATGGTCAGACAGGAAGGTTTCCTTAACCCCAGCACTGGAGTTTTTCAAGATATGACTCGACAGAGCACTAGATAATCTCATCTAGACTCCCCATCCCACAAGGGGTTGGATCAAGTGATCTTTCAAGGTCTTTTCAACCAACGCTGTTCTAGGATTCTAAGCAAATACAAGTGGCACAAATGGAGAAGAAAACATAAAGGGAAAGCAGGATAACGATGTCCTACATAAGTTTTGCTTCCTGGTAAGTGTACTTTCTCAACATCCAAGGGGTTGAACTGAGCAAAGGAGCATTCTTAAAAATATCATACAGCAGTTCAAATACAGCAAAAGACAACAATAACAAACTTTTGCAGAGGGGTATGGTTCACTGTTACTAAGTTAAAGGAACTTCCCTTCAACTGCTTGTCAAAAAGGGGGAAATCACTGAAGAGAACTTCTAGAAACAAGAAACAGTTCCACAACTGTACAAGGGAGCCTTGCGTATGGATATGGACGTGAAGTCCTCTCTCTGTTTTGCCTTGAGAAAAGACATCACTGACATGTAAGCTTCATTCAAGTCAGGCCGTTTTCCACTAGTGTTTTTTTGTTAAAATATCTTTGCCCAGTAAGATTTGGTTGCTGCATACTCTGGCCTTCCTTCTGTCAAAAGCCCATCCTCACAACCTCATACTTTTTCCATACCCTGTCTTCCTCATACACTTTTCTTTCTATGTAGTTGTCTATCCCCCACTCCTCCAAATTCAAAATAAATCATGTCACCCAACTGATGTGCCATTGACGACACCAGCACTCACTCTACCTACAAGTTAAAACAGGAATCAGCACAAGTGCCAAACACGGCATACAGACAGGTTTTGAATGGAATGGATCACGATCAGCACAGGTCTCCAAGTCACAGCAACTCCACCAAAGTGAGTGGGAGCCTCCTAATTCTTGACTCTCACTACTGCAACACAGAACCAAGCAAGCAACATGACTCCACGAAAACAGGCTGTCACACTGTTTAACACACATCCACCACTTCACTTCAGTGACCAGAGTGTTGTAAAGGAGGGATACAGACTCCTTAGGAAATACAGGCCAGGAAGACAAGGAGGAGTTGCCTCTTATGTCTCATTTAAGGAAAGGTTGAGACCTAGAGTAGTTTAGCCTAGAGAAGAGAAGGTCAGTGAGCAGGGGTGGTGTCATCAATATCTATAAAAATCTGAAAAGAGGATGTAAAGATGACCGCCCTGGCTCTTTTCAAAGGTGTAAGCTCAGAAGCACGTAGGAAGTGAAACACCACGCGGATCAATACCACAAGCGACAAAATGCACGAACTCAGTTCCCGGCTGCATCCTGCCACCCCCGGTGCCGCATCCCGGCTCCCCCCGTCGCACAAGGGGCTCTCCCAGGGCTTGTGTCCCCAGGACGGCCGCCGGGAGCGCACTGACCCCGCGCGGCACCCAGAGCCCAGCCGGGGGGACGGAAGGGACTGAGCAGGCCGGGCCGGGCCCCCCACCTGGGCCAGCAGCGGCTCCCGCTGTTCCCGCTCCCGCTGCTCCCGGCTCCGCTCGCTCTCCATCCCGGACGCCATCGTCACGGCCCGCCGGAAACCGTGCGGCAGCAGTACGGCAGCACCGACGCGACACTGTCGTGAACGGCGTCCCGGGCAACGGCGGGCGGGGACAGCCGGGACAGCGCCCCCCCTCACCGCGGCTTACCCGGGGCTGAGCCGCAGGGTGGCCGGGCCGCAGCATCGCCGCGCTCGGCAGCGTCCCGCTCTCACCTCCTGACAGGCTTACAGAATATTCGGAGTTGGAAGGAACCCACAAGGATCATCAAATCCAACTCCTGGCCCTGCGCAGGACCATCCCCAAGAGTCACACTGTGTGCCTGAAAGCATTATCCAAACACTTCTTGAACTCTGTCACGCTTGGTGCTGTGACCACTTCCCTGGGGAGCCTGCTCCAGCGCCCAAACACCCTCTGGGTGAAGAACTGTTTTCTGATATCCAACCCAAACCTCCCCTGACACAACTTCAGGCCATTCCCTCGGGTCCTGTCCCTGGTCAGCTCAGAGAAGAGATCAGTGCCTGCCCCTCNATACAGCTTCCCCTCAAGGCCCTTCACCATCTTCATTGCCCTCCTTTGGACACTCTCTAAGAGCTTCATATCTTTTGTATATTACGGCACCCAAAACTGCACACAATATTCAAGGTGAGGCCACCCCAGTGCAGAGCAGAGTGGAACAATCCCCTCCCTCGGCTGGTTGGCAATGCTTTGCCTGACGCCTCCCATGACACGACTGGCCCTCCTGGCTGCCAGGGCACTGCTCACTCACATTGAACTGGCCATTGACCAGGACCCCCAGGTCCCTTTTCGCAGCACTGCTTTCCAGCATCTCATTCTGTACAGTCTGTACGGACATCCAGGGTCCGTCCCAAGTGCCCAGGTCGATTCCCCCCACTTCACTCAGAGCTCACCAAAAGGCTTCCCACAACAGCTCAGGCAAAGGTCTCAGCAAGCACCATGTTGTGGCACAGCACCTTAGCAGAACCCTGTGCTGCTTGACAGACAAGACCACGCAGTCGCAGCACGGGTGTTAAGGAAACTTCCCTGCCTGACCATTCAGGAGCCACTCCAGCAGGTTTCCCATTGCAGAACCTCAGATGTCTCATTCCTTATAATAATTTAACGATGGTACAACAGCAGCTTAGGCTGGTGCATCCAAGAAGGGACCCCAAAGAAAGGAGTCCCTGGGCGTTTACATTCTCACAGTCCAAGTGCAGAAAAATCTGGAGTCCTTGGCTCCTGCCATGTCCCTGAGTGTCTGGTCACATGGCCACTGCAACAGGTCCCAGTACCCTTTGACAGTTCACAGCTGCTTGCTTTGGGCTCAGTCTCCTACCCTCCAGGAGCTCAACCTGCAGCTCACACTGCAGCTGAATGCAAGAGCCATCTGCACTGAATGTATTCCTCCACTATGGGGATACTGATCTCCAGGTTCATCCTTCCCACTGGGCAAAAATTACCTCGTGCAGACGCCAGCCTGCTCACTTGGACCTGCATTGAGGAGAGTGAACAAGGCAAACGTGGCCCAAGCGACACTCAGCACTCCAGTGCCACGCAGCACCCGGTGCTCCCCATTGCCATGATCCACCTCCAAACCCACCGTCAGGCAACCTCTCAGCCCCTTTCTGCCTTGTTTGCCACTGGTTCGGTGCATCCATGCTGGCATGTGGCCTCTGTAACGCCAGGGTGCTACTGCTCGGGATGTGCCTGTGTGAGCGCAGGGAAATTAAAAATTAGGCACGTTCAAGCACTTACAAATTGCAGTTCTCCAACAGTGTTTGACAGGGCTGCTATACCTCTGGTGAAGCAAATGTTTAACTGAGACATGATTTCTTTGGGATGAGATCAGAGCATTATTAATGTGTCTGACACCAAATGTGTTCACAGTTGCCAAGTAATAACATTATTTAGGCAAAGGTCTGAGCAAAGAGCTTGGGTAATTTGTTAGCTATTTGCATGGGACAGTATGTTTTCCAAGTGATAACGGTAATTTAATCATCATCTCCACAGTGGTATTAAATGTGTAAATTGCATTTGCATATTTGTTCAATTTATGCTGACAGTTAACAACATCTCAAGAAAAACCTGTTGTAGATCACCACTAGGTATAGAATGATAACTGATGGAGTTTCATAGGCACCGTTTGGAAAAGCAGCATGTGAACCCCTTTGGGGAGCCATTTACAAAGGAAACAGATGGATACAGAAGATGTTCCAGGAGGATTGACTGATGCTGCTCTCATTCTTTAGCGAGATGCAGCAAAGTACACTAGTTGAGAGAGCAGAAGCAAGAAAAGCACATGTTCAGCCCAGTAAGGAAAGCCTCTTTGAGTGTGATGTGCTCTTCTCACCAACAAACTGGTTTCTTTCCACTACCACTTGTTCCAGGCAGCCAGCAGAGTATCTCAAGTGGTTACTCCCTAATTCACTCAGCACACAGCAGGCATATGGGCTTAACAGATTTATATTCAATCTAAACAGCAAATTGATAGTCCATGAGCTGAGCTGACTACTTATGACTGAATCAGTTTAGAAAGTATCTGGAAATAACAACAGAAAGCCTGGAAAGTGTGGCAAGGCCTGGATAGTGACAGCTGTGGACAATATTTTTCCTCCAATATGGGAGTGAGTTGAGGGAATGTGTTTTCAACAGCAGAAAGTTACAGGCAAAAAAGAGAACACAAAGCAGGGGTTGAGGTAAGCTCTTGTAGTATTTGGAGTTATTCTTTATATCTGGAACCCCACACATCATTAATAAAGTGGTACTGTAAATTTTAATTTAGAAACACTTTTCTAATACTCCTGTTTTTGGGAAAGAAACTGTGATGCAAGTACACTCTAGAATCTCAAAAACTGAAGAACAATAAAACGTAGAAAGCTATTTTTGAGAGCTGCCTTTAATGCTGAAGTCAGGAGTTAGGGAAAGGATAATATAATTTAATCTCATTTCCTCTCATCATACAAGAAAAGCATTTTCTCAGAGAAAGCAGGTAAAATGAAAATTTAGTCTTATTTCTTTAAAGATATTTGTATGTCTGAGAGCTCCTTACATGCTTGGAAATCTCCAATGAGCCTAGGGAAGAAGTCCTTGGTATACCACTTTTAATGGTTGTCTGGGCACCTCTGTTCAGTCTTCTCATTCTTGGGGCCAAAACTAAATATGCTAATGAAATAATAATGCCTTGGAGATACTGATCGTTGCTGAACTCCTACAGGGAGGCACTGACCTTGCCGAGTGAATTATTATTTTCCATTTCATGGCACATTTTACACTTTCTCTGAAAGAAGTTGGTGACTCTCCAGCTGACCTGTGTTATAAACCTCCACGCTGTTAACCTTCACTGCTTGCCTTCAGCTCTCAGCTTGACGCTTTATTTTTATATGAAGAAGGTTAGCAAAAAATCTCTCCATTCTTTGTGATCTCATGCAGTTTTCTTTAAGCAAGAGGCAACGTTTCACTAGGAAAAAGGGATTCTTTTGCTTTGAGAATATGAAAGGTTTTTCTGCAGTGCTACTGGAGAGAGCTTCTTACCTCAGTTATAACAACACATTCTGAAGTCTTTATGCTAAGAAGAACAGTATCCAGTAGGATGCTGGTAAGAGGATACCCCAGTCAAAATGTACTTAGTTTCAGTTAATTCTCACTCTGTCCATTTTTAAAACCACCTGGTTTTCAGTTGCGATTAGTACTGCTGAACAGTCATTTACATTCAATTCTGAGGGATTACATAGCCAGTGATGGGAATTTTCATTGTCTTGTCTGAGACGTAAAATGTCAGTACTTGAAGAAATTGCAGGGGGGAAAAGAACAACAATGAATGATGCAATTATGGGGGAAAGTGTATTTCTTTCATAGAAATCTCATTATGCTTCCTTGGGAGAAAATTAAAGCAACTGCGTCTAAATTCAGTGCCATGAAATGATAGAACACCTTGCCCAAAAATCAATGCAGTAGCAATGCCTGGGTTATTAGCTGTTCTTGCCTGAATTGTACAGTGAGCACCTGAATTGAAAAACCAGACGATTTTCTACTGTCCATCAAAAGAAGTGGTGCTCCTGGCAGCAACAAAAGAGCCCCGGTGACATTGAGGAACCTGACAACCTGCCTTGGAAAGAAGAGCTCAGCTTGCGATGAAAACAAATGAGGAGGCTGTGGTGGATCGAAGAATGATTCACCCGTTGTTCCATATTCAATAGCAAATTGCCCCTGAGCAATAGTTATTTTGTTAATTTCTTTGAAAAGAGACAATAACTTCAGCTGTAATTCAGCAGACCAGGAGAATGTGGTTTAGAAACATCCATTTACCCTCTCCACACCCCAATTTCGTGACCATAATAAAGTGAATCCTTCATCTGGGAAATTCTCTAGTGACAACTTGGCAGTTCTGGGTTAGTGGTTGGACTTGATGATTTTAGAGGTCTTTTCCAACCTAAATGTTTCTATTATTCTAGTAATAAATATTTTGTGAGGAAGCTATTGTACACGTGAATTGATAACTCATTCAGTTAATTTCTGGTGGGGCTTTTATGTGTTCAGGGTTGGGGGTTTTTTCCCTCGAGAAATTAAAAATATTTTTCTCAGACAGAAAGCTCAAAGTAGAGATTTGCTGAGTCTGGTAACACACCTTTTGAGAGAAATGGCTTAGTCTTTTTCTGATGCCTGCTCATTTTGGAGAGGTCCAGAGCTACACATGCCAGGGAGCTTCAGATAGCTGCTTTGAAAAAGAGACATTAATACTGACCCAGATCACCCAGCTGGGGCAGGAATTAAAACCCTGGAGCTTTAGTTTATCAGTCCCTGTGTATCAGACCAATACAATAGTAACTAAAATATTCTTAGACAAAGTTTCAATGCAGTGCAAAGGGATTTGGTTTGGATTTAAGTGAGATTAAAGCATAATTTTGTCTTTTAAAGGTAGGTTTGCTCCAGAAACCAGGTTGTAGGGTAGTCCCACAGACAGTTGTATCAACCTATTCATTGCAAGAGCAGAAGTATCTTAAGCTAATATTGCAGGCACTGTACAGATTAACCACAGCCTTTGGCTCCAAAGACCTTGGGGCTGTCTTTGCCCTTTTTCCTAACAGTGCCATAGCTCAGTCCAGTGCACAGTCACATGGGCAGCACCCAGCTAACTGAAGGGAGCTGTAGTAACACTCCCAGCTGGGCACTACATGTCTCCACATGTATTATAGGAGAGTCTCCTCCTTTCAGTGCAATAGAGAATCGAAAACAAAACAAAACAAACAAACAAACAACAAAAAAAAACAACACCACGCTGAGTGGGGAGTTGAAACTGTTCTGATGAAATGTGAACACTCACAGAAAAAAAATGTTGAGACCAATGAGGTCTTGTTCCATGGAAAGGGCTCCAAGGCATTACAGTGCTGTAACAATAATTGTACAAAGAACTTGACTGCCACTGAGAGTGTCCATAATTGTCTCTTTTGGCAGCAACTCGAACAATTTACTCCTCTGTAATTTTCACCCCACAATTCCTGAAATTGCTTTTCATTTTTCTATATATTATGCTACTGTGTTAAGAGGGAAAGATGATTTCACATCCAATTCTTGTCTCAGCCCTTGACCCAGAAATAGCTGTAAATACTGAGTAATATGCCTGACATCCCAAGTCACCATCTTTGTCACTGTTCTTGACAGCAAACCCTCTTAGGAGTGTGGCACTACCAGCTTGTCTTGCTGCTTACCTCATTTTGAAGTGTAAATGCCCCTCCGGGCCCTTGTTTTTGCTAACATGCAAGCTTATCTTCAAGCTTATGTCACCATGCTAGATACCACCAAGTCAGAAAGGAGACCACACAGTGGGAGGGCCTTGGATTTCTTTTAGTGTGTTCTTTGGGATCTTCTGTCTGAGTCATTTCAGAATGGGAGAGATCAAGCATAGTACATTTCATAGTCAAGATCTGCTTAGTATATGTGGTTTCAAGCCCTCACCTTGGCTGTCAGAAGCATCTTAGGGAGTTGCTGAGACAGGCAAGACATGCACACATCCTGCAGGGTGTCCTGCAAAGATGGTGGATTCAGAAAGCAATTGGTCACACAAGAATAATGTCTTATTATAAGGTCTTTATGCCTTATAAAGCCTAGCACTTTTTAGATAGGGCAGATATGTGACGAGTGATTTGTGACCCTATATTTCCTTCTGTCTGTTCTCCCAGGACGCTACTTGGGATGTCAGCCTGAACAAGTGGATTGACTCAACTGAGAGGATTACTTGGGAAGAGCAAAGGTGAGGCAAAAGCTCTGGCCAGCCTAACAAATCTCCTACTAGGAATCTTGGAGCAATAAATCTAACTGTGGCCTGCAAGCTGCCTCCATGTCTTTCAGGTTTTGTAACAGAAATCAGAAAGAACGGGAACGGGGCCAAAGATTGCAGAATTGGGTTTATTTAATCTGCACGATATCAACAAAAAGAGTCAGATCAATTTCAGTAATTCCTCTCACCCAAATCATACAGATAAGCTATTTCTGTAATTAGCATTGCTTCATTAAAAGGAATTGATGCAAATGTTTTTCACTGCAGAATACCTTCTAATTTATATCCTTGCCACATACAGCCAGAGACCCAAGAAAAGTGCATGATAAATAAACATGGGGGGTGTTTTAGTGTATTCTTAATACCAATGCTTTAGAAAGAGGGGTTAAAGATAATTTCTGATAAAAAACAATAAGCAAAACTCAAACCCCTGTTCAAAAATGTGCTTCTGATACAGTTCAGCTTTAATGAATGGCATGGTAAATCACTGCTTTCACTGAATATGTTTGCAGTGCTGAATAAGGGATATCTTAGCAGGCATTTCAGTTTCTTTTCTTTTAAGGGAATACTGAAACTGTTTCTTTGTCTGAGGCTTAAGTTAGTCTCGATAAGGAGACTATCTTACTTTGTGAGGCAGCAGAGGGGAGACTACTCTAACAGTGTACCCCTAGTCTGCACAACTGTGAAACCAAGGCGAGTCCAAAGGCAGGACTCCTGCATCCCCCTGTCATCTTAAGTACCATCAGAAGCGCTTGTTTAGATAGACAGGAACCTCATAGGGTGACCAGGTTTCCTGTAGCATCCACCACAGAGGCTTGAAATAGACACATGCATTTAGGGCTACACACAGTGTTACCAGCCACACGTGATAGCCCTCTTGCTAATGTCACGGGCTTAAACCAAACCACTTCCCAGAAACAAATGCTTCTATTAAAAGTTCTGTCTGAGGCCCTCTCTGCAAATCCCAGTTCACAAAGGCCAGAGTACAGAGTGCTGATACTGGAGGAGAGACCAATTTATTTCTCATTGATTAAAAAAGATACTGAACGGTCTGGAGGACTCAAAAATAATTCTTATGCTCTGAATATGGATGCTAATTTCCAGTGTCTTTGCAGTAATTTAACTGCAAGATAATTTGAGAGGAAGCATTCTGAAGGAAGATGGGGAACTCAGCAGTTGGGCCAGATGAAATATATCTTCTCATTCTGGTAGCCTGGTGAGAGGCAATGATGAATTCTAAATAAAACATACTCTGAACCTTCCTCAGAATATGGGATGAAAAGTGAGGAAAGTGAGATGTGAAGTGAGAAATCAGATGCAGCAGAAATCATTGCAGTGGCAATAAAAAAATAATTAAAAAATTAGATAGGAAGCATTCCTCAAAGAAACTGTTCTCTCTTGAAGGCCATAACCCCTCAATAAAAGGGTCATGCCAGAAATTACTAGAAACTGGTTCTTATGATAAATTAAAACCAACATCAGGCTAGTTACCAGACAGGCTTTTTACTAAAGAGCTTTGTGTCAAAATTTCCCAGTTTGAGATGCCTCTAGAGATCCAGAGGCAAATAATCTGAGGAAATTATTTGAATGTGAACTATAATGTGTTAGGATTTTCAAGGGACTCAAGCATGGACTTGTGAGTTGAGGGATTCTTTATGTATTGATATATTAGGAAAACTGATGTGGGTGAGAATTTAGAGGTCATGAGACCAGAGAGAGGGAGTATGTAATAAATGAAGGTGAAAGGCTGGATGGCACACACAAACAAGTCCTCAGAAAGGGATGTTGTGCACAGAAAATTGATTTGGAACGGAAGAAGAAGGACAAAACCCAGCAGATTTGTGTTGCTACATTTAGAGAGAACAGAACAATGTATCAAGATTATACTGTGCAAATCACTTTTGAAAACTAAGCAAAAGGCAAGTGGAAAAAAAGAACGAAGATGTTTTCTGTTTCTTATCTTTGCCATTTTTAAGTAGAAGAATAAGGCAGTGTGAAAGGCTGGGGAGCTCTGAAATTGGAACTGAAGGCAAGATTTGCTTTCCAATAGCAGGAGTGCGGGATTCTCTGTCATTGTTCTAAAAGAGCTTTAGATATTGCGAGATTGTAACTCGAATGATTGCCAGAGAGAGCTGCAGCATATTGTACAGGACTCGGACTCCCTAAGATGGAAGCTTTAGCAGTTCCTTGGTCACAAATTTATACTTTGAAGTCATCCAAGTGTATGAGAAGCCTTCCATAAAGGACTGATGTGTGTTTTAGCAGTCAAATGTGATGAGAAATGTGCTGCTTCACCTTCTACTCTGCACAAAGCATCAAACAGGAACTATCTGAGGAGACAGGATTGCTCAGCAACAGACTATGAACTATTTTTATTATTAATAATTTCTAAATTCTCTCTAGGCCTTGGAATCACAGTTTCAGTTTTAATCTAGAGTCTGAATAAGACATCACATGAAGAAGCACAAAATCACTTACAAAAATACATATTTCACATTAATTTATTCTACTTTGGTTCTATAGTTTTCCCTTTTAATTTAAATTTCAGTAGGAATATAAGACAAAGACATAGCTAAAAATAAATACATTTATATAGTTGATTATTGTGATAGAAGATTGATTTTCTTTTTCAGATAAAGGGCATTAGTTTTACAACAAAAGTAAGCTTGTCATCATGTTGAAGTGATAATACAGAGCATTTCCGAATTGAAAGGAGAAAATCAATTACTGATACCGCAATGACACATCTCTCCACCTTATTCACTTGTGAATTGGATATTTCCTGCCTTTGCTTTCATAAAATTAAAGGGAAAAGTACTGCTCTCATTGGGGTTGCTGTTTTGTAATGGTAAAGCACAGGCACAGCCTGCTTAAGCGGCAGACACAATTTTCATGTCAGAGCACTTGCTCTGTGTCCTTGATCCAGCGAGTGCCCAGCTCCATAGAGCTGCCTATATGGAGGGGCTGCCTATAGGGAAGCCCTCATGCCCGCAGACCTACAAGCACCTCCACACCTCCACTGCTCTCTCATGCTACATAAGGCCTGGTGTATCCAGCCTGCTGGCAAAGCCACCTACCTCAGAGCCTGATCCAGAGCTTACAAAAGGCAGAGGGGCTACTGTCCATCAGTTCACAGTAGGCTTATCTAAAGTCCTAAAGTAAAATGCTTAGACCACCTTATTTATTGGAAATGAAGGGAAAAAGACACAGACAGGACAAGGAATCCCACTGGATTGCCTCTGGCAATCCTCTTGGGTTATCCTTCAAATCCACAGTAAAATATATTTGATATTATGGCAAAATCACAGGTTAGACTAATTTAAACAAGGCCACCTTTAAAACAGCTTAAAATCATTGCAAAGTTTCTAAGAATATTACAGTATTTGCACACCAGTGGTGGCTTGCTGCAAATGCAGAAGGGATACTATGCAAAATGAAGTCAGTCAGATAAAAACTATCCAGAGTTTTGCTGTTGTGCTCTTGTGGACAAGTGCACCATCAGGCACAGGATCAAGCTGTCTGCATTCAACAAGCATCTCTGTAGCAAATATCTGGTGAGGAAGCAGGCAAGAGAAGGAAAATTATTCATTTGTGGCCACTCGAGATGTCAAGTATGGCCTTTCAGAGAATTTGGACAAAGCACTGCAATTCTAATTCTGCCCCAAGAGGACACATATTAGTTAAGGCAGAGCAAGTTATTTGCATAAGAAATATGCAATGCTGATGTTGTCAGTGTAATCACTTTGTTTAAAGTATATTAACACACATAAAAGAGATTCCCAATGATGAATGAAGTGTCTTTCCCTCTTTTTTCCCCAATAAATTATAGAAAACCATAGTGACACACAGAAAGCGATAATGACAAGAAATCCTTAATCATGGCAGAGAGAAGAATACGCAAAATAAAGCAAACTGGAGACAGTAGCTATTAATCTCCTTTAGCATTCCTAAGCAAATCTTTACATTTTCATTTTGCAAGCAGAAACTGTTTCTGTGATATTTACAGACATAACAGAACTGGAGTTCTGAAATGAAAACTTTTTATATTCTGGTAAACCTGAAGATTCTGTAATGTATGGAAAATGTTATCACTCTAAATCACTCATAATCTAAGTGTTTGGGATGGCTCTCCATCCAGCCAGTACTGTCAGGGGAATAGTTTGTGAAATTCAGAACATTTGCTGTGTGCAGTGACAGCTGCGTGAATTCCTGGCACATGGTTCCCCAAACATGCTCATTTCTGTTCACTTCATATGGAGAATGTCTCAGCTCTGCTCAGGAGGGACTTACCTACACAGCTGACTTGCCATGCAATTTTCAGAACTTCTCTTCATCCTGTATGCACACCAGCAGCTCACGGTCAGTCAGACTAGACACTGATTCTAGCCTATATTTAATATTTCTAATAGACATTTAGTTGTTCCAATAGGATCATAGCATTTAACTGATCACTATTAGTCTTCACTCTCTGCTGTTGTGCTCTATTGATAATTAAGTTGTCGTTTCTGTTCATCATGCTCTTCCCTATAACCTCTTCTATAATTTCCCTGCTTTTCTATCTCTTAGTACATTAAAGCAACTTCCTGACTTCCTACACTGCCTTATAACTCTTAGAGACTGATTTAGTTACCTTATACCCAGTATCCACATGAGTATGATGGAAATCAACTCTCTCAATCAAAAGCCAGTAGCAGTAAGATACACACTTTAATCTTACTACTGCATATGAAGCACATCTGTATTTGTATTAATATGGACTAGAAGTTTCTTATTCATAATGCTTCTGAGGGGCAGAAGAGGCCTAATCCTGGCATAAGAACAGGATGTCACTGTTTCCCCAAGCATGAATACAGAGGAACAAATATTAAAATCAGGAAAATCAAAAAGGTAAAAGTGCACCGAGTTAAGAGAGGGAGATTATTTCAGTGAACATTTCAGTGAAGACCAAAGTAAGTTGGGGCATACAAGCTAGTGCTGTTCTTCATGGCTCTTTCCTTAAAAGAAAAATTGAGTACTCAAGTGGTCCATAGCTATGTGGATGAGGTAAATACTTCTAAGTTAAGAGTACATAAATCTTTCAGGTTTGAGTTTGGGAAAGTACACCAAACGTGGTTCCTAATCTGAGACTGAGTTGTGCTCAGCATCAGGTGGGATGGGGCTTTGAGCAACCTGATCTAGTGAAGGATGTCCCTGCCCATGACAGGGGGTTGGACTAGATGGTCTTTGAAAGTCCCTTCCAACACAAACCTTTCTATGATTACAGTTTCTCCCAGTACAACTGGATTATGCTCCCAAGACAACTCTGGTATTCCTGTCCCACTGCTAGAAAGCTGAAAAAAAATTGCTTTCCCTCTGTTTTATCCCATTTGCCTGGGTCTGGCTCTGTGTGCCAGCCAATGGCCATCAGTTAATGCCTCCCTTAAACAGAGACAGTGGTTCTGTTTGCATAAGGAGTAGTGCTGCCAGGACAATGCAACCAGTTTGTAAAGAGATTAGAATCCGTATGGTGTCATGTTCACCAGATCCTCCTTGCTATTACCAGAATAAATGAGGATACAACAAAGAACTCAGCATTTACCTTGTCTAATATAGACTAGTTTGCAGACTGTGGTAAAAGCAAGCTTTCAGAGTGTGTTTGTGTTGAAATCTTAAGTGATTAAAGGTATGTGTTTGTCCAGCACAGCAGGTTGGTTCTGTCTGCACAAACATTTCCTGCCACAGGACAGGAGAATATTCTAGGAAAATCAAAGACACAACTCTGCAAGTCCTTCTGACTCAGAGTCTCTCTCTCAGACCACTGAGCTAACACACTGTGTATGGAGCCCCTGTCTACAAGGGGCTGTTTCTTTTACAAGGAATTCTGAAGTCCTGCCCTTTCTGTCTGTATTGGTTTTGCATGGCAAGGTTTTGGTAGTAGGGGGCTACAGGGGCGACTTCTGTGAGATGTCAGAAGTTCCCCACTATGTCCAACAGAACCAGTGCCAGCTGGCTCCAAGAAGGACCCTCAGCAATTGTAGCAGGGCCTCTGGGATAACACAGTCCAGAAGGAAAGAAAAGGTATTGCACAGAAGCAAATTGCAGGTAGAGAAAAGAGGAGTGAGAGTATGTGTGAGAAACAGCCCTGCAGACACTGAAGTCAGTGAAGCAGGAGGAAGATGTGTTCCAGGCATATGAGCTGAGGTTCCCCTGCAGCCCATGTGCAGCTCATGGTGAGGCATCTGTGCCCCTGCAGCCCCCAGAGGTTCACAGGGGAAGAGATCCACCTGCAGTCTCTGGAGGACCCCGGGCTGGAGCAGGTAGATGTCCAAAGGACGAGGTTACCCCCATGGAAGGTCACACTGGAGCAGGCTCTTGGCAGGACCTGTGGCTCCACGGAGTGAGGAGCACACACACTGGAGCAGATTTTCTGGCAGGACTTGTGCCCCTGCAGGGCACCCACACTGGACCAGTTTGTGAAGAACTGTAGCCTGTGGGAAGGACTCACAGAGAGAAGTCTGTAGAGGACTGTCTCTTGTGGGAGGGACTCCATGTTGGAACACGGAAAGACTCTGAGGAGTCCTCTCCTACGGAGGAGGAACAGCCAGCAGAAACAACATGTGATAAATTGACCATCACCTTCATTCCCTGTCCCTCCCCCTGTGCCACTGGTGAGAGGAGGCAGAGGATCACAAATAAAGTTAAACCCAGAAAGAAGGGAGGAGTGGTGGGAAGGTGTTTTTAAGATTTAGTTTTACTTTTCATTTTTGTATTCTGTTTTGCCCATGATGGTAATTGGTGAGTGACCTCTCCCTGACGTCATCTTCACCCATGAGCCTTTCATTGTATTTTCTCTCCCCTGTCCAGTTGAGGAGGGGCATGATGGAACGGCTTCAGAGGGCTCTGGGCATCCAGCCAGAGTCCACCCACCACACTGTCATATTGCAACCCTGCACAGCTGAGAGAGTAAATGTCTCTCTCAACCACCCAATTCCAAACAGAAACAGAAGCACTGCAAGAGTAACAGCTGTGTGTCTGTATCCCCGTCTGTGGATGCAGTGGTAGAGTGATTTTCCTCATGGCACCACGTACTCTGGGCAGCTCCCTGGTGAGCTCAGAAGAGCACAATTCCATACACGTTCCTGTGGGTTCTTCTTCTCATCACTGCTTAAAAAACATCAAAGCAAAGCAACTCCGCATGGACCCCTCATACCCATGCCCTTTCCTGCAGACAATTTTGAATATGATGTGCTCTTCTAAAACCTCTACTTCCCAGATCCTCCAGAGCCTGGGGCTTTGTACTTGACTACCTCTGACTCTGAAATAAAACAAAAGCTGGTCCTAGGAAAGGGCACTTGATCCTGAAAGGAACAGGCTGTCCTGTTAGCAAGTATGTGCTGCACCTTGACTCCTAGCACCATGGAAACAGGGAAGATGGAAACCCAGAAATAATGCACATCTAAAACTGCAATAAGCAATAGCCTTGTAGGCCTGAATGCAGTCCTCTTCTGTTTTCACCTTGTGTGATGCTGTAGAAATATATACCAGAAGACCACGCTCCTATGTCAGGAGCTTCTCAGAGCTTTCGGCCTCAAGGACTCATCTTCATCTAAAAGTATGCTCTGCCCCTTGTGTTGAAATCATGCCTCCGAGTCTGAGGGTGCAGAGAAGGATATGCAAGACTGTAAATTCAGCTCTTGAGCTCAGTGACCTATAAGTTTGGCACAGAAGAATTTTAGGAGAATCTTTCTATGCTTTGCCTGAGATGCAGAGAGCTGAGGGCATGGCTGTCCTGCTAAGGGCATATAACCCAACACCAAAGCCTCCTTGAAGCTCAGAGATTGTCTTGAGCTTTTTTGCATCAAATCATGACTCAGTCATAGCATGAACAGGTGAGAGACCTGGCTCTCTTTAGGCTAGAGAGAACCACACCGTATCAGCAGCCAGGCCTGATTTGGACTGGTACTTTTACTGCAGGTCTGTCGGACTGCCCTTGTGTTCTTCAAACCCTCACTTAAGCATCACCCCTTTGAAGAAGTCTGCAGCATACCTGAGACAAGGGTGAATTATCCTCAGTTCCAGATGTTTTGTTCCTGTACCTCTTAAACTATTCTGAGTACATAAATTGGTAGAAAAGATCTTGACCTAAACATCTGCATCTCTTTTTCAGAGTAACTGTTTTGTCTGCTAAGAACAGACTGATGGACTGCAGAATTAAGGGCTGAATACCTGGTAGATTCTTTGGAACAGCACATGGTTCTAAGTCTTCATACTGCTTCAACATTTCCTACAATGCAATAGCTTTTCCAGAAGGAAACTGGAATGCTGTTTGCTAGCACAGCAACATGTGAATTCTCTATCTTGAGGGTTTATAATTCAGCTATCGCTTCTTAAAAAAGATTATTATAAACATTTCAATATACTCAGCAAAAATTAGGAGAGAGGAGGCAAAGCAAAAGCTTAGGAGGGGGTCAAATACCATATCCTGTCACCTGGACCCTCAGTACATATCTGCATGTGTCCATGGAATAATCCTGAGCTGGGGCAATCTTACCTGTCTCAGGCCTCTTTCCTCCGACAAATTGTGTCTAATGTAATTTTTCTCCTTGAAGCCATCCCAAACAGAATTTTCAGCATAGCCAAGAGATGGGATCTGCAGTTTAGGACAAGTGTCAATCTGCCTTTGCTGGTGAGGAACAAGCCTATGGAACCAAACCCCATGCGAAACAGAGCAGCAGAGGAGCAGCCAGCTGCACTCGCACTGTGCAAACACAAACAGCACATGCCTCAGAGAATGCACAAAATAAGGTAGAAAGAAAAAAGGATACAGACAAGGGGAGCAAAGATCACACAGCTGTGGGACAGGCTATTGGTAGCACACTGCTCCAGGATTTTCTAGGCACCATTGCAAAAAAGAGACATAAGGAGCCAAGATATACCCACTATTAAGCACCCAGAAGGCAAGGCAGAAAAGCTAACATAATCCCAATTTTGAAATTTGCAGAAATATGGACCCAGTGACAAGGGAAATTCGTGGGCTGCACATTGAAGGCCCTTCCAGATTGACATAAAACAGGTAAAAACAGACTTAATCAGCCAGTCCAATGGCTGAAGCATGGCTTGCTACAGGGAAGAGTACTTGAAATTTTTCCATATTGGCTTTTTTTTTTTATGTTTTACTTAAAGTATAAAGCTTTTTTGTACTGTTCTGTGCACATGGAAATGTCTTTTTCTTCCACATGCAGAACTTCTCTATAGACATCCACAATTCCTTTAGCACAGATTTCAATAAAATCATGCTTGAAATTGTTGTGCACAGAAAAATAAAGATCTTGACAAACTTTGCTAAAAATAGAGAAAGAGTTCTGAAATACTAACAAACAGTAAACAGGAAAAAAAAACCAAACACACCACCAAAACAGGCAAATAGCAAACTTAAGACTCCTGCTGCTCAGAAAAGACCTAAATATTCTCTTAGAATGATCATTTGGAAGCTTCACCAGAAATAGGTTCTCAAGTAGATTTTGATGTTTTGATCAAAGACTGACGTATATATCTATCAAGAATTCTTCCATCATATTAAAACTTTTGGAGAAGTTAAAAAACAGGGCAAATTGCCTTTCCCACTGCATCCTCCTCTGTGCTGCCTTCATATAGCCTTGGGGAGCACTACAAGAGCTCATCCTCTGCTCACTGTGCCAAGGCCAGTCCTTCAAGCTCTCTGAAGAGAAGCTGTGGTCCCTGTGCAGCTTTTTGTGGTTCTCAGTGAGCAAAGACATGTACTCACCATGTTGTCCTGTGCCATCTGGTGCTCTAAACTTCTCTCTGCTAAACTAAAGTTGAGCACTTCAAGGGAAATCCAGACTCTCTGAGGTCTGAAGGACTTTTTGTCACTGGTATGGCTGCACCAGGACATCACTCTTTTAACTCTATGAACCTAAAAGCAGTCCTCTGTGCTTTGCAGGTTGCATTTTCTGTCTGCCCTGGGACAACAAATCACATCATTGTTTCTGTGGTTTTAAGCCCGGGGATGCTCTGAGGCACTTGCTTTGTCAGGGCAGGACAGTACAATGCAGGACCTGGCTCAATGCAGAGTCAGGGGTACCTGACCTGGGGTAGCCTTGGTGGTCTCTGGAACAGGAGGCCAGGAATAAAGGGAACAGGGAACCCCAAAAGAGCCACGTCTGGTCACATCAAACATTTGTCTGCATGTGCCTGGAGCCAAACCAAGGGTCATATTTGGGCCAGAGCAGAAACTCCCACCGCCCTACTTCCCAGTGTGCTGAGGCATTTTGAGGATGACTGGGACATCAGGGAGGACTGCCAAAGGAGGGGCATTTGCATTCACAGCACAGGTCATACCCACATGGAGCTTTGCTTTCCTTTTATCTTCTTGACTGCAAATGAATAAGCATTTAAGCACAGTTGTTATTTAAATAAGGCCAAAAAAGGAACATAATTACTATGAAAATCACCACACTGTGAAATCTCTAACATTTAAATCCAACTGTTCGCCTTAGAGAGTTTCATCTCATTATACTTCCAGGAGTTAAAAAAGGGGAAGTGAGTACTGCAGAGGGCAGCTGTGGGGGCACATAATTCTGTGTTGGAAGAACTCCTCAGTAAACCTCTGTAATACATTTTGTTAACACCTAAGTGCCATCCTCCCTTGTCATTTTCTCCTTCACCACTTGATTCCTCTTCGAGCATCTGAAGAGGCTGCCTGTAATCAAAGAAATGTTTCATAACATTTCCAGAGGACATCAGAGTACTTTTAACTCCTTTAGAGTCTTTCAAGAGCTGACATGCTGCTGTGACCATCCTCCAGCTCACAGCCCTCAGAAAAGCCAGGAAAACCCTCTTTGGTAAGGAGTTATGTATTGCATGTTCAACCCAGTGTTCCTGTTCAACCAGCATTGCCCAAGCTGGTGTTCTCCATGCCAGAACCTCCCTCCAGAACCAACATCTGCAGAGACCCATCATCATCAGGCTGCCTGGGACAGGAAGAGTAACACTTTCTGCTCTGAGCTAGGGTGAAATGGATTAGAAATGCTGCTGTGACTTAGCTAAAAGTAATACCTCACAGAAAGACAGGTGGTATTCAAAGGCTGATACGAAATCTGACTCTTCTCTCAGACACTCCAAGTGCTTCACTGCAGAACTGGTGAAAAAGGGAATCTGACCTCTTCATATATGTGGCAGTCAACAAATGATGTTAATCAGCCTGGCAGTTAAGAAATGCTGAATGCCACGCTGGATATTGCCTAATGCTGCCTCTGCCAGAGAAACAGAGGGAAGCAGCAGAGTTCTGGAGGAGCCAAAGGGACTGTGAAAAATAGATCACTCTGTTACATAAAGTCCACATTTGACTGTTGAGGGTTAATGTCTACTTGATGCATTCAAGCCCCAGGTTAGAACACTGCTTAACCCTGCGCCCAACTCAGAGCCAGCAGTGAATTTGGAGGTGGCACCTCTAAGCTATCCCCAGTCAGAAGAGGAATACATTGAGTAATCGAGCACAGCTGCAGAGCTGACTCCTAATTTGTCACACAAGGTCAAGATATGGCAACACATCAGATCGTTTCAAGCAATGCTTGTGTTTCTTGCCAGCACACTGTACATATCCTTACAGAAAATGCACCTACAGGCAAATGTACAAACAGCAGCTGCTGTGTGCTCAGCAGGAGTCCAGGCACCAGCAAACAAAGGGCCGTGCAGACACAGAGCTTGAGAGATGTGGTCCATGGTCCTCCTACTTTATTCTACATGAATGCAATTCACATAATCAGAAATAATAGGCAGCTCAATTTAGTGAGTCAGTCACTGCACAGACACCCAGCAGAGGCTGTCCCTGCCTTCTCTACCCAGGGACACACTGACATTGTGTGGCACTGCATCCTAGCTCTGGTCCCACAGTCCAGCTGGGAACTGGGTGCATTGCTGCACTCAGACACAGCATCCCAGTACTGAAGCCAGCTCAGAGACCTTGATGCAAAACATGCTTCCAGCTATGTGATATTCCTTGAATGCATGCAAATCGAGTCCTGAACGTGCCCAAGCAGGCTCATAGCCACAGACATGCTTCCATGTAGCCCAAAGGAAAGAAATCAGTTAGGACAGGGCTACATGGACAACATGCGTGGCTCAGGAATGAGATCTTCCCCAATGGCTCTTTGGAAGCAGATAGTGAGCAAGACACATTGCCATGTGAATTGTGGTGGCAGCAAACTCCTCTCTGTCCACTGTCATTCCCATCAGGTTTTCTCCATTATAAGATGGGAGCCCAGGAGAAATGGTGACTGTGAGCAAACTGCCAGTACAGCAGCCTTTAACCTGCACACAAGAAGCAGGCAGGAGTAGGCCAGAGGCACGCAGCTGATCTCCAAGTTCCCACATGATTTAGGATGGGCACCTCAGTTTAGAGGCCATCAGCTGCAGCAACATGATCTGCCTATACTGTAAGTCTTGCCACAACTACAGGTGATAAAACAATATAACAGGCGGCTTAGCAGCCCTGGTTTCCAGAGGCACCCATAGGCGTTCATCCTACAGAAGCCAGCCCAGTACGTTTTAATTCCAGAAAGGCATTGCAGGTGGCACTCCCCTTGGATAGCACAAGAGTTGTGTTAGATAAATTGTGCTAGTCATTGCAGGCCACAGCCAAAAGGGCTGCTGAGTCAGCCAGCTCAGCATCAGTTCCTCTCTACTCCAGTTCTTTGCTCTTCTGAAGTGCAGTAAATAAAACTTGTTCCACTGCCAACTTTTAGAGGTTGAAACTACCCTGCAGAAAATCTGCACCAATATTGCTTTCACTTTAATATATTTCCTGTTTCTTCCCCAGGGGGATCTGAGGGAAGAGCACCACGAGTCCTGGTGCTACCGGCACAGAGACCTGAAGTGCAGGAATGCAGGCATTTAGCAGAGCTGGTTAGGGTATTCCACCTGGGCAACTCACAACTCAGAGGAGCTTCCAAACAACACTACAATGAAGAGCTATGGAAATCTGGGGAGCAACAGCATGAATTGTGGGCATTTGAGAGCCAAGGAAGAGAAAAATGGTTGTCTGACTTTGCAGTTCCCTTTGAGGAAACCATTATTACCACAACCAAGAGAGTAAATTCTAAACTGAAAGAGATCTGTGACCCCTCATGGGCACCAAAACAGGCAGGATCAAATTTGAGGCAATGTTTTGACTCTTCTCCTAAACTACTTCACATGCCATTCATTCCCTCATCCCTGGCCCACAGTTTTACACAGCAAACAGCTCTGCTTTTCCTGCCCAGAGCTCCATTCCAATTAGCTGTGGGCTGCAGGGAGACCACTACAGCTACACCACCATAAACTGGCATAAGAGAAGGGAGAACCAGGCCCTTTGTCTTCAAAAGCTCAACACTGACCTTACTGATTTGTATGGCCAGTATTTTCCCATTTAATCCCTCCACTGTAATTCACAGAAGTAAACACTCTGCAGATGTAGTATCCAAATTTGGCCATTATTCTGTTAAAATATGCACACAGTGCTAGCCACCGTTATTAATTCAAACACAGTCTTTATTCTGCTGTTTTTAAAGAGGCAACAGCTGCAGCCTGCATTAAAAATACCTTTCACACTGTAAAAAACAAAGAAAACACTACAGATAGTGGAGGAAACACCACACGCTACAACTTTTCTAGAATCACACACCAGTTTCCCTGATCATAGTAACTCTTTTGAACCCTCACACAGTCCAGGGATCTGCACACTGCTTCCAGTTCCCCTTCACAGAACACATGGTAATAGCGGTGGAAAACAGGGCTGAGTTCTTGTGATTCCTTGGAGTCAGCTGGAACCAACACTGTATCAACACTTTCCCCGTTCTTTTTAGCACCACCTTTCAGGTGCCAGGGAACCAGCAAATCCTGAGACTGAAAGGAGGTTCGGTTAGTGTGAACAGGCAGTCTGGAGTCTGCTCCCACTGGCCTTGTATTGCAGCTTTCATCCTTCAAGTCATTAATGAGTTGGCCAGAACATGCCAGGTCTTGGCTGCTGCTTCCAGGCACTTGATCAGTAAGCAGTCTCTGGGTTGTGCCAGTATTGATTTCCTTTTCTTTGCCTTTACTACCATTCTTTTCCTTAAGGTATTTAGACTTCTGGTTTTTGTATTCTTGTTCCATTGCCCAGACATAAATGAGTGCCATTCCACCAGGTCTTAGAAGCCGGGCTAGTTCACGAATAGTAGCCAGTCTCCGCTCCTGGAAAGGAAAAGCAGAAATGTGAAGCTAGTACATAAACAAAAAGTAAGGAGAATGGCAGCAACGCCTCCTTACTGTCCCCCCAAGATACAATAAAAATTAAAAGGGATTTTTTCACTACTCATTTTCATTCATTATACAGTCCATCACTATGTGCAAGCCAAGACATTTTTCTAAACACAGTTCTCACTGAAACACAACTTCTTCACTGAAAGGGTGGTCAAGCATTGGAACAGGGTGCCCAGGGCAGTGGTGGAGTCACCATCCCTGGAGGTATTTAAAAGACACGTGGATGTGGCACTTAGTGACACGGTCTAGTGCTGGACTTGGCAGTGCTGGACTAGATGATCTAAAGGTCTTTTCCAACTTAAATGACTTTATTATTCTCTTTCTGTCTGAAAATACTCCTGTGTTGAGCATCACAGTCCATCTGAAAATGACATATGCCTCTTCAAGAAGGTTATTCGTTATTTAAAATCCCAGATTCAAATCTACCAAACCTGATTATGCACACCCTAAGTTTGCAGCTGAAGAAGTCAGATTTACAGCTTAAACACAGGTACTCTGACCACCCAAACAAACATATGTCAGCCTTCTCTGAAACGGACTTCCTTCTACTTTTTTATAATGGATTTGGAAACATTTGCTGCATTTCTGGTATTGAGAGATCTGTGGGGCCCCCTAAGATGGCTTCATGGACTAGAAGCTTGTTACCATCACGTAGTTCCTGCCAGGAGAACTTTACACAGCCCAGAGATAAAGCAGATTAGTAAGTCTGCTTTCAGAGATGGAAAATGAATGCACAAAGGGAAAAGACCCAAAACTACAAGATCTGCCCAAGAGCCAAAGATCTGAGCCAGGAAGAAATATAGCTGCTGACTCCCAAAGCAGAGCCCCCTTCTCCTGTGTCATAAATTGTAAGCAGACAAAAAGGAAACACAAACCTTTAGACCAAAGCACCAGGAGGAGCAAGGGCATCTGACAAGCACGTGAACAGAAAAGTCTAAGAAGGAGCAGTAGCATAGCAGCTTAACTCTGCTCTGACAACTCAGTGCAAACCTTCAGCTTTTTCCCTCTTTGGTCTTCTCTTCTGCTTTCCTGGTAGTATTAGCAGCTCTGCACAGCAGTACAGCAGCACAGTGGAGCACAGGGAAGGGTGACTTACCGCTGTTGAGAAATGGTGTATTACAGCAATAGAGATGCAGGCGTCACAGGAACCACTGCGCATTGGCACCGACAGGGCATCGCAGACAAAAGCCTGGAAATGCTTTTCTCCACAAATATCCACCAGGTTTTTGCTGCGATCACAGCCAACCTAACAGAAAGTGTTTCATTAAGCTTTTCATAAGAGGATAATTACAAGACTGGAAAATTATTTTTACTTGATGCTTTCAGTAATAGAGTCATCACAGTCTCCTACTGAGGGAACACATTTTAGTTTGAAATCAAAACAAAAGCAAAAGTGAGAAAATAGCCTTAAGAGGAAGATATGGCTCCCAGGTACAGGCATGAAGAAAACAACCCTGATGTTTACTTAAAGCTGGAAGACTGGATAGTAGACAGCTCATTATACCACCCTGATTTTGAACGAGCTTAAGATGGACCAGGTTTCAACCTAACTTTTCGTCAAAATTAATTCAAGGTATCTTGAAATCAGCAAAATGAGAGGTGATCTAACCTTAGCATTTTCTTTCCATTTCAATTGCTATTTGTTAACTCAACAACATTTGAAGCACCTAAGTACTGAACTAACAAAAGCTGATTTACAGGTGCAAATGACCATCTGGTGACTTTGGAGCCATCACTAAAGTATGTCATACAGTGTCACTGATCACAACCAGGTTTTCTCACTTCAGCTTAAGGAAGGGAGTGCTCAGATACAGTCTTCTTACCCCTCAGTATCATGATCCACAAAAAATTGAAGCACAACATCATTTTCCAAGGTTCTGTACAGTCCAGGTGAAATGACCCCCAGAAACTACTTCGAAACACCTCATAAAACATCTGCATTTTTCCCCTTTAAACTTTGCCCAGTGTCCATGTCAAAACCAGTAAGACTCACCATCTTTGAAAAATCAGCATCTAGAAGAGGTTTTTTTTACATGCTTGCATAAAAACAATAAATCCAAACTGATCAATACCCTTTCTAAGAGAAACAAATAGAGTGAGACATGCACCATCCTCATTTTCACATCTTCCATGCACCCTGAATACTCTAACCAAAGCCCTGCTACCAGATTGTATATCAAGCTGTGCTTGTATAAGAATATTACATTTATTTTTATTTTCAATGACCAGCAACAAGTAGATAGCAGAGAACAGGTTCAGAATCCTAAATAATTACTGCTGACAGTGTTTATTGCCTTCAATACTGAAAGAATACTAAACCATCTTTGATGCAAGAAGAATGACAAACAACTTGCTCTGCTTAATCAACCCAGCAGAGACAACAGTACTGCTAAAATTAAAAACCTCTTTTCCAATGATTAAAATGTATTTATTTTCCATCATAATTTTTCATTTTATCAGTTCAAATAATTTTATCTTTCAGCCTACCATCACAGTTTTGAAGAAAACTAGAATTCTGTTCCAGTCTTATGTCCTGAAAGCTTCCACGTGAGCTACTCTCTAGTCAAGTCCCTGACTTTTGATCCAACATAAATGAAAAGTTGTGCAAATGCCAACGTGACAACACAAGATAATCCTCCACAAAAATAGTACTATGAGTATGTACATATTGTCCTGCCAATTAGCAATAAACAGACCTGGAAAGATCAATCCTACCATTGCTTTCTTCCCATGTATTTCTCATATTTACTGAAGCATCGAGAGAATAGAATTGTTCATGAATAAAAAAAATAAACTCCTGTTTACTTGAAAGTAAACATAAATCCCCATCACTTCACACTGGTAACTGAAGGGCCTTTAAATTGCTCTGGCAACCTGCATGTTAGTGATTGCACACCTCATTACTGGTGCCTTTAACCACTTCTGCAATTAAGACATTAGCTTGCAGCACTTAATAACAAAACTCAAAGGACCAAATTCACTGCTGGCAGAAGGAGGGAGAAGAATACTTGCAGCTTCCACTGACAGCAAGCTTTCCAAGAAAGAATTGCTTTGGCCCTCCACATCTATAGTGAAAACAGATTGGATAATGGAACGCAATCCCCTGTTCCCAAAATGACCTTGAAAAGGACTACTACCATGTATGTTGATGAAATCCAATGAAATGAGAATGAGAACAAAGGCATGACTGCCAGAATGCAAAGTCCTCATTTGCATCTAAATTATATCAAATATTATGAAGTCAGGCTTACTTGTATTGTCATACTTACTAAAGCCAATGTACATCCACAGCAAAAAGATGCTGTTTCGTGATGAAAATGGAGACCTTGAAATAGATCACTTTGAATGCACAGCTGGTCTAAAACAGGTGTATTAGGCTAAAACTTTACGTGGTTTTAAATGTAAACATGATAACAGGTGCTATGTATAGATGCATAAATGGTGAACACAGGGAGTCACCACAGATGCCTGCTGCAGAAGTTAGGAAAATTTAGAATTATTTTACTAGTAGTATCTCTGCATAATATTTTAAAATAATTATAATCACCACATTCCTGCATTTTCTGGCTTACAAGACATGCATTCACTAAAAACCAAAATGCATTGGTTTCAGTCACTTAGAAAACAATAAGCTATCAAAAACCAGATAACTTTAGTGGTGCAATGCCAGCTTACAGCTGAAAAATGAGCCTATCTGTGTTTTTTATGAGTACAGAAAACATTTACAGCAAGGGCCAGAGATCCCAAACTCAGCTTTTCCCAATTCCGTTACTAACTGATTTCTACATTCTAAAGCATGCAGAAGCTTTGATGTAATGAAGCTTCATTTACAGAAAAGAGTTCAAAAGACTGTTTTAATTAACAACAGGTTTATTTTTCTCTCCCTAATTAAATATGTATTCAAACATTAAAAAAAAAAAAATCTCAAAATATAACTTTTGCCAGTTCATATCTCTAATTTTGATGCTCAGCACAGGATATTTATTGTCCTTGCTAGCATCTTTTCCAGAAGAGTGGAGAAAGGTAGGTGAATTACTATTAGTTCAGTGTTCAAACCCAATCCAATTTAGTACATCTCTTGGTGAGCCAAGTTGTATACATTTTTACAGTTCTCTATTTCTTATTATCTATGAATCTTCTCAATCATTTCTTATACCTGTTTCCCCAGTTTTTGAAATCAAATTCCTTGCTGAGTCCCATCAATTTCTCATATATATCTCAAATAGCATGGCTGACCATTCAGCTGCATCTACCTCTTAGTGAGTCCACCTCTCAGCAAGTTGCTCTACACTTTTTACTGTTTCCCCAAAGGAGGCTGGCTTCTCAGGCTTCTCAAATTTTTCTCCAGGCATCCATTCCCACATTCTGCTTTTTTGGGAAGTACCACCACCCTTGTCTTCACTGCTTTCTGTGATGTGGACAATAGCACACAGGAGCAGCAGAATGGCCACTGAAACCTATGTACTGTGGCCGAAATCCACTTGGATTTCAGACACTGATTTTCATTGTATCTGCATCCAGCTCTCACATTAAGCTAGGAAATATTAGTATGGAGGCCTGTAACTAGAAGCCCAGCAAACACAAAACATAGGAAAAAGGCAAAGATGTGTTGTCATTCTGGCATACCACACCCACTCTGGGCAAGCTGGGTAACACAAACCATGAGACAATAAAAATATCAAAAAAAGACCAAGATAAAAGAGGAGAAAGGAGGGAGAAACAAATGTAACACCTGGGATTTATCTGAGTTTGCAGCAGCCCTATACTGCCTTCCTGGGAACAGATAACACAGGTAGATATCCCGTCCTGCTCTTTCATGTTTCCAGGCACCTTCATCTCCATCGTTTCAGACAAGAGTAGCTAAAGTAAATTTTATAAAATCTATTTAACATAATGGTTTGGAATAGATCATTAGGGGGAAAAAACACACTAAATAAATAGCTTGCTTTGTAATGGTGCTGCAAATTTGCAAAAGATAAATCCTCTTGGAAGCTTAAATGTAGGAAAAGACAGGTCGAGGTTGCCCACCATTATATATTTTCTTTCTACATTATCTCATTATAACTAACTCAACCTAGTAGAATTAGTTCATTTAAGTATCTGGAAACCTGATTTATTCAGCACATTAGAAAGTGATGAAGAAAACAACATCTAATTCTAAAATCCAGCCACCGACTGGAATTATGTGGCTCCCCAGAGAAATACCTCAGCTATAACTAATAGCACGAGAACCTCAATGAACCAAATTACATTCCAGCAGACACACACACATGCACACGTAGAAAAAGAGATGCCAGCACAACTACAGCAAGACAGACAAATCTCCTTGCTCCTGTTGGTCTGAGTCAGGCTTTTAGCATTCCTTTCACGTAGTGTTTTGGTTTTCCATTGCACATAGCCAGGGTGTCTCTGGAAACAAAGCACTATGTCTAAGACGCGCAGTTCGTTTCTCAATGACAAAGCTGCGGCTCAGCATTCATTCTGGGTTTATGCTGTTGTTGCCCAGTTCCTTCGAGCCCTCTTCCCAGATCTCTCATCAATTTAATGACTGCTATCCATTGAGAAAAAAGGGCAGGAAAGGTTCCTCTGTCTCGCCCTTCAGTTGCTAAGATATGGTGAACTTGCTCCAGGTATACCTTTACTAATTAGTTTTGTCCTTCCTGCTTTTACTTTCTACTAATAAGTCCTTGGAAGAGAAATCTGTACTGAACCACACCCAACATTATGCAACCTTACCACAGCAAATATTAATCCACTCTCTTCCCCAAACCCTGGAAAAATCAAAATCTTATATAGTTCCAGTGGATCTTAGTTTGGGACAATAATGCAGAAAACAGAGATGCACATCTCGCAGAAACAGGGTATCTTACAAGGACTTGTGAAATATAAACTATGTTACCAATTACCTTTGGATGACATACACTATAGATATAGGAACACCTGTATTAAAGCAAATAATTTTGGCTTCTGCATAGCCATAATTTTTTTCCTAGCATCAGTGTTCTGTCAAGGAGAGTAATTTCTTTACATATAAAGAAAAAATATCTACCCAATGGCATTTTCAGTTGTTTGCAACTGGATTTCCCACCAGTTTGTCAGTTCAATTAAAAATGTAAACCACAAATCTGAAAGGTTTCCATGTCTTTCATTCACACCCCAGTCCTGTGAGGAGGCTGAACATTCTTTCAGGGATTTGCACATCACCACACCCACCTGAACACTGGAAATTAGGAGACAAAGCTAAAGCTCATAAAAGTTGATGAGATCCTTATAATAATGTAAGCTGGCTCTGGAACGAAACCCTTCTGGTAACGGGGGGAATGGCTAAGGCTGAGACATAGCATTCCATAAAAGCCCTGCTTACCAATATGAATATTAAGCTTGAAAGCACTTCAATAAAATCTGTCAAAATAATTTCCCCAAATGAGGTTGAGTGGGGAGAGAATTGTGGAAAAACAACCCTAAAATCATGTCTCTCTTTTGCATTCATTCAAACAATAAAAAAGCTGGGTGAGACAGAGAAAAAAAATCTGAAACTCTATTAAATTCAACCTTTTACCAGTCTTTGTCCTAGCTACATCAGACATGGATTCCATCTCTAACTCAAACATTCTTAATCTGAATTTATTTGTAATGAAATTGCTGCTCTTTATTGCTGCGCTCTCACTGTGCCAGAACAATGCAGCCATTCCAGCACTGTCACTCTTGCTGAGCGTAGATGGGCTCGTGCATTTCATTGTCACACAAGGATACTCAAGTAGATAAGGCTATATGTAATCACCCAAAGAAACTGAAGCAAATACAATAGCACAGGCCACAGTGGAGATGTTTTCAGACAGTGCCTGATGCTTAACCATCTAGAGAGCTACCTTAGCTTTGATCTACCATTAGCACTGCTACTTAAAGCATAAAACCATAAAGTAACCTTTAAAGCACATTGCTTGCCTTCAGGAAGTGCTTGCCTCAGGTTTTCAGTATTTCTGAGTCAAACACCCCAGGCTACAGAGCTGTGCCAGAAGTGCTGTACCCAACCCCTAAATAATTCCTAATTTCACAGCACGGCTTTGCTCCTTCTTTCCCAACAGGACCTAGGTTAAGAGCTCCAGTACACTGTGCACAAAAAAGAGACACAGAACTGATTATGTTTATGCTTGGATTTTATGCTTCCAAGTAAAGAGGAGTAAATGAGGGAGAAAACTGATGTTCTACATCTAGAGAGCATTCCCTTTATCCCAACAATGCATCTGATATATAAAACATGTTCTGTAATCTCTCATCCTCAGCTCCATGCCCAACCCATGGTAAATGGAAGCAACAGTATTTGAAATATCTTGTCAAAAGTTTAAAAAAAATCTGTAAACACAATATACAGTGGGTTTTCTTTAACCACATGTCGCGGGTTACCCAGGGGGATCAAAACCNAGTAGAAAGAGACTCTCTATCCCTGAGACTCCGCGCCGACTTGTAGACGAAAATAAGCAAATGCAAAGTCTAGAGTCTGTCTCCATCAAGAACACCTACTTGTCACCAGTGGAAAATAAAATGTTGAGGGAGGCCAACTGAATTAAGCAATTCCCAGATTCTGTTTTTCAACTGTCTAAACTGCTTCTTTAAAAGTTTCCTCCCTTTCACTGTTATTTTTCATGTGTTTTTTTTCTCCTGCAGACCCATTAGGGATGAAGGAACTCCTAAAGTAATAGAGGAAAGGGGCTGGCTTTCCTTTGACTGCCAGCTAATATGTGATCTTTCTTTCCCTTAGCTGGTTAACTGTGGGCTCCAGAAAACAGACTGATGCTGCCAATTTCGGAACACAGCACCTTGCATTGATTTCACCTTAAAAGTCTACCACAAATTCCCACAAGTGCAATTTACCAAATTCATTCTAGGACCAGTTGATCTTCATGGTACCCTGATAAAAGTTGCTCCTCTCTAGTTAGGTTTGCTGATTTTTTTAATAGGAATCAGGAGTGAAAGACGGAAAGGTACTGAATGTTAATAATTATATGCAAGCTACAGCAGTCAGGCATAAACATACCTACTTATAAATTGCTTGATGTTACTCTAACCTATAAGAACAGTAAGGGAAATAAATCCATTACTAATACAGACAGGGTTGTAAATAACAGCTTATGTTTTTAGCTGAATATAAATAGTAGGAGAAAAACTCCTGAAACAGACAAACAACTCCAGTTTTATTATCAATAATAAATGCTTTGCTCTACATAGAAGTTTTCAAGACTGATGGATTTCAAAGTGTTTCACAGTACAAGCACGTGAACAAATCAGACAGTTCTGGAATAGGGGAGAGCAGATACCATGATGCACACTCCTCTGAGATTTTTTTGGGTCGTTTAAACAACAGGAAGTTTGGCTTTTTCTTTTCCAAAATGTCTTTGAAATATTTGCAACACAAACTATCCCTTGGTTCATATTTCTATGTGCTTCATCTCTCCCTGTTAGGAAGGGAGAGGAGTAAAACTGGACTAAGTACAGACTGTGAGACAGGGAAAGAGAGAACATGAATAAGAATGATGTCAGAACTGTCTAAAAGTGAAGAAAAGGGAGGGAGAGAAAGACCAGAACTCTGTACCAAAGTTGAGACTTCCCTGTGAATTTTTTGTTGGCATATTTACTGGGCCTATGCACAGAGCCAGAGGTGGGACAGCCAAACATGACATGATTCACAAATGAGACATGCCACCAGGCCAAAGGGAACTGAAGAGGATTTGTGAGAAATAGTGCTGCCCATGGAGATTTCAGGGACATGTAGATTGCATTACCTGCACACAAGCCAAGTGAAGTTCTTGGAAGCATTCATATTGTCCAGTCATTTTCCCTTTTAACAAGTTCATTCAACAACAAAAGGCTAAACCATCTATTATAATTTTTCAATCTACTGCATCCATTACTATTTTTTTATTAACATATTTTGAATTGCAGAGCAAAAGTGGCTTTGAAAAAAAGAAAAGGGTAATGCACATAATGAATGCATGTGGAAACCTAACACAATCAGCAATTGATCTTGGACCAGGAAACAGCTTTCTGTTCTTGGCATTCTTCCCACAACTGAACCGCCAAACATGCTACAACGCATGACAGAAAAAACACTAGAACCAATGAAAGGAAATGAGACTAGCTACTACTTACCATGTACAAATCCTCACGGATGCCTAGATATTTCCCATTACCACAACCAATATCAGCCACTACTGATCCTGTTGGCAGGGACCTGAGAAACTCTACAATTCGGGGCCATGGGCTATGCCTGGTACTGCTGAAATGTGTGGCAATCTCTTCATACACCTTGTGTACATATTCTTGCTCCAGTTTCGAGGCCTCCATCTCATTGCAGGGAAATGAAGGTTGTACCAGTCTTTGCTGTCCTTTCTGGCTGTCACAGACAGATGGGTAATCTAGATACAGCAACAGTTAAAGAATATTAATTTTTTTTAAGTGATTCCTTATAGGTTAACTGTATTTAACAAAATAAAATTAAAAGTGAAATATTAAAATGCAAAAAATGCTTCATTCGTCCTTTACCTTTTAAAAACTGAAATGCAGGTCAAACTGCAGAAGTGTTTGATGACCTGAAAACAAGCAACCTGCCCATATGTACCAGAGGCTGTCTGCAGTGATCATTAATCTTGCCATGTTAATGTTTTCAGAACTGAGATAGTGTTCCCAATGCCAAAGACCATGACATCATTGCAATTCAGCCTCTGAAATTCCGTTCTGAGGGCACAAATGGACTTCAGTTCTATGTAATCATTGAGCCACCTGTCTATTATTGTCTGTACTGCCCTAAGGCACTTACATGGCTCTGTCACAGCAGATCTGTCTGTTTCTCCTTCTCTAATGTACTTACTTTCACAAAATTACAGACCCGCTCAAAAAACAACCAAAACTGAGGCAAACCTGAAGAATAGTAGTTACTTCTATTCTGCTACATTATTTAAATACTTGAAGTGTCAATGAAATGCAGAGATTCCAGATTACTTGCCTGACTCTGGAGCAAGCCAACTGCCTTCCTGCATAGAGAAATTCCAGCAACCACATGAATGCAACCAGCTCAAGCCATACAGTATGCCTAACCCTGAGCCATCCAGAAATGGCTACAAGGACTGCCAAAACTACCCAAAGGAATAAAGTGATTTGCTCAAACCAGAAATAGCTTATGCATCAGTGATAAATCACAATTTTGACTTGAAGACTGCCTCAAGACACTTACTGCAATTGCAAGGGCTTCTCCTCACTTTCCTGAATGTAAATGATGTCCTTGTTTCCCTTCGATTTAATGTTATATCTCCAACATCAGCAGTGATTGTTCCAACTTTTTGCCCAAGCTCAGATGCTTGAATGATATCATATTTTCGGGGTGTTATCCTAAAATAAAGTAATACAAAATAAAGGAATAATTCAATTTCCATCAAAACCAATCCATCTTTGTAAGAAGGCAATTCTTACACACTAAGACAAATGTGATTACAACATGCTATTTAACATACTGCTGCTTCTCAGTTTTCTACTTATTCAATTTTAGACAGAAAAGACCTGACACAAACTAATGACATTAATTAAAGTGCTGTTTAATTGTAAGTAATTACATTGCCCTTTCCTCTCTCCCTTTTCTTCCATAAAGTTTGATTGTTTATTTGTCTAGGACTTAATTTTTTTATATATTTATTTCTGTCCTGGTGTTGTCTGGGATAGAGCTAATTTCCTTCTTAGCATCTGTGCTAACAGCAACAGTGTTGTCTTTTGGACTCAGTATGAGAATAACATTGAAAAAACACTGATGGTGTAGCTGTTTCTCAGTAGTGCTTATTCTAAGTGTGGACATTTCTGTTTCCCGTGCTCAGCCAGAGAGCACATGGACAAGAAGCTGGGAGGAAGCCTGGGCAGGACAGCTGACCCAAACTGGGGACATTCCATAACCATAGGGTGTCCTGCTTAGTGTAAAAACTGGGGGGAGTTGGCCAGGAGGCCCCACTGCTGCTTGGGACAGGCTGGGCATCAGTCAGTGGGTGGTGAGCAACTGTACTGGGCATCGCTTGTTTCACTTGGTTTTCATTTCTCTCTCTCTCTCTCCCTTTCATTACTATTACCAGCATTGTTATTATCATTGTGACTGTCATTATTGTATTTTATTTTGCTTCAATTATTAAACTGCTCTTATCTCAACCCATGGAGTTTATTTTTTCCCTCCAATTCTCCCCATCAGGGTGGGGAGAGTAAGCGAGCAACTGTGTGGTAATTAGTTGCCAGCTGAGGTTAAACCATGACAATGTGACATAAAAATATGTATGGTAAAGACAGAATACAGTACTAAAAATGGTGGCTATGGGTATAAAAGCACAGAATTGGCTGAGGTCTCTATTAGCAGATTGAAGCTTCTTGTTGTAAAGGGCCTCTCAAATGAATTCTGCTTTACAACAGAGTTGCTTTTCCATTTATTGACAGCAGAAAATGCAAAGAATTAAGCTCTTGGGAGATCTGTTAAACTGTTGAAAGGGAGAATTTCTGTTGTAGATCTTTCTTGAGCAAAACCTATCTAGCAAGCAAGCAAACTGGAAACAGAGCTTCTTAAGCTAGTTCTGGGTTTGGCATGGGTCTTAGAGGAACACAAAAATATTTTTGCATGTACAAAGTTAATAAAATTAAAGTGATTTGGAACTCTCTAATTTTATGAAGAGGTTTACATTATGAAAAGTACCAAACCCAAGAATTTTTAATAGCTCTACAAAAGGATCTCTCTCAAAGTTGAGAAGTGGAAAATGAGAAAGTAAAATGAGAAACACAACATGTGAGAAGAAAAACAGCTGCATCTACATGTAACTTCCCATCACTTGCAGATGGGAAAAAACAGATACTCTTGGAACAAAATGGAAATTCTTCAGGGAAATAGCTCAACACTTCAAAGCTGTTACTGTCACACTGAAAGGCTTCCTGAACTTAGTCATCAAGGAGATTACTGCAGAATTTTCTTGAAGAAAAAAAACCCAAACAAATCATCTCTAAGGAATTGGTCTCTCAGTGAAGCCCCTTCAAAACTGCTGACTTCCAAGTAACTGATGCTCAGCAGGACAAACTCTCATCATAAAACTGACTTCCATATTGGTTAGCTGAGTTAAACCCTCATAGGTGGAACTAAAAGGGAAAAAAAAAAAAGTGTCTGACATTTTTATAAAGCTGAACATTCAGTCTCATCTCAAATTTCTACCAGATCTTTTTTGCAGGTCACATGAAACTGTCAACCAGTGCCTGTACTTAACCAAGAATGACCCAAATGCCAAGAAGACAGCCTGCAGCCTGATCAGCATTCCTGTACTTTGCTGTATGCCAGCTTTCCTGCTGCAGGAAAGCTGATCTCTCAACACAGTATCAGGGGAAAAGACTGCAGGTCCCTTCTATCTGGAAGTCAGGAAGTAGCATATTGATGTTCCATACAGATGTTGCAAAACATTGCATTGAACAGCCCGAAGAATGAAAATCTCCAAGGTAGCCATGGAAAGGATGGGATCTAATAAGGAACTGCCTTGCTTACAGCAGATAATGGAGCTATGATGAATTAATCATCTGAGGATGCCCAAGACTCCCTTGACAGCAGAACTTCAAATCCTGAGTTAGCAGATTTTTTATTTGATTTTCTTTTGTACCTGCATCAATAAGATATGCATAATATTTACAGAAATTAAGTCTTCTTTTTCAAGGTTCCGGCTTCAACCTAAATAATTTCCTTTTACCTATACTACAAGCCAGAACTCTGGATAAAGACTGGGCTAAAAACAGGATTCCCAATGTCAAAAATAAAATGCTCCACATCCTCTTGCTTGGCACAGAATGGTTTTACTATTGCAGTGTCAGGAATGGAGTTTTGCCAGGTTACCCAATCAAAAATTAAACTCATTGGAAAAAAAATCACAAATGAATCTCATCAGAAAAGTCAGAATTTTACTTTCACCTATGAGAAAAAAAGAGCATACATCTTTTGTCCTCTTTGATTACCCCGTATAGCTTATATCTAAATCATATGTTTCTCTTTCAGAGAAAACTGGACAAAAATCCTTTTTTTGTGCACTTTGTTAATGAGATCAAAACCAAGTCTCTAACTCCTTGGTATCCAAGTATACACATTGAAAACATTTCCAGAATAATTTCAAAACTGACTCTTTTGCTCTCTAATTTGACTTCTGTGGTATAGATAAAAGGCATCACAACTGACCTTAAACACCTTTTGACATTATGTGTGCAAGTGAAATAACTACATTTTCTCACTGGATCATTAATCTTGTGGATTGCTATGTTCCACTAGCATCATGGAAAGGTTACTTCTGTTGAGTATCTTGACCCACTACTGCTTTTAAAAATATACAGAAAATACTGTTCTTAAGAAAGGTGGACAAGCACTGGGACAGGAATCACTTATATCTAAGCAGAAATATCTGGGATCTTCATTTCAAACATAGTTTGTCATTGGTTCTCAAAAGACAACCATCACTTGAAGGTACAAGTGAGTTAAGTAATAATCCCATTCCAGTTCTTAATAGGCAGGTACACTATCCCAACTTGAATGCCTGCTGGCAAGTATTGCAAGTGCTCCACATGTATCCTTCTGCCTCCTGGGAGTGTGGCTGCCCAGGGCCAGCTCGGAAGAAGCAGAGCTGGTAGCCTCAGCGAAAGCTGAGGCCTCAGCAAGGACGAGCCCTCCTTCCTCTGGGAGATGCTTTTAAACAGAAGCTGCCCCACTGGGCCTTGCTCTGGTTACATCCCCAGGTGCACCCCCAGCTCTGTCTGTGCATAGCCACTGCCTTGACCCCCAGGTCAACATTCCAGTCTGGCCTCAGCCCAGCCACATGTTGCTGCCTGATGCCTGGGGTTGGGGACTGCCCACTGGTTCCCTGGTCAGCAATGTCACTGACTGCACTGTGTTCTCAGAGTTGTAGATAACCTTTCCAAAAGACAACTGACAGTACTTGAGAGGACAGAATAAGAAGCTTATAATGCTGGTATCCATGTTCAGTCCTGTATGTCAAAAACCAAGGGACTTTACTGACCTGGGCTTCTGTAATGGTGGACATCAGAAGTGCCAATTGCTTTCTACAAATATTTATTTCATGAGGGATATACAGGTGGTATAAGAGCTCTATAAAAATGAACAATGTAAAGATCATCAGGGAGTTTATATTCGTACTTCTTCATAATACCAATTAACCAGTAAAAATAAAAGGCAGAAAATTTTCTGTTTAATTTACACAGAATGTAATTAGTGTCTCTAATTGACTGCTGAACCAGTGACAGCTTGGGTCAAACAAAGGAAGAAATGTTTACCATGGGCATTTCCGTCCAATATGAGGGTTTCCATATTCTCCTGAAGTGCATTACTGTCATTCTTAGATCTCGCCAAGGTTTTAGCCTTTTTGCCAATTTCAGCACTCCTATTGTAAGTAGCTCCCAGTGGGTCACAATTTAAAAAGCATGCATTTAAATTCTATAATAGGCAAAACATCAAGACATATTTCAACAGATCTCTTTCCAGGATCCCAAACCTGCTCAGTAGAATGCAATCTTATCAGCAGCTAAAGTGTCCCTAAAGCAGCTGGGAACAGCTCAGGAAGACTACCCTTTGTCAGCCTCATGGCCTCTGTGCAAGGGAAGTCACTCTCCTAAATCAGCCCCTCTCTCAAGCCTTTGGCATATGTAATCCAATGAGAAAAGCTGTGAGCTGAAAAGAGAGAAAGGAAAAGATGAAGCTAATTGCACCAAAATTAATTTTTTGCCAGCTCAGAGTTATTAAGAACTTTCACACTGCTGATGTAAGAGAGAGAGAGATTTCCCAGTGAAACTTCACTTGTGACAGCAGCAGTAAACTGCACCTCTGGGACTGGCAATCAGCTTCCTAAATCCCCAAGTTTTACAATTTAATCTGAGCAGCAACTGAGCAGAGGAGTGAATTTGTATATTAATTATAAAACTTGACTTGATTTCTTTCAGAGCAATTTTAAACACAGAATGTCATTAATAAAGCAAACGAACAACATTTATTATTCTTCTATTATCAGCAATGCAAGGACTTTTACCCATGTGTCCACAGGTATCTGGATTCTCCAGTCATCACCAATAAACTGCATCGGGGCAGCAAAATTGCCACTGTATGGCCATCAGGGTGTTTGAAATCCATCACAATCTAAAAAGAAACAAAACCAGTCACTGCGAATGAGTGTGACTTACACAGCTTCATATACATAGCAGGTATTCTCAAGTCCTAGCTTTGTTTGCCTCTCTAGTGTGTTCAGCCAAACATTGCTATGGAACACTTGCACAGGGATGCAAAAGTCTCCAGATGTCCTGTCCTAAAGATCTCTTCCATTCAGCATGGTGTTAAAAAAATCTCAGACAGTCACAAACATATGCATATATAATTAAAACTTTATACATGTATATATGCACATAAAATTTTCTTTTCACAGTAAAAACTTTCTTTGTAAGAACACAGTAGCACAGTTCAATCTCTAGTGTACCGAGAGGGAGGAAAGGATGCAACTAAAGGCAACTGCATATGAGGAAGAGAGGGCTCATTTGCTGTATCTAAGACCATGAGCTACTGTGTCTTTGTGATGTCTATGCAGAGAGACAAGTTCCTCCACAGGGCTATTCATCCTAGTGAAAAATGTACAGCTAAGTGACGTGGAATGGCCCTATGCCCTCTGGAAATGCTTATCCATTCCCAGCAGACTGAGCTGAGACAATTTAACTCTGTAGATACATAATATTTAGATAAGCAGTATTAGGTGAGAGAAATAATTTCCAACTTGTCCACATTCTTGGAGGTTTGCAGCACAACAAGCACATGCAGTCTCCAAAGATCCTGACTAACATGCCAACTACCAGACCATCTTTTTATTATTTGCCATCTGGCTTCTAGCCATGGCAATATATTGAGGTAACGCTTTCAGTTTTATTCCAATTTCACAGCCCAGATGGCAGTGGTACATTTTGCTTTTGCTTGGGCTAGGAATGTTATCCTTTTACATTTCCCAAATGAGAGAAATTCTTGCTGTGGAAAATAAGGAGCAGGTCATTTAAGCAAGCCAAACAAGTTACAGAAGACTTACTGAGAAAGAAAAGTGGTCAAAAATTATTCAAGTCAGCAGTTCCTGGTACACTGGAGAATTAGCACCACGAAAGTGCTGCCACCTGATTTGTAACCTACTAAGTATGCAATTTAAAAGCAGACTTACTACAGTATGCCAGATTGAAACAAATTGAGCAGTTCTGCTTCTGCATACAGATGCGTTTAACAAAGAGAAAACAGTGGTGCAACGATCAGTCATTCAGCACAAAAACACAGCAAGACAGAGCCTGAATAAGCAAGACTTTTAAACACTACAAATTGCCACTTACAACAATTACTATTTAATGTTGTGCACACTGAAGCAAACCACAAGGGCATTTACATTTTTAGGAAAAAAATTATTTATGCTGTAGTACCACTCACATAGAGCGACATAGCTTCTCCTATTGGGCTATCTACATTTAAGGCAAGAAGTGACAACGGTGGCAAACAGCAGGGCTGAAGGGGGTGGAGAGACATGGGGGAAGAGGAATAAAGCACAACTATAAGCTCTGATTATGAAGCACTTGAATAGCTACAGATAGATGAATGGCAGCCACTTGCTACTGTACTCCTTCCCTTGCACTTTGCAATTTCTAGGTAACCTCAAAGAAGCATGGGGTTTAAAAGGAGAAAACACAGTGGCTTTACAAATCTGATGGGGAGGCTGTCCCATAAAGCATGAGCAGCAGCAACTTTCTGTAAAAAGATGTAGCTGTTTGGCAAGGCAAATAAACCAGAAGATAACTAATCAGGGCCAACGGGCAAGGAAAGAAAAAGCATGGAAAGAAAAGAAATGGGGAGTGAAGTGGTAGAATGAAATGGGTGAGATGATATCTCAGTCTGTCTTTTGCCTCTCTGGCTCACTGCTGCTGGGGACAGGTGTCAGGGGACAAGGTAGTATGGCAAAATAAACTGAACACAATTATGTCCAGATTCCTTCCTGGAGGCTCTGCTACCCCACTGCCCATCATTCTGGGTCAGTAGTAGCTACAAAGCTCAGTTTTTGCAGATGATATTCGAGAACTGCATTTTACCCATGAGTCAATAAAGACACCTCTACTGGGTCCCCCCCACTTCCAGTTCCCATCTCCTTTCAAGGCCCAAAAGAGGACCTTGTTCTGTTTCACTTCCACATGCCAGGCTCCATATGAAGTAGGGGGAAACAGTACCTCCAGCTCCCTGCTTCTGTGCTGCTTCACCTCACACATCTCCAATTCCTTTACCCCCACCAACTTCATGGCCCCAGAGTCTCTTCACAGAAGATGCTCCACAAACCCTGTCCTGTTAACAACCGTGCATCCAAACCAACAGAGGTTCAGAGTGCTCTGCAACAGATAACACATTGGGAATGAGAGGCACAAAACTATCCCTGGTAGCTGGATTTTCAGGCAGCAGTAGCAGAAAAACAGAGAAGAGCACGTCCTCCTGGCTGAATTTCAGCTACGCTAAGCCAACAAGAAATATGTGAAACAAAATTCATGATGCTGCAGAATTTAAGGCTGAAAACAGGAGATTATCTCTGTAACATCTGGAAAGTCTAATCCTCACCAGCACAGGATCCCAGCTCTGTTCCTGCTCTCTGCTTTTCTGGGGAGGGAAAGCTTCTGCACTGTAATCTCACATTGTGTGGCTGCTCCCCATTTAAATGAATTTCATCCTTATGAAAAACTGTGATGACATGGGAAGGAAAATATAAATAAAGGACTAATTTACTTGCAAATGGGCAACAACATTAATAATTAGCAGTAATTAGAAGAGCCAAAAATCCAAATCCAAAACTGACTTTTGCTTATGAAGCAGACTGAGGTTCTCAGCTAGAATATATTACAGTTTTGCACTTTTTCTATTAACAACAAATTGCATTGCAATTGAGACAGAGAATCAAATTTAAGTAACCCACTGTGAACCTTTGAAAAAAATTAGTGCAATTCCTATGCTTCACTCCTTTATTTACATTAACTGTACCTGAATGCTTAAAAAAACCAAGCAAGATTACTTCCTCTATCCTTTGTTTACAGTAAATAACATTTAACCCAGAAGGGTTTTTGAAGAACTCTGTTCTTATCTGTTACTGACTGAAGTAGATAACATTCCCACAGTCCTATACATGTCTTTATTCTGGCAGAACATTCTGAATTGTCACGGTCAAACACACATGCACATAGAATATTAACGTATTTGGTCCTCTTTTTAATTTACTAAGGACTTACAATCAATAAAGCAACTCTGCCACTGCTGAATCAATCTGCTTCGTGACAGCTTTGCTCCACAGGAGCTATATCCAATTACTGTTTTAGTTTTTACCTATTTTCTTTTTTCTCTTAGATGGCAGAGTCAATAAGGATCAAATTTCCAGCTAGCCCATGGTGCATCATCCAAGGATTACATTCACAAAATATAAATACTGGATGCTTTGATCTTATACAAGTTTTACCATTTTAATTTGTGCTATCCAGAAAGTGTGCCTCTAAATACAGTGAAAAAGCTTGAAAGAAAAAAACCCAGCTAATAATAATATCTACTTGTGGTTATCAATAACTTGTCACACTCTCAGGTTATTTAAGAGAGAGTGTTCATAACAAGGAAGCACACAAAGCAGTAAACAGCTTTCAAGGATGGCTAAACATCAAAGCAAAGGGACGTCCACATCACGAGCACTGTTCCTGTGGCATAAAATACTGCTCGATGCAAAAACCGAAAAATAATCCAGCATAAAAGAAAAAAAGAATAAAGTAGCTCTTAACTCCTTAGGGAATAAGAAGTGTGCACCACTTTCAATGCAGCGGTGCTGTACTTCATGAAAGAGCAGGAGGATGAAGATGAATGACTGGTCTATCAAATAAGTAAAGATTCAAAGGCAAAACAGAAATAATGCAATAGGGCTATAAGGACAATGTTAATAAGGATGTCACTGCTACAGAGAGCAATGACAACTGTTTTTCTAAGCTTTGTCTCTGATGCAATTTGCATTTGATGTTAATAGACTACCTTAGACAAAACATACTCTAAAGCTAAAAAAAGTACAATGTGGAATGCTTCTCAAGTCTCTGACATTATTTACTGAATTTTCAGAGAGCAAAGACAGATTATCAGCCTACATAACAGTTTCCCACATGTAAAACAGATGAAAAAGAATGTCTACTTCAAAGACAGCTGAGAGGTTTAAAGCCCACACATGGAGCTTGAACAACAGAATGGGGCTCTATGTAGAGACAAGAGCCTGCTGGCTTACACAGGACTGAGGAAATCAATTGGTAATACACAGCGCCTGTCACTACAAAAACTATGCTAAATTCCAAAATTTGGAATTCAGAAAACGCCACATTTTAAAAGGAAAGTGAACAGGATTATTTTTCTTTCTTGAATAATCTTTCCTGAATAATCTACATCATAGCAAATATACCTTGCTCTGGCCATACTTCAGAAAAATCAGTGCAACACTGACAATCATGACGATGAAATATTTCAGAACTGCCTTCCTCAAAAATCTCTCAACACATGTGCAGGCCTCCCCCATATCAGATTTATGCCAAAGCATACTATCTCTTGCTAAGCCTGCTTATCTTCTTAGGCACTATGGTGATGTTAGTCAGATGCTTAATATACTTACTCTAGATTTTCTTTCTTCAAAAATTTTATTCAGTTTTCCATCTATGCAATGCATTACCATCTTTCTGAATTTTTTGTTTCATTTTAAGTTATCTATGCATTTTTTCTTCTTAATTCAAGTCTAGCACATGAGACTTTAAAAAATATTTCTATGGATAGTACTTCACTCTTTTATATCCAAGGTCTCACCGTGTTATGATTTTCTTGATAAGCCCAAGTAGTAGAGTGCATCCACTGAACAGTATGCCAGTATCTCTTCTATTATATATGGCTATTATATATGCCATCAGATTCATGACACATTACTGTCTGGCCTCTGTTTACAAAATTGAGGTAATGCACAAGAAGAGAAAAATTATTGCAATTTTCAAGACTAATCCCTGCTGGATGGAGGAGCTTACAATCCTCTGCAGGTTTTGTCAGAGCTAGCTGGAATATACACCTCTCCCCCTTTGTACCTGGGGTTTCATCTCTTGAGGTCCACCAACTCCAAGTGACCAGTCATGTCACTAGCTGGATGCCAGTTCCTTGTGGTGGAGCTCTGCCCAGCCTTGGCAGAGGTTGGGATGCTGGTGGTAGTCCTGGCGCTGTCACACCAACTTTTAACTGCTGCTGTTCCCACTCCAAGACGTCTCACAGCTGCTACAAATTTTTATGCTTCTTTCATATCATCTTCTTTCATATCATCTTTCATATCATCTTAGTCATCTTCTCAAGCTGACTCCTTGTTTCAAGAGCCTCTCCATAAGTTCAGGGTTACTGTTTAGTCTTGACGATTGAATAGCCAGACTAAAAGAACACAACAAGCCTTATCCATTAAAGACAACCCATCAAATATGTCAGTTCCTACTATCTCTAAAAGTATCAAGTTTCTTTTGTATGTCAGGATATTACCTGTGGTCTTTGCATCTTCCCAGATCATTACCTGTGTTAAAACTCAGTGTTGAGTATAAGACTTATACATAAAAGACTCTCAATCCCTACAATAAAGGGCAATAGTTGCATTACCGCTGCTTCCCTCTCTCTGCCACGAAAGGTATAAATCTCTGCTTTCTAAAAAATGCTATCCAGCCCAAGCACAGAACCTTGATATCCTTTTGTGAATCCAGAGACCCAGTCAAGTTCTCAACAAGATCCAATTTATTCAATTCTGCTCATGTTTCATCTTCATCCTTTAATAAATTGCCTCCCTAGCTCTTAGCTTAAACTCTTTTAGGACACAGAAAGCAAGAGGTTAATGCTGTTAGCCTTCATTTAATTTCTTTTCTTGAGTTAGCCTCCTCTGCAATATTTTCAATTCTTTCAGTCTTCTCTCACACCCATGGGAGCTTCTACATACAGGGAATTGTACCCACCTATAACAGGGCAGAATATGCCCCAGATGCATCAAATCATTCATCTTCTTTTCCAAAGGAAAGAAAACTTCCAACGTTTCATAGCACTTGCTCTCTAATGGAGTACAGTTGAATGGAAGAGCATAAGAGGACTATTACACATCCTGACTCTAGTGGCCTCCAGAGAACTCAATCTGTTCCAAGATGTAATGCTCGGTTACAAGAAAGCAGTTCTGTGTCCTCAAATACATCTCCTCAGACTTGCTCTTATTGTATTATTCTGTGTCCTGAAAGCAAATGATCCTTACTTATATGTTTAATGTTGTACCAAATGTCTACCAAGAAACCCCTGAAAAAGTCTTTACGACACAGACACAGCTGTTCTGTAATAAGTGCAACTTTATATGCAAATATTTAGAGGATTCTGGTATGCACATCTGTCTACCTGTTGCTGTGACATATCTGCAATTCTTTCACACGTTAAAAATAAGTTCTTAAGATATTTTCTATCTAAGTAGAAAAGGAAACACTTCAGCATTCAAAAAGCGCATCTCACATTTTTAAACCATCAATTGTTTACAAAAATCTGTAGAAACACACACAGTTTTCACATTACCAAGGTTGCAAATACATATAACCAGGACTACCTTCAACCTTAATTTTAGTTCCATGCCACATTACCTGGACATTTATCATCCTGTCATTATCCATTATAGCCTTTAATTGCAAGTTTTCTACAACAGAAGTGGTGTAAGGAACTGTGAATAGAGCCTCCACGTAACATAAACGGCAATTGATACAGCACAAACCAGGCTTGACTGACTAATATTGCCAAACATGGAATAAAACAGGAGACTAATTTACAGGAAACAGGACTTGAAATATTTATATTCAGAGTGTAGACTCATGCCACGTACTAGTGCAGCACAGTCACAGCAGCTGTTGAATACTGGCCCAAGTCCCAGCAGGTGCAGGGTATTCCAAGGCATGGGTAAAACATGCTGCATGTTCATCACCCTACACAGTGGAAAACAGTCTTCCCTCACTCTCCACAAATCTTGGGGTTGTTCATCAAACTTTACTCTCCTTTGCGGGTTTCAGCTTTCTACCTGCCATGCTGTAGTACAAGAATTCAAACTAACTTTAAGTCATAGGGTGGGAATAGTTGAATCTGTTCAAGATTAAGATATCTACATTTGGACTTAGATTTTAAAACAGCCCATTAGGGAACTGAAACCTGTGAAACAAGACAATAGATGTGTAGCTCAGCATGAGCTGAATGACCCTGTAGGATGGATTGACTCAATCCCCATTGATTACAGAGGAGCTCAGGCTTGCAGTGCACATGTACACACTACTTGTAAACACTAAAATTTCAGTGTCTTAATCCTGGACTGAATATCATTGACAACAAGTTATTAAATAAGGCACCCAAGTATGGATTCAGCAGATGTCTCAACTCTGTTTAAAACAGTTCTGCCTTAAATAAAACCCCTTCCTGCACTACTACCACTGAAATCTCACCCCCTACATACTGAGATAGTAGTATGGAAACAGCATGGTGCTCAATATCTGTAATTCAAAGGGATGAAATTATGAATTTAAGCACTCAATCTGAGTTTGAAACAAAGGTCAACAAGCTCTTCTCATAACTGCACCTTAACAGTTGTCCCAGAGATCATTACAGTAATAGAGAACTGCCAGGATACAAGACATGCAAACTGTGTCTTCCCAAAATAATTCTTGCATCACACCTCATAAGAGCTGACAAGACAAGGTTTTTAATCTATTGCTATAGAAACTACCATATGGCCTGTTTCTTAATCTTCTACATCTTCACTGTAAAAGAGAAATCTACTGAGGAACAAAGATCCGGGCATGAATTTACAGAAATGGCTTAAATATATTAAGCAAACTCATTTCTTAGCAGTTAAAAGCATATAACTATTTTTAAAAAAAGGAAACACCACTAAAACTAAACAAAACCCAAAGAATGAACAAAAGCCACCTTCTTAGTTAATGAAGGATCATAAAGGATAATTCAAAACACTGCATGACACAAAATGATTTTAAAATAATTTGAAGAAAACAGTTTTACCAATTCACACAATTGCTATGCTTCACCCCAAAGGAAAGCCACACATCTGACATATGCATATTATTTTAAAGCATAGAAAACAATCATAAAGGAGAAATACGTTCTGAAGTTTGGATAGGCAGTATTCCAATGCTAATGATTTTCATCACAAACTATCATTCTTTCTCCATCTGCTTCATTAGCACAATGAGTGTCTCCACATAATGCAGCCTGAAGTTATACAAAAGGGCTCGACCAGGGCCTCAACATCTGGCCTTGAATTTACAATGGATTGAAGGAACGTGCACTGCAAAGAGATGTGGGCAGTAACAAGAAGAGGAGGAGGAACAAGAACACCTCACAAGGAACTGTGAAGTGTCCAGCTTTCACTGCTTCCCACTGCACCATCAGCCTTTGTTCCTTCAAACCATTTTTCTGCTGCCCCAGCAAGCAGACCAGAGCTTCACCTGCATTGTCCCTGCCCTGCACCAAGAGGTTGCCTCCCAACTTGCTTCTCTGCTGAGAGCACAACTCTCCCACTGCCTGGAACCAGAAGTGTACCAGCATCACAGGTCTGACAGCTCTTTAACTGCACACTTTAACTGCTCAAAATTGCCAATGCCTCAGTGAAAATTTCTGAAGACAACTCCACTGAAATGAGCTCTGTGGAGAAACTCCTCACAAAACATAGATGCTAAGAAAAACAGAAACAGAACATCCCATTATGCAAAATAGTCAGATTTCTAAAGATAGCATAAAGGCAAACAGACTTCAAACTTCATTTACTACAATTACTGGTATTATGAAGTCCAGTTCAAAGCTAAGAGAAACAATACACCACAGCAGGAGCTTAACAAGTTAAGCTTGTTTCTTTGCTTATAGGCTACTTGTGATTACTATTATTATTAACTGACTACTTGTCATTTATACATGAAATTTGCCACAGTCTTAAAATTGGCTCCTATGACAATAGTGATGACATCACTGGCTAATGAAATTAGATTTCTTTATTGAATTCCAGAACTGAAGTACAGCTGAAATGCAACAGCTAAAGATAACTTTTTAATGCTCCCCTTCAGCCTGCTTGCTGTTAATTTATGGCAGACACCAGAATTCCATTCCATGCACTAAGTACTAAAAATAACATGGGAAACGAAAATAACTTCCACTGATAAATCTCTTGAAGAAATAAAAAAATCTTTAAAAATTTAAGAAATTAGTAACCACTCAAACAACAACACAGAGCTTTCTATAAAAAAATTGAACTGTATTTCAAGAACGACAATCCAAAACCTGACTCAAAAATCATTTCAGCTGTAAAAATACTAATTGCAATGTAAATTTAAATGCTCAACAGAGCATTAAGATAGTTTTCATAGAACTGCTTGGTTTGAAAGGGACCTTCAAGTGCATCTAGTTCTAATCCCTCTGCCATGGGCAGGGGCACCTTTCCAGACGAGTTTGCTCAAAGCCCCATCCAGACTGGCCTTGAACACTTCCAGGAATGGGGTATTCACAACTTCCGGTGTCTCACCAGTAAAGACATGCTTCCTAATATCTAATCTAAATCCACCCTCTTTCAGTATCAAACCATTACCCCTCATCCTATCAGTACACTCCCCGATCAGGAGTCTCACACCAGATTTCTTGTAAGCCCCCTTTTAGTATTAGAATACTCCCCAGAGCACTCTCTTTTCTTCTAGGCTGAACAATTCCAACTTTCTGAGCCTGTCCTCGTAGCAGAGGTGCTCCAGCTCTCTGATCATTTTCAGGACCCTCTCAAGACTCAATCCAACAGATTCTTGTCCTGCTTATGTTGGCAGCCCCAGAGCTGGGTGCAGCACCCCAGGTGGGGTCCCATGAGAGCAGAGTAGAGGGGGAGAATCACCTTCCTAGGCCTGCTGCCCACACTGCTTTTGATGGTCTTCTCTTTGATCCTTCTTTTTCTTTTATTACAACAACTGTATTTTTTTCACAGAAATAAATAGAAATTTCATATTTAAACAGTTAATTCATCTCACCACCACAGAAAAATAGTTCATGTATCATAGTGAAGGGTACATGGGAGGTATGAATTGGAAAAGAAAAAAGAAAACGTTTTAGTTTAAAACAAGCAGTGTTGTATACCATAATACGTTTTTCCAAGATTTTTATCTATTTTTTTCGTACTACATGAAAACCAATTAGAAATATGTAGCAATAGGTATGCAATAGCAAGATACTTTTTAGAGAGTATGTTTGCTTCCACTGAAAAACTCAATATCTGTATTTGTGTGTCACAGTAAAGCCTTAACAGCCAGACGTCTGAGAATTGGAAATGAAATGATGCCACCTCAGCATACAAAATAAGCACAATACAGAAACAGCAAACAGCCTGAAGACAACAGGTCCTATTAAAAGCAAACCAAGTTGGCAAAGGAATTATGCTGAAAATTTCCTTCATTATTTAGCAGTTCTGACCTCAGTCAGAAAATGCCCTACTGCAGACCTCAAACATTTTTGAAAGTATTTCATTCACAGTATGATTTTTGTGTGATTATGAGAAAACTAACTGGAAGTATATGACATTTTTCATAGCCTGTCTATAATTTTTCCATGTGATATTGACTAGATTTAATCTCCAAATTCCTCCTAACTGCAGGGTTTTTTATCTCTGTTTTCACATTCATTTTGGATTCACTGCCCAGAGGAGTTCAGGAGACAAAAAAACTGTCTTCTCACAACGTTTTTTTAACACTAACGAGTCAAGCAAAACACAGGATGCTAAAGAGAGCAACCCACTGACTGGGAAGAAAGCAAAGTGGTATGAACCAGGAGGAGCTGCAGCTCTGCCTTCCCTCTCGGTAGCCAAAATAATTGACCATGTGCAGGAAACAAAACCTGCACTACAGGTTTTGTACTACTACAAGAAAACTACAGAGAATGGAGCAAGGCAACTTCTCACTCTAGCAGACCCAAGAGAAATGCCTCAGCAAGTCACAGCATATTCTGCAGATCAGACATCCAGATGCAATCCAAATGGAGATTGGTTAGCAGATTTCTACAGCACTTGAGAAACAAATGCTTATCAGCATTACTTGCACGCAATGGGTGCCTTGGTCTTGTTACCTTCTAAAACAGGAGTCAGCCTATAAACAACCAAGGAGGCAATATTTTATTGTAGGACAGATTCCTTCTGAATAGTGTACAGGAAAGCTGGGCCTTCAGGATCCTTCCAAAGGCTAAAATAACTCATCAAGTGGAAATATTAGCAGGATGTGTTGATATCTGCAAACAGAATCCTGTATGCAAATGGGAAAGAGATATCCAGCACAGAAATAAAAACTCAGAACTATATGTTTGCTGAATATTCACCTTTCCCAAAAGGGGCAGTAAGACTGTTATAAATATTCCCATGAAGGGCTGCAGGCTTTGTTGCTTTTCTCAGAGGGGATTCAATGCTCAAAGTTCTCCCTTGATTTTGATGGGTCTTGTATCTTATCCAAGCTCAGTACATCATGGTATGACATGCACAGAAACAGACACACAGGACGCATCTATACAGAACAAATGCAAACAGGAGAGACAGATTTATGAAGCCTGATGCGTTTAGCTTGTGGTGGTCAGGCTATCTTTCACATGGAGAAGCTCTTCAGTAGTTTTCAAAAATGAAATACCATTTGAAATGTAACAAATCAACTAAACTTGGTATACAATTATAAATATAGTCCCTTTGGATTTTGAGCTAAATGATACAGAAAACACTACAAATCACTATTCGTCAAGAACTGATGAAATTCATGACTGTAAGAAGGCTACAACTCAAGAAACACATCTTACAGATCTGAAAAGCACACTACTGAGCTTTAGGAATCCTGCCAGACTCACTTGAACAAACTTTTAAACTCAGCATTGGGTTGCAGTCATTAAAATCAGTGTCTTCCATTTGGGTTAGGAAACATTTTGTTTCTGCCAATATAATCTCTTTTTAAATACCCATCAATTTCATCTACCACAATCATCCTGCTAGCACAGGCACAGAAAAAACTTTGGTATAGCCACTACCAGAGTAATTCCTTAAATATGCTTTCTGCCTTCTTTAAAAGAAAAATAAAGCAATATATATGTAAACAGAAAATTAAACTGAATCAGCAACTAATCAAGATAAGCAAAATAAGAGCTGGACCACAAAATTAGCACAGCAATATCCACTGTCTGCCTACCTTGTTAAAGCTCATACAAGACACAAACCAAGTGCTAACTGCCAAAGGCTGGGTACAGTCTAGACTTTCTCAAGGTTTCTCATAAAATCTCTCAAGCAGTTGTTACAGAAACAGCTTCCTGCTATGCTAGCTACAGGTTTCTGTTTGTTAACCAAGACAGACTGGAAACAGAGCAACTGGTAAGAAGCAAAAGTGCCAGAAAAAGGGTCAATTATCAGACTGAGAGATGAGTAACAGTAGCACACCTCATTCTCTCAGTTCTAGAACAACCATATTCAAAGGTTGCTTTTTAAGATCTCGTGGGATTTTTCTTTGTAGCACTGCCCTTCTTTCAAGGCTTAGGAGAGTCACAGCTTTTCTTTATAGATCAAGGCACATAAGATGTTCAGGCTAAGAGATGATGATCAGATGAACAGAAGTTAGGTAGAGGTCAAGGATGATCCAGTGTTTAACCCTGAGCCACAAATCTGTCTCAAAATCCTAAAGCTTTGCCCCGTTAGGTGGGGGCCTAGTCAGAGCATCACAGCAATTTTCAGTGTTTACACCAGCCTTCTGACAGCCCAAGGGGTAGGAAGAAGAACAAGGCACTCAAGGAAAAGCAGAAAGTAAGGAGCCCTGGGGCTTCCACATCAGGGCTGGATCTGAGGAAAATGGAACAGGACAATATAGACCATAGTGTCATGCCCTTCAAGCAAACTATGACAGTGCTTTGTTTTCTGCCATGGTGCAGTGGGTGCAGTCTTGGACAGAACAAGCAGAACTGATGAGGAACTGCAGGTAGCTGTTGATTTGGACTGAGACTTGCAGCAAGGAAGGGAAAATTCTTTCATGGGTTAGATATGTTCATAGCACTACTTATCTCATTATAGAAATACTGCCTCTGTATCTGTAAAATTTTAATGTATCAAAGCTTACATGACAGCATGTAATATGGCAAATTGGGAAAAGTGGAAAAACAGAAATCTCAATATTGATCAAGCTCCTGCTGTAAAACTGCAAAAGAAGATTTGACACAGGTTTTAAAACTAGGATTTTTTTCACACAGCTACAAACTTGGCCAGGTTTCTAAGATGAAATACTGTAAAATTACATATCTTTAGAGACACCAAATGGAGGCACTGGAAATAACACCTAACTAAAATATAAAATTCTCAACAGAAAGGACTGATCCCTGTTTTGCAGTACTTTGTTCAAATTCATGGACGCAGGATGTGGTTTGCCATTAAGCTTAATATAAGATTGCTCAACTAAATTTACACCACTGCCTTTCCTTTTCTGCTATGACAATTTTTGAATAAAAGAAAGTTGCATTCAATAACACAGCACTGAAATTGATATTCATTAATATTTTCAGTGTTTTGGCTCCTATAAAGAAAGGGTGAATGTGGTGATTTATAAAATATCATTACAAGCCTGCAGCACATTCTGGAAGTCTCACTGTATTCTGCAGTTTCCTAGGAAATGCCAAAGAAATGGGTCACAAACAAGTGATTAGAGTGAGACCCCCCCACTTTTCCTGAAGTATTATGGGACAAGACAAATCACATCTCACTGCTTTGCCCTCAAACTATTTAGTAGATTTTATAAGCTAGGCAGAAGTACAAAGTAGTAATGAGATTTTTCTCCTTCAAATCAAGTTTAATCTGTCTTGTAAACTACTCAAAACACAATGTATTGCACCAACCAGGACAAAATTGAGCCTCTTGACATGTGACTGAGAATAGGAAAGAGAATCTCACACCTATATTTCTGCCTCATTTCATACACACATAAGAATTTGGATTGCTATAGGTTATCTGATGCAAGACAAATACAGTGTTGTGAAGAATCATGCCCTTATTTTCTTCTCAAGACTTTTTGTTCATATTTAAAATGAACATACATGCCAATAACTATTCCTTTTTCAACATAAACCATGTTTGCAGAAACAAATCAAACTTAGAAAAGCAAATCAAACTTACTCTAGTAAAACAGCATACAGTGCTTTGTTACAGGATAAATTCATACACCACTGAGGAAAAGACTGATTCTCAATAATCAATCTTTTAGTTAGGTTGAGTTAGGTTGAGTGATGATGGGGGATGGCAGTGGCACAAAGCGCAGCTGGAGAAATGTCACTGACGGAGTGCCCTAGGGACTGATGCTGGGACTAACACTGTTAAACATCTTCATTAATGACCTGGATGATGGGGCAGACAGTACGTTCAGCAAGTACTCAGCAAGTCTACAGATAAGAGGAGTGGCTGATACACTAGATGGTTGTGTCATCATTCAGAGGGACCTGGACAGGCTGGAGAACTGCTGCCAATAGGAACCTCACAAAGTCTGACAAAGGGAAGAGTGAAGTCCTGCCCCTGGTCAGGAATAACCCCCTGTATTGCTACACACTGGCAGTGGATCAGCTAGAAAGCAGCTTTGCCTGGCATCCTGGTGGACAAGAAGTTGAACATGAGCCACCAAAGTACACTTGCAGAAAAAAAGGCCAACAGCATCTGGGTTATATTAAGAAAAGCACTGCCAGCAGGTCAAAGGATGCAATCCTTCCTCTCTATTCAGTGTCCTGGGAAGGATGTATCTAGTGTACTCTGGCCAGTACTGGGACTGGACTGGGATTCCCACTAAAAGAAAGCTATGGGCCTATTGGAGCAAGTAGAGGACAGGGTCATGAAGATGATTAAGGAGTATCTTTATACGAAGTGATGCTGAGAGACCTGGGACAGATCAACATGGAGAAGAGAAGGCTCAGGCTCAGATAAGATGGCTCTTATTAATGTGTGTAAATAACTGATGTGAGAGAATGAAGAAGAGGGAGACATTCTTCCTAGAAATGTCCACCAACAGGACAAGAAATGATGGGTACAATTTAAAACCCATGTCATTCCTTCAGAACACAAAGAAACAGTTTGGTTTTTTACTGTGATAGAGGTCAAATACCAGAATGGGTTGCCCACAAAGGTTCTGGAGTCTCCATCTGCAGAGATATTCAAAACACAACTGGACAGTCTTGGACAACCTCTTTCACTGACCCTGCTTGAGCAGGGGCTTGGACTAGATGACCTCAAGAGGTCCCTTCCAATCTAAAGAATTCTGAGGTCCTGTGAAGATGATATAAGAATTTTGAGAATGTGTGCTGATAACTAAGTCACCAGGCTAGGAAGGTCTTCATGTTTAGTCTCCTGCTTCACCACAGACTTCTTTTTCATAAGCCAAAGGCTTTATTTTAGTTACTATTTACCATAATCCGCCTAACTCAGATCCTGGAGGGACAAGCATATAAGCAATTGAAAGAAATGCTTTTTTCATGACTTAGTATAGTGAGGCATTCTGCTTCATTTTTTTTTCCTCTGAAGTGTCTGGTTAGCCTACTTCCAAAATAGAATGCAGAATCAGTTGGGTTGCAAGGTTATTTCTTTATGGCACCTTTTATTCAAACGTGCGCATTTACTGTTGAGAATAACAAAGAAAGAAAAAGACATATGACTTTATGTACGTTTTCCACTAAAATGTAGCCTAGTTTATTCAGGTAGAAAAGAAACCAGTCATCCTACAGAGAGAAGAATAAAGAACAGAAGAAAAAGACACCAAAGGTTGATGCTGAATATGCAGGTCCAATTATTTATTAACAGACTGTGTAAATTTTGTACGTGGTAAGCTTTAGTGGGAATAGAAAAGGGAGCTTTACTCCTAAAATAGCTAACTCACATATTACTGCAACTGATATTTTCATTTTAAAATCAGATGAAGAGCTAAGTGCAGAAAAACACATAAAGAAATCATAAAAAGTTGTAAAAGTACTAGAAAGGAAAGCCATTATATTATGCAGCATTTCATGGGTCACTAGCTTGTTTTACTACATCTGTGCTTCGATTGTCTGCACCTGAAAAGTGGATTTATGGCCCATTACGAAAAGGCACTGAAACTTGGGAGATACCTCACAGGCTGTAATCCAATGCCTATGCCTGAAACATGTAGAAATGGCCCATGTTTGGCTGTCTCAATGGTTGAAATGTACACATTCCAACTTTTTTACAGGATCATAATGCTCCAGGCAGTCCACTTCCCGGAAAGGTTTGTATTTTTGACATGATTAAAATCACTCTGCTTTTGGCCATCTCTGAGAGTATCACAAAGGTATGCTGTAATGCAATAATCTAGAAATGTACTGCCTATGGTGTTACGTCAATGCAGTAGCAGAGTATCTGTGTCAACCTCAGCCTTCTAAGTGAAAAGGAAAGGATCGGAAAGCCTGGGGCTCTGGACTGAGGCAGAATACCAATATAGCTTTTATAAAGTAAACGAAAGTAACTTATTTATTTATTAACAAGTTCAACACAGGAACAGCTGTAAATTGGAGTAATCTACTGTGGCTGTGCTGCTCTGGATGCTCAGCGTACATCAGAAAAATTAAACTTAGGATGAATAAACTGCACAGAAAATTAATTATGATCCTTCTCCTAGAGAAACTCCATGAAAGAAATGGATGTTCCCATGTGCTGCCTAGCACAGAGGTGTAGGCACTGTTAAAGACAACATGGATGTTGAACTGAGGAGAATGTATGAGACAAGGTTAGGTGCAGAAGCCACATGAAGAAGTTCACCCAGATTGGGAGATTCCAAAACAAAAGTAGTTAGAACTCTACTGCCACTGTGCATACCACCCTCACGACTAATCCACAATTTTCCTTCTCTAGACTGGATGCTTTTGTGAATGGTGGATAAATACACCCACAGCCAAACTGAGAGAACTGGCAATGCTGATACCCCATTTTCAAGTGATCAACAACACAGATGTGCCACTGCCACATGATACTGAAAAAGTTATCCTTCCTTAGACTCACCCCTAGTCCCAGGAGCTCCACATCCATTACACAACTTGCAAGAAAATAATAAGTCAATGCCAAAGACCAGACTAAAGATTCAAGAAGTGTCAGTGCTCAGAATATCCATTCACGTTTCTCTCTCTGCCTAAAGAGTAAGACACAGCAATAATCAAAGTTGTTGTTTTGTAACAGGAGAACACTACCTGTAAGACAGGCATAGGTGCTAGTTCAGTGTTCTTCCATTTCCCTTTCCACACTTTGTCTACAGCATCTGTGAACCTTGGGGGCTCAGGGAACTGGAGCCTACCTCTGTCCTCACCACGACTAGCTCAGTAGGGCTCAGACTTTGACCGGAGGATCTTCTACAGGTCAAACATCTACATTAGTCTACTGTAAATGTACTGAATACAATTATACTGGGAGGCTTACGAAGACCAGAGGGAACAGGGGATCACACAGGGAAGATGGAAGCGGAACATAGATAGGAGTGATACGTTTTCTAAGATGAAAATAAAATGAGGTAATGTCAATGGAGAACTGGATGCTAAGATTTAAAAATAGTGATTTAAAAAATCACTGATATCACTGGCAAAAAAAAATCTTCCACTGAAAACACTGAACTGCAGTTATCTTTTTAATTAGCATATCACATTACCTTACACACTTAATATTAAACTTGGATGAATGTGAACAGATACTATGGAAAAATCAAATTAACTAGTATTAAACAATATAAAAATGAAACTTCTCAGTAAAGCATCAAACCACATGCAAACATTAAGTTTACCTCAGCTCCTAAACTGAGAGAGATTATTTCATCCTCAAAAGCAGAATGTGTATCAACATGAGGAGGAATTCCTATACAAGAGAAAAACAAAAATATCAGTATAATAATAATTACAACAACAATAACAGTAATAGAGTGCTATCTCTGCTAGGAATCTCTATTTCCATGGATGTCCATATGGAAAACTGGGATGCATGGTTGAACAAACAAAAGTTATCATAAAACAAAGGACTTGCCTTCCAAAAGAATTGAGAGCAATTGTCTGATTTACATGCCCGGATGAGACGGACACAGTTAACCTAAATGTCTTGTATAATCAGTGGAAATACCTAGAAGACAGTTCAGGGCACTCAAAGGCCTCACTTACCTTCTGATGACTCCAAACACTTTCCCTGCTGCAGGGAGCAGCTAAATGATTTTGCTCTCCTCGTAGGCAGTTTAGCCCTTAGCAGTAGTAGTTACGGGACATTTGGCAACTCTGGGCTTTAGTTCATCCACAACCATGTATTTCTCCCCAACTCTCTTCACAGAGGAGTAATTCCAAATTTATTTGCTAAGCAAATGACTGTGTTAAGGGTCTCAGCTTCGGAATTAGGACCTACTACGACAAAGACAGGCACTGTCAGGGTGAAGCCCTGCCTCTGCTTTGCAGCTCCTGGGAGATCACACATCATTGCTAGGCTAACCCCTGGGTAGTACATCTATTGGTGTGTGTATGAGTAATCACACGCTGCTGAGAACTGCCAACAGGACAGTAATTTTTGGGTTTGTTTTTTTTTTTCTTTCAGATCTTCTAACTGGAAAGAAACTGCTAATTCCTGCAGCTTGTGCTACACATTTTAACATCAAGTACTGAAACAGCAGTGTGTGTGCCACAGCAAAATCTAACCACATGGTGGGGAACAGCAGTCAGCAGTGGCACAAGGCCAGCACACAGCTTGGGAGAACCGCAACTACACCTTCCTCTGACTCCACAGCAGGCCCAGACAGATAGAGTGATTTCCTATTTGATCCAAACCAAAACAGTTTTATTTGTTTATTAAAAACACTACCAGTGTCCATTTTGGACACTAAAGAATTCCTGAGTTGAAAGCAGTTTTTTCTAACAGTGTCAGTCAGCTCTATAAAGCATCCTTATTACATGCCAGATTTTACTTCCAGATGTAAACATTCTGAATTCCATTAGTTTTGGTGAAAGCCATATAAGTGTTTTATGAGGTCAGCATTTAATCTGACAGAAAATCAGTGGGACTTGAAAACCAAGGACAGACACCCATTTGCTAGGCTCATAACTTTGCCTCAGTATAAAGCACTGAGGCTCTGCCTTCAGATGCACACTGCAGTCTGTGTACTTCACTGTGCAGCAGAACATCAACAGCTCTCTGCATCGTCACTCACACAACTCAATCAAGAACACACTGGCCTACCTACCTGCTGTTCATATTCCATATATCCAGCACACAGAAGGAGAATCACCTAAGCCAGCAGTGTGCCCTTGCAGTCAGGAGGACCAATAGTATCCTGGGGTGCATTGGGAAGAGTGTGGCCAACGGGCTAAGGGAGGTGATCCTGCCCCTCTGCTTGGCCCTAGTGAGGCCATGTCTGCAGTGCTGTGTCCAGTTCTGCGCTCCTCAGTACAAGACAAGTGGCTACTGGAGCGTGTCCAATGGAGGACCACAAGAATAATTAAGGGACTGGAGCATCTGTCTTATGAGGAGAGACTGCAGGAGCTGGGCCTATTCAGTCCAGAGAAGAGAAGACTGAAAGGGGGTCTCATCAATGCATATCAATATCTCAAAGGCAGGTGCCAAGAGGATGGTGTCAGACTCTTTTTGGTGGTGCCCAGTGACAGCATGAGGAGCAGTGGCCACAAACTAAAACACAAGGAGTTTCACTTCAACATGAGGAAGAACTTCTTTACACTGAGGGTGGCAGAGCACTGGAACAGGCTGTCCAGGAAGGTCATGGAATCTTCCTCTCTGGAGATGTTCAAAACCCTGGAGGCATTCCTGTGTCACCTGCTCTAGGTGACCCTGCCTTCACAGAGGGGTGGGACTGGATGATTTCTACACTAACAATTCTGTAAGCATCCAAAAGTATATGGTAACATCCAAGTATAAATCTACCACTCAAATGTTATTAGGATCCTGAATGGAAAAAGTGTCCTCAAAAAGGAATTCATTTAATGTGTCTTATGTATAGCCCCTACAGCTTAAATACCTAAATCCATGAGTCACTTTCTAATATTTCAAGCATAATTTCCAGTGAAAATATGGCTCAGAACAAAAATACTGAAAGTATTAATCTGACTGCACTCTGTGCTCATTCATATCCTAACAATTTGAACTTAAGAAAGGGTATTTTGCTTTGGGCTTATTTTTTTGTTTGTTTGTTTTTTAAAAAAACTGCTACTACCCTTGATAGAAATCTACAATTCTAAATAATGTCCTCTGGTGTCCCAGGCAGAAGTACATGACTGTATCAATTTAACGGACTGTCAGATATGCAAACAAATAGGATCAGCTTTTCAGACCCTTGTTGGGCAGACACTGTAATAGCTGTCAGACGCTAATTCCGAGAGTAAGGCCATTGTCCTTTCTTCCTAAGGACAAAGGAGATATTCAAGCTAGAAAGCATGCCAGATACTTCGCCTTGATGACTGAGTTTAGCAAAAAGCACAGCACGTGATTTATTCCCTAGAGGTGAGATTAGAAGCGTATTTCTCTTCAGATGTCTCCAGTTTGGGAAAGGTTACAGAAATAGAGTAATTCCTTATTTCTAAGGTAAGGGAACACTGTTTGCTTCATACTTAAGAGTCCATATATCACATATACTCACATTGCATCACACTTAATAATAGCAAGAGCCATTTCCTGGAGACTGTATGCACATTACAGGGAGAAAGACAAGTTTGGAGTGCAAAAATGCACTTGACTAAACAAAATATGACTAGTCCCATAACTTTTTATAGTTAATTTTCATGTCATGGGCCTGGAAACACCATCATTTTCTTTAACAGTGGTATCAAAAACTTCACTTCCAAAAACAAGCTTCCAGGTTCAGAAATGAGTCTGGTCAAAAGAGGAAACACACTAAGTAGGTGCTTAAATCCTGTCCCTACACCATGTCACATTTAGATGCTACGCTCCTTCTGATTTTCAGTGAAATTGTACTGGTTTGGCTGGGATGGAGTTAATTTGCTCCACAGTTGCCTGTATGGTGCTATGCTTTGGATTTGTGATGAAAACAGCGTAGATAATACACAGATGTTCTAGTTAGTTCTGAGGAGTGCTTACACAGCTTCAAGGTCCTTTCTGGTTCTCACCCTTCACTGCCAGCAAGTCGGCAGGGGGGGGCTACAAGAAGCTGGAAGGGGACACAGTTGGGACAACTGACCCAAACTGAACAAAGGAATATTCCATATGACATGGTGATCAACAATAAAACTACAGGTGAAGTTTACCAGGGATGTCACTAATCAGGGACTGGCTGGGCATTGATTGGCCAGCAGTGAGTAACTGTTCGGGCTTGTTTCGAATCACTTGTTTTCCTTTGTTTTGTTTTATTTCCTTTTTTTTAATCTTACTAAACTGTCTTGCTCTCAACCTATGAGTATTCTCCCCTTTATCTTTTCAATTTTCTTCTCTATCTCAGTGAGGGGGAGTGAGCAAGCAGCAATGTGGTGCTTAGTTACCTACCTTACATTGTGGTTTAACCTGGTAAAGAGCTCAAAGTTTTTGAAAGACAAATAAGCTTACCTTGTCCAGGTTCATACTGATTTACAGTCAGTTGATCAGGTTTATGTTTGATATATCCCTGCTTCAAGCACTTCTCCAAGAATAGGTTGCAAATTTCAGGAAGACCTGGTTATAGAAACAGAACTGTAAGCAAAACAGGACAGTTTTTTACATTTTTATCCTTTCTTTTTACAATAAATATAACTGGAAAAGTACATAGAAACACCTTTATATACATGCAAGTCCATCTTGAGCAATGATTACTAACACACATGTCAGAATTGGGTGTCTAATGCCCAAGTCCAATACATTTTTAAGATCTAAAAATCAGAAAAGCCACTTCTCCAAGGCTCCTTACAAATGCAAATTGCACTCTCTACATGTAAATAAAAACTCATCAAATCAGAGGTAAAGTTTTCACCAATTACAGTAAAAAATTTTCAGTCAAGAAGCAAAATTATTACTCAGAGAGTAAGAAGTTGTGCAGAGAGCTCTAAAAAACCTACTCCCTGAAAATTTGTTACTGAATTAGATTAAATATGACCAAAAAACTCTGCTCAAGATAAGTTGGTCTTGAAACATGAAGGAAAGTTACAGTCCTTCAGTGGAGCTTTGGTTTTCTATTTTACCCATGGACTTAACTGTAAAATGTTACTAATAGCCCTTCCATGAATCTATTGATTCTTATTTTTAGTTGTTTTCCTGCAAGAAGTGTGCATGTTTTTCTCACACATACAATAGTCTAGCTGTGAGACTGGAAAACAATTCAAATATCAATGCTTTTGTGATGGTATAGTTTCACTGTTAAAACCTCATTATGATCAGAATCCTTCAGTTAGATGCTACATTTATCCCAGTACACATGCATCACCTTAAAAAACTTCAGGTTTTACAGGAATTTAACTCCCTTATTTTACTATTTTTAAATCTAGACTAAAGATGACTCACTTGCTTTGCTCTGACTCATAGCTTTCAACTCCAAACAAGAGTTATTAAAACCTTTTCCAAATTGCTTTCAGTCCAAAGGAAATTTTATTTTGGTGTGCATCCAGCAAGCTTCAAGTTAATCGAGATAAATATATACAGCAATATACGTCACATCCCCCAAACAAATTAATATGCAATTTGTAACACATAATTGTTTTATGAAACAAAAAACTAAAAAAGAATGACAATTACAATACTAAAAGCCTTACTTGACTGGACCTCAACAAAGGGCAGCAACCTCTGGCTCCAAGTGGTTGGAAAACAAGCCTAAAGCACTCACAGCAATTTGGAATGGATCTCATTCAAAAGCACTGTTTGGTGCGTTCTCCTTCAACTAGAATCTCACATCCATATCTCAGTGAGGCTTAAAGGCTTTACATAATGGTTCAAACAAGAGTGCAAAATAAGGATGATTTAATAGGGAAGTTCTCACCTCCAGGTAAAGGTTTGTCTTTATCAACATTGTTGTTATCATAGCGAAACTCATATCCAAAATGTTTTACTTTTCTATGCTTTAAATTCTTCTGGGCTGTAAAAACACACAAGTTCAAAGTAAGACTAGACTACATAAAACAGTATAGGCAATTTGCTATGCTTCCCTATTCCATGTGACCTGTTAAGCCTAAACATTCTCCAATTAGCGGCTAAAACAATATATGTCTCCCTTGTCCTTCACAGCACACACTTCTGCCCTCTTATCACTTGTATTTCGTCAAGCATCACATTCATTGCTGTTTCGAGTCAAATGGATGGTGTTTTTGTATAGCTGTTTTGTATACTTCTGTTTTGTATACTTCTGTTTTGTATACTTCTGTTGCAAGAAGTAGGGAGTACCAATTTTCTTGAGCCATGCTTAATGCACCTTTTTTCTTGTCCTGATCTCTGAACTCACTTACTTGATGAATATCCTATGGATATTCATACAATATCAAGATCCTTCATATTCATCAATCACCACTTCACATGTTAGCTAAGGTCAACATAACCCCTTGCATTGCTCCAAGGAACAAAATCTACGCAGAAACTTTGAAGCAAATGCCAAGAATTCATTTATTAAGGGATTTAACTACACAGAACTCAAGTGAAAGCAAAAAAAGCATCCAGAATGTGTGTCTCACTGAATTATTTTTTATTTAAAAGAAGACACTGCTCCTTAGTTGGACATCAAATTATAAGAACAGTCTTATGCTTGGCACAAGACACATAAAAACAATTTCAGTTGTTTTGGATGCAGGTATGTTAGTCAAGTAAATCCATTCTAGAATATCAATTCACTTGCCCCCAGGAGTCTATCAGTTGCAGTATAAGACCCAATTTCTAAAATACTAAGAACAAATACACAATCATTTCAGACAACACATTTACCGAGACACAGATTTCTTGTTAACTTAAACTGCAGGAAAAAACAGCATAAAAGTATAGAAGGTCTGGATTTCTATAGTTGTACCCACCAGTTTGAGTATCTTCATCTCCTATCCACTCAATACTTTCCAACATCCTCCTTTCCTCCTCTGGAGAAATAATCTTTTCAATTACCATTAAGCCTGGAGGTAAGCTTGTAGGAACAGCATTTTGCAAGGAAACTAGGGTATATGAAAAGAAGGAGAATACTGTCACTGTTTCAAAAAAATAAACCCATGTGTTCCCTATAGGGATATTTATTTCGTATGAGAATATAGTACAGCTGTAGAAATATTTACTTTAACAATAGAACATAGCCCTCACTGTGGTCTTATTTGGCAAATGAATGATCCCTTTTGGTTATGATAAAACAGGGTAAAGCTCAAATTTTGCATCATGCAAAGCACCTCCTAAAAATTTTACTGCATAAGACCAACATGACTCCACACTTCACAAACACAAAACCACTTGTGATTTTCCTGTCAAAATAATGGTAAACGGAATTTCCCAGTCACTTAAAGGTTCTACCTGAATTTCATTTTAATTCTGTAGAACTTTGGTGATGTACCACATCAGCACATTGCTTCTCTAGACAGAGAATACTCTGTAATCAAATATGCACAAATATGGAGTAGCACAATGCAATCTCTAGGTGAACACAAGCGTTGACGATGTAGGGACATTCCACTTGCTATCCTAATAGCTAAAAAAGCTATTCGCTGCCACAATGTATACACCAACTCCAGGAACCCTTTTCCCTAGACACCATAAAAGCTCATAGAAAGACCAGCAGTTCTTACAGTAAATAGCTTATAATCAGAAAAAAAAAAACCACAACTTCGGGAAAAGGGGAAAAAAAGTGATAAAACTTGTTGTGCATATTTTTCTTCTTGGAGTTGAGATAGAGATCGCAAGACTAAGGTCATGCAAGAAATCCAATGAACTGTCCAGTTCCTTAACCACAAAACATTCACATGCAGTATTGAAGGGTAGTACAAAGGTTAAAATCTCCATTTTTTTTTGCCTCCAAGTAAAAGTGTTCAAATTATAGTATCCTATCATGAAATACAAGGAGCAAAGATTATTTTATGTCCTGAATCTTAGATTCTAGCTTTCACTCTCTGTGTCTGCTTACAAAAATATTTACAACCCAGGAACTAAATGCAAAGGGAAGCAATATGCAGGAAGTTGGATATATAGGAGAGCAGAAAAAATTCTACCTTTTTCCACAAAATTAATATATAGAACAATGTTCTGGCCACAGTCTTCCAATGTTACTTCTTTTCCATTAAGGGCATCGAAGGCTTTCTTTGCTTCTTCTGTTGTCTCATAGTTCACAAATGAATACGGTTTATTCGGTGGCATTAAGAGCGTTTCCACGTGTCCATATTCTTCTACTATCCTGAGCAGTTGGTGTCTACTCATCCCATTACCAAGACCAGCATTGGCAATAACCAGGCTCTAATTGAAAAGGAATTTTTAAAAATTAAGAACAGTTCTGTAAAGAAAAATTAAGCCCATGAGCACTCTTTTTGTAGTCCACATGGGATATTTACATTTCCATGAGCTTGGTATGTGGCTCAGGCAACCTTTGCTCACCGAGCACACATTCTGGCAGAAAGGTTTGCAAGTTCTATCAGAAATACCTCCTCAGTATATACACGCTTTGAATCAGCATATGGGTGTCAAGTGTACCGCAGGCAAACAGTGACACTGCAACACGTAACTTCGGAGGTTTCTAAAACAGTTTTTCCAGAGACCTGTTATCACTAACAAAAACAAACCGAAAACCCTTTAAAGACCGATTCCTTTTTTTAAGACCGATATTCTCATCTTTGCCAAGAAGTCTCTCCACGCATAGAGATTGATATTCCCAGTCCCAACGTAAGTCTTCCATACATCAGGTTCACCAAAAATAAGCAGCAACCTCTAGAAACATAGCATGCAGTTCTGCTCCAGCACTTTTATCTGAAAATTCTCTCTTATTTTATAAACAAAAGGGATTTATGTCCTATCCTTAGTTAGCATTGGCTACTTAATGCATAATGCCTAATTGCTTAATTCTATGCTTTCATAGTGATTTAAGTCCAAAACTATCAAGGAGTTTGCAGTTTTTGAGGACTGTTGCTGGCTTGCCCAATATCAGAAGAAACAACAAAATAGCACTATTATTCAAGGAATATCTTTTGAAAATACATAGGCCTGTTCAAAACAAATTAACAAATTCTTTTGACATCTGAATGCCACAACTGGATGCTCGATCTAATCACAGCGGTTGAAAGAAGTTTAAGACTCTTCTCAAGGGTAAAATTCCAAACTGCCAGCAACAATTTGCTCAGATTAACTCCATGTAACACCTTTTCAGGAAGATTTCAGACAATCTTTTCCTTATAAGTCTATAAATGTTCTATGACCTTTTCTGAAGGCAGATGGGAAAGTGCTCAATTGTTTCAAATGACAGCTTTTCACTTCTCTAAAAAAAAAAAAGGCAAAAACAAGGTTTAGCACTGAAGAGGAGGATTATTATAAAAAAAAAGATTACACAGTGAGTGCTGCTGTATTGTCTATTGCAATGTCTCTGTTGACATCTGTTCCAAGCACTGCATCAGGCTATCCACTACTGATCACCTTTTTCAAAGTTTACCTCATTATTAATTATTGTTGTTTTCTAGAATGTTATTACTGGAGAGGCCTATGTATGTCAAGGACACGCAGTGCTCAAACCAATGCTTTCACTTCACCTACAAAGACCTCCACCACACAACTGCTGCAGCACATGCAGCAACTGATCATGTTCTTCTGACTAAGCAATTTGGAGATAACCAGAATTTTGCACAAAGCCTGAAAGCATTTTCTGTATTCTTGACACAAATTCACAACTAGCACTATGATTTTGTTTCATATATCACTTATTCAAATGTTCTGTCACCAATAAGGACCTTGCTGGACCACAAAAATACTCTTTGGATAGATTAGATGGATAATTTGGTACCTGGGACAATTTGAAGGGGAACAAGTCCCATATTACAGATCCATTTCCAGGCAACACTAGAAAAACACAGTCTTTCTTCCAAAAAGTTTACAATATATACAAGATTGCTGAGTCATTTTAACATCTGTCCCTGTGGTGTGAAATCTGAGTAAAGACTAAATCAAACTTTGTTACAAAAATGTATAAAGATCTAACTGATATTTCCATATTTGAATGGGAAGAATTTGCAGGATCAGGATGAACAAGGATAAAGTAAATGATACTGCTCTACAGTGTTTCAAGCCATTAGTATCCCTCCACAAATAACAGAGGGAAATTAGAAACTTTCTAACTTCTTCCCTCTCTGTCTGCAAATTTCTGTCACCTTTTGCTACATCAGTATCTGTGAGGTCACCTGATCTGCTAACTCTACTGTGGGAGAAAACTACAAATCAAAAAGCTGAGTAGTTTTCTGTTAGGTTAGGGAATAAAGTGGCTTATGATAAAGTTCATTAAGCATCACAAAAAAGCAGAATTGCCTCCTATCTTATTCCCTTTTGTGCAAGGAAAAAGAAAGTTGTCCCCATTTCAACGGCTGCAAGTCAGTCAATCAGTTTGAATCTCACAGAACCACAGCCTGAATTTATCTAGGTGAAGAAATCAAAGTGGAAAAGATTTCCAAAACAGGTATGTTTTTAATGGGGAGTTTAAACGAGGCAAATTACACTTGATAAAAAAAAAGTACAAAGGCAAGAAAGATACACATGTTAAAAGTCTGAGAAAAAAAGAAATCACAGAGAAAGAGAAGAAAACTTTACTTCAGTAACATTTCCCATGCTTCCTCCTCCTCCTCAACCAAAGGAACTACTGTTTCAGGTTAAAAAAACCCTTATCCAAAGGCCATCAATTTCTCTCCACAGGTACTGAACTGCTGAAGTACAGTTCTCCTTTGAAATCAAAGATGCACAAAAACCCTCAGTCTCAGTAAGTGCATTTTGGAGAATGGTCTTTTAAACAAGGCATACATGAGAACGGAACACAGAAAAACAGCATTTTTACACTACCATCAAAATCACAACTACCAGTCACCTGTGTGGCATGGGAGGTGCACTCAATGCCCTCATGTCTCATCAATGTATGCTGAGCTCTGACCTGCTTCCTCAATACCTTCTTCTTCATTTTATGGACTTTCAAATTATCTCCACTGGTTTTAGCTTCCATGCTAGTGATCTGGAAAGCAGAAGTAACAAGGCATAGTAAATGTCCTGCTTGAAAAATTAAGTACTTCAGTGTGCTCTAGAGTCTCCTATGTCATCTCTAGGACAGTAATAGGAATTTACATAATTCCAGATTTTATGAATTATTTGGGGCTGACAAAACCAAGTCTGCAAAAGTACATTCTTCTTCAGTCAATTGCAGAGTTTTCCCCATTTCTGAAGTTCTGCTATTAAACTCTGTTTTATTAAAAGGATCTCTCCCAAAAATAAAGCTTTTAAAAGATTGTCATGATGCTTGATTTCAGTTTCCAATTTTTCTCTTCCTCTTCACTCCTTTATTCACAGTATCACTACACTCATCTATGGGTTTTAAACCTGTCTGCCCTCTCCTGTTTTCATTCAGTAGTTTCAGCTAATTTCCTTCTCTCTACAGACACAAATCATAATATGATGATGTACCACCAAAAAATGGTAAAGGTTAAAAAAAAAGTCATATTAGTCTTCGCTGCAACTTTGCATTGAACGACTTAGCAAAATTTTTCATTTAAACAAACACCAATATGCTGGTAAAATTGTTATAAAATATGAAAGTGTTGCATAGGAGCTGTGACTATGTATTCCCTGTGATTGCTGCATTACCGTCATCAGCCTGCACAACTATTAACTGCACTGAAAGAGAAAAATCAGAAGAGAATCAGAGAATAACAGAATTTAAGAGAATCAGAATGACAAAAGCAGTCTGTGGAAATAACAGATTCTAGTCCTCCAAAAGGGAGCAGAATAAATGCTGCCAAAGAAGACTCAGTCTTTTGCCACTCCTTTACATTTGTTGATTCCTCCTCCTACTCTTCTTCCACTCTCAAACCCCATTATACAGTGGTCTCAAATGAATTAAAATACTGTTAAGTTACTTTCATGGTAGGCTCCAACAATTCTATCCTGATATGGTTTCAGAGGCCTGATGTCAAGTTTGAGATGCCACATGCACGGCCATAACAGGTTTGAACCCTGACCTCCAGGCATTGTTAAAGCTTTCACACATATTTGACCACATGAAGATCACATTTACATCTGAGTCTGACAAAAAATAAACTAATAAATTACGCAGCACCAAGATCCATCCTACCACCATCAGACACTTGACAGTTTCTAGGCTCTCTTACTCAGAGCCAATTGAAGCACAGCCATGCTAACATGTAATGGAGGCAAAATGTATGAGAAGAAAATCTTATAAGTGACAAAACTTGCACAGGGCAGAGTTTCAGGAAAAGAAGGAGACTACTGAAATCATTATTTCATGTGACTTCAGAAATATGAAGCATAGAGGCTGAAAAGATCAATGGGTTAGTGTATTAATTTTCATTTCTGTAAAATTATTTTTATTACAGATATGATAGCAAATGTGTCCCATTTCCCTCCAAAGAAACAATGCTCACTAAGGGATTTTTGCTCATTTTATACTGTAATTTTTTATCCTTCCCTTCCCAAATCTCTTAGTATTTTCTTAAATAATTATTTTCCCTTCTTGATGGCAGACCTGCACATAGGCCACAGCTCATTTTTTGAAAAACACGTGCTTGTTTCTAAAGATAAGTAGCTCAAAATAGTTCTCTGAAGATTCTTCACTTAATCAACAAATCAGGTTAAACACACAGAGAGCAACGGTCCTCTTAACCTTCATTAGTTAAAAAGTAATTAAGAAATCTCAAACTTGCTTACACCAAAAAAGGCACAGGGAGACACACACACAAAAACAAAATAAAAACAAAACAATTAAAACCCAACCAAAACAAAACAAAATAAACCAAACAAAAACAAAATAAAACAAACAAACAAAACACCAAAAACCAAAACAAAATTTAACATACAGAGAAGCCAAAGTACCTGAGAGGGGAAAAATAAGTCTTGTGAAACGAAGCCCAGAAAGTTTACATCAGGTTTATTCTTCTAAGTGCATCTAATGAGTTACCCTTACCAGAATTCATCTGATTTGCAGGGCTGTTCAGCAAGCCTACCAAGCTGTCCAATTACAAGATTTCATTTAGACTGGCAAAGACCTGTAAGATCAAGTCCATTAATCAAGGACTGCCACAACCACCACTAAACCACATCCATAAGCACCACCATCTACACAATTTAGTCCAAAAGGCTTGGCCTGCACAACTTTTCTTGGCATACACAGGTGCAGTCCATAAAGGCCAATAGGTATATAGACTGCCCATGCGCTCCCCACTTCTGGGGAGGGGGGTCAGGTACTCAAACTACTTCACAGGAAAGCACAGGAGAGACACATCTTTGACTTGGTTAAGAGGGGTTACAGACATAAAGTAGAAATACAGTACAGGTTAATGCTTTGGTACCAGGCAAATCTCATTCAGATGGAAAAGCATGGAGGAGGCTATGCACATCAGCCATACCAGTCAGACCACTGTCATGCAGCTCCTGGAGAATAGACTCAGCCAGAACAAAAGGATTTCAAACTGAAAGGCTCAGGTCTCTCTCATAACATCTACTGGAAAACTTCGTCTGATCTCTGGGGGAAGCAGTTCTGAGTTTAGTCAGGCCTTTAGTCAGGTCCTCAAACTCCCACATTCTCCAGGCAAAAGGAGAGAAGTCATTGCCACAATATTTAACAAACTAGCACAAAAACTGAAGCTGAAAGACTACTTCCTGTCCTTTCATAACCTCTGAACTAAACAATGGAACAAGGGACAGATGAGATGTGATTCAGCTGCCTAAACGGCACATAAAACTGGCAGACATGCCCTGCTCCACAATGCCTGGCCTTTCTGCTGCTGCTCAAGAAGCTGAAGACCTTCTTGATGTGCTGTGTCATGCTTGCCAGTATTGCCTTCAGGGACTGAAGGCATCTCAAACAGAACTACCTGCATGCCTGAGACAGCAGAAGCTTCTCAGACAGCTTCACCTTGGTCTCTGAATTGGGTCTAAATTCTCTGTCTTGTCTGTTGCATTATTACCTGAGGCTCGATTCTGCAGGCACAGAAACCAACAGTCTGCCTTGATTTCCCAGTAAAGGAATCACACTCAACTGCATGGAAGTGAGAAACTTCATTTGGTAGGATCTTTTTACAGATCTTTTACAAAGGCCAACATAACTACAGAAGAAAAAGGGATAATCCACTTCTGCATGTATTAATCTTTTCACCTCCTTTCACAAGTATTTTTAAAAAGTAGCTCCTGAAAATACACTGAAAGAGTTTCTCCTTGGAATGCCAGGTCAGGTTACAGCAGGTCACACAAATGGCCTGAAACTACTACAAAGGTTAACGTAAAGCTTTAATGCAGTGCGGGAACCCTATCTGCTGCAGAAGCCGCTTCTGAAAAGGAAAGGGCCGGCGTCAGGGCGGAGCTGAGCTCCGGCCGTCGGCAGAGGGAGCGCCACGATCACGGATAAGTTTGGCTCTATTAACTCAGTTTTCGCTTGGTTTTGTGCCGCGGACACGTCAACATAAACGTATACGGATGCTACACAGACATCACAATTCGCGGGGGCGGGGGGGGAACAAAAAAAACCCACCAACGAAATTCAGCAGACCCGATGGGGAGATTTAAGAGCTCCAGCATTGGCCAAACGCCCCTGAAGGCGCCAGCACATCCCCGCGTCTTATCCCGCCCCACCCGTGCCAGGGACAGCCGGCACACAAACCTCCCACCGGCACCCCGCACATCCGCGAGCGCTGGGCACTCCGATAATCGGAATAACCACAGGAACGTGTCGCATAATCACAGAATGTTAAGGGCTTGGAAGGGGCCTTAAAGATCATCTAGTCCCAACACCCCCTTGCCACGGGCAGGGGCACCTCCCACTAGACCAGGTTGTTCAAGGCCTTATCCAACCTGGCCTTGAACACTTCCAGGGATGGGTCTTCCACAACTTCTCTGGGCAACCTGTTCCAGGGCCTCAGCACCCACACAGCAGTGTCCGTGCTGCTCTGCCCTGAGTAAACACGGGGTGGGGCTGTAAAAACCGTAAGGTACTCGCGGGGGCTGACTTGGCCTTATGCCCCTTACACCACCTGGTCCAGACGGGGCCAGAGAGACTGAGACGGGGCCGGGCCGCCGCGGGCTCGGCTCCCTGCACAGGGTGGCACGGCGGAGAGGGGTTCCCGCAGCAGAGGCTGCCCCCGCGATGCCCCGCTGCTCGCCGTCCCCAGCCGGAGGCGGGCGCGGCGACCCCGACCCCGCGGGCGCGTTACCTGGCTGGAGGCGGCCATGTCGGGGCGGGCAGCCCGGCCGGCACCGCCCCCCCAGCGCCGTCATGGCACCGCCCCGGGCGGGCGGGTCCTCACGGATGGGATTTAATATGTGCAAACGTCTGTCTCCTTTGTTATAGGTCAAGGAAGCCGAAATTTGAGGTTTAATAAGACTAAGTGCGGAGTCCTGCACTTAGATCACAATGATCCCACGCAGTGCTACAGGCTGCGGGAAGAGTATCTGGAAAGCTGCCTGCAGTAAAGCGACTTGGGGCTGCTGGTTGACAGAGGCTGAACATGAGCCAGCAGTGTGCTCAGGTGCCCAACAAGGCCAGTGGCATAGTGGCTTGTATCAACAACGGTGTGGCCAGCAGGACTAGGGAAGTACCCCCTGTACTCGACACTGCTGAGGCCACACCTCGAGTACTGTGTCCAGTTCTGGGCCCTTCAGTGCAAGAAAGACACTGAGGAGCTCAAGTGTGACCAGAGAAGGGCAACAGAGCTGGTGAAGGGTCTGGAGCACAAGTCTTATTAGGCGTGTCTGAAGGAGCTAGGGGTGTTTAGATGGTAGAAAAGGAGGCTCGGGGAGGATTTTAGCACTGTCTGCAACTACATGAAAGGAGGTTGTAGCCAGGTGGGGTTTGGTCTCTTCTCCCAAGTAACAAGTGACAGGACAAGAGGATACAGTCTTTAGCTGTGCCAGGGGAGGTTTAGATTGGACATTAGGAAGAATTTCTTCACAGAAAGGGTGATTAGACATTGGAATGAACTGCTCAGGGAGGTGGTGGGGCCACCATCCGTGGAGGTATTTAAAGAAAGATTGGACATGGCACTTCACGCCATGGTCTAGTTGACATGGTAGTGTTCAGCCAAAGGCTGGACTCAATGATCTCAGCAGTCTTTTACAATCTAATTGATTCTGTGATTCTTTGACAGCAACCAGTGCTCTGCACCAAGATTTCCTGATGACCACAGTGGTGTTCTCCTAGGGCATGCAGCCACTGCTTGGGGGAGGGACATCCATGCCCAGGGGTCTGGGGCTTACAGCACTGAGGGGAGCAGCTGGACTGGCAAGGAGAAGGGCATGAGTCGTTCCCTATGACTGCCTGCCATGGACACATGCTTACTGTCACTGTGCCACCTCCTGTTCCTGCTTACTCCAGTTCCGCTTGCCAGCAGGGCCTCTTTGTGCTACCTTTTCTCCAGGTAGAACCAACTCCTTGTCATCATCCTTCTCTGCTTCATCCTCTCCTCTCCCTCTGAGTCTGCACAGAACAAGTGTGATCCTTTTACCCCATGCGCAGTGGTGCACCATCCCTCACTGCCATGCCTGCCTCTGCTCCTTCACTGAGAGCAGGTGGGGGCAGAGCCTCATCCAGCACAAGGGATCCAAAACCAGCCAGTGGGAGTCACATCCACACTGCAGGTTAAAGCCAGCTTCCCCCAGGCCAAGATGAACTAAAGGCAGCAGCCCCCAGGCTGGGGTGCATTAAAGACAGCTTTCCCCAGGCCGAAGCACTCCCTCGAAGAGACCATCACCTCGACAAGCCACCAGCACCAATCATGCTACCTTTGGCACACTGCCACACTAGGGACAGAGGAAGACAAAACCATACCCATCCAGACAAGACCACATGAAGACGAGCCTCTGGTTGTACATAAATATTTCACTGCTCCATCCTTGAGCTGGCTAGCAACCCCAGTAAGGCTGCAGAGTAAAGGCATGCTTTGTGAGTGACCTGCCTTGCCTCCACAGCTCATGACTCTCTCTGTGAGAGAGTCATGAATCAGGGTTCACTGAATCAGGGATTCAGTGTGCAAGCCTTTCCTTCATTTTCCTTCATCATAGACTAATGGAGTTTCCTACTGTGCCCCTAAACATAGCCTTTCCCCCTTCTTTATCCAAAATACTGAAATTCAGGATTAGCTACTTTTTCTGTCTTCACCTGGCAAATATTCTACTTCTCACTGTAGCTTATTACCAAAAGCCTAACTTTTTTCTAACTTTTTTTTCTTTCTCCATTTAAGTACCAAGCTGATTTTTACTTTTCCTCCCTCAGTCTCCTGTGGGTATGTAACCTTTCTCAATATCAATTATGTGTGGGATTCCCAGGTGGGTGGTATGTGAGGTGACTGACGAGCCCGTAAATCTGTAGACAAAAGCCAGCTCCTCAAGTTTGTCTCAGATCCACACTCTGGAGGAATCTACCCATGGCTGTGCTTACCCAGAAAAAAACAAGCAAACAAACCAACCATATGCTTCCCTTGGGGCATATACTGTTCCCTGCACCAGGCACACAGCTGTTCTGCGTGCAGGAGGTACGAGTGCACTAAGGATGTGAGACTGACAGGGCTTATCCACCAGCCTGTGAAGGTAGTATTTGGTCAGAAGGGTGGTTCCACTTCTGTCTTTCCTCCACAGTCTGTGGCATTACGTCACTCTCTGTCCTTGACCCACACAGAAGGTAGCAAGATCTTGTGATAACACATATCATCTGCTTAAGTTTTGTTATACATAAAGAGTGAAATTAACTGCCTACCTAGTAAGGGTATAGCATAGATCTTGTTAACCTTTGTGAACACTAAGCATTAGCATCATCTGGTCTTCTTGTGAGCCAAAATGAATGAGAAAGAACAACTCGGCTGCATCAACAGCTGCTGTCTCTATTAAAATATTCTCTGAGGCTCTCAGCCCTGGAAACCACCCAACTCTGAAAGCTACTAAAAAGATGATCCTAATGAAATCAGTTTGTAATTCATTACCAATTTGTTCTGACAAGTGGAAAATACCTGCCCAAAGGTTGTTTTTCTTAAGTGTCCACATTTCAGATTGTGTGGGCTCTCCATTCTTCTACTTGCATGTCCAGGTGTGTTCTCTGGGGGAGAACAAACTCACTGTGGGGTTAGTGTTTTTTAAGTATCTCTGTATGATTACCATTGGTCAAGAATTTATCATGCATATGGCAACAACATTTCTACCGTAAATGTGTCAAGATTTTGCTTCTAGTAACAACATTCTCACATAGGAAAATTCCACACTTTAATGAGAAAACAGTTAAAGGCTGGTTAGAAGGGTTTTAATACAAGGTTACTTTGGTCAAATCAGAACTGTTATTCCCTTCATAATTTAGGCCCTGAAGCACTGTGCAGTTTCCTCCCATGCTAGATAATGTGGGTACAGACTCCTATAGATCATCATGGTTTGGCTTCGCAAATGAAGATTTCGAAAGGCACTACCCGCGCTTGCTACAGGCTCGCTGATGGCTGAAAAGGGCAAAGCGCGACAGACAAGTCCGGTGGCAGAAGGGACAAGAGAAAGATTCCCCAGGCGGCATCGACTGGACGCGATTCTTTCTGAGTTGTCTTTACTCCTTGAGAGTGATCCTGCGTGAGTTCTCAAAGGAGGCAGCAGTGTTATAGATGATGTGTCTCCAGGCCTCCTGATTGGAGGCCAGAGTAGACCAATGGTGATGGTCAATATGGCCAAGGCTGAGATGTTGTTTCAGGGAGTCCTTGTATCTCCTTTTCGGGGCTCCTCTCTTGCGACAACCGGTGGTGAGTTCACCATAGAGCACAATCTTAGGGAGGCAGTGGTCCTTCATCCTGGAGATATGCCCTTCTATAGATACCACAGTGTTTATGGACCACAAGTAAAAATACGTCTCGATGTGATTAACAACATTGTCACTGACTAACCGATGAAATAGTTCATGGAAATATGGAGTCAAACATATTTACCTTTAATGTTAATATGATTTCTGATTTAAAGTGCTTTGGCAGAAATCTCAATATTTCTTTTTAAAACTTCAGTTTTTATGATTAATACTATTTTGGTTTCAAATGTTTTAGTTTGATATTAAGATTTAATAGTTCTCCTAATATAAAGAAGTTTATATCAGAAAATCTTCACTCTGGTTGTATTTTTTTTCATTAAGAATGAGGAAACATCTTCTAAAGAATATCAGGCTCCCATTTACTCATAGGTGAAAAGTAAAATGCTGCTCACTTTTCTCAGGAACTAATTATAATATTTGCTATGCTGTTAGCTATTTTATCTTTGCCACATTCCCAGGGAGAGTCAAGGTATTTGTCAGTCCCTGAGAATCAACTTCTATGATAACAAGTAAACACATTTTTGTTTCCTTCAACAAACAGAAGGTTACTGGTCCATATGTGGAAAAACAATTTTACTCCCTTTTATAGCAAACTAAGCCAAGTCATACTTTAGCCTAATGTGATCATACTGGATTTCCATCACTTTCAAACCAAATTAAAAGAGAATCACAAGAAGATAGTAGGATTTTCTGTATCAAATCTCTCAATTTAAGAAACTGCAGTTTAAGAATCATGACAAATAGGATATATTTCAGGATAGCAGTTTGTTACAGAAGTAAGAAGAAACCTCTTAGCACAAAATCCAGCTCAAAATCATCCGTGACTAGTGCTGCAGAGGAGTACCATAATAAATGTTAAGACACAAGATGAATTGAATTGTTTTAGGGTAGCATTCCTGTAATAGTTAAGCACTTTGACAAATATATGTTGACCTAAATTCAAAATGTGCTACTGCTGCTGCTTGCGATAGTAAAACTCTCCATAACAAACCTCTGCAATGCCAAAGCCTTATATTTTTCAGAAAGGCTGACTCTGTGCCAAATGTCATTTTGATTCTGCATTTGTGCTGTTCAATGCTAGATTTCATATTTCTTAAAAAAAAAACAAAACAACAACAAAAAAAAAAAAAACTTGAGAATTTTTTTAGCAATTACATAAGAATGAAAAGAGATGTGAAAAATCTAGGTCTTGGTAAAATCGGTAATGAAAAAACTCTTTTATTCTCGAGAGACTTAAAACGTCAGTAATATCAGTATGCTTTCTGATTTCTAAGCTTTAGGCTATGCTCTGTTCATACCTCCAAGCTTTTTTTCCACAAACTTAAGACTTTGGAGTGCTTTTTCTTCCCCTTTCCTTTAATGAAATCTGCAATTTACCTGAAATTTCAAGATTCAGCATACTGGAACTTTAAGAAATACATTAAATAGTATAAGTCTCGTGATAAAATGGTAAGATTTGGCAAAACTTGTTTGTGGTACAAATACAAGATTATTGGCAAGTTCACTGCCTCCTTTTAGAAGGTACAATGCTCTTGTAGGACAAGTTTCTTTAGTGTGATGACACAACTTTTTCTGGGTAGGAAGATTCCACTTCTGTGCTGGGACAGCTACAGATCTCGTCATCTGGAGAACCGAACTGGTCAGTGAATGTTTAGGATTGCACAGAGGTTAGCTAAATTGACCACTTCTGCTATGCCCTGAAATTGCATTAATGAAATGCAACCCTGTCTACCAGAGCCAGGGAGCAAGAGCTTTAACTTCTGTTGTTAGACACATAGCAAAGGTGTGCCCATATTGCTGGGTGCCTATATTGCTGACCATTAATATTGCACTAGGACTGGGAGCACAACCTGTAGGCTTCAATAAACAGAAAATCTTTGATCCTTTTCTGGTGAGTTCTCAGAAAATTCCTCTGAACTTTCAGGCATAAGACAGAAATTACTATAATTATGATGTTCATGCTGCAAGTCTGAAGACATTTCATTATCCATACTGCCAGTGCAAAGCATCAGCTTGTGTGAGGTTCCTGCAACAGGTGGACACATATGTCAAAAACTAGATAATTTCTTAATTTGATCAAGGAAGAATTTAAAGGATGTCAATTCCCTAGGCACAACTACTGGAAAGCATAGTATCCATGAAGTTCAGATAAAAGTTTCCAGTGAAGCTCCTGCCAGCTTTTTCTGCTCAAATAAAGGCTCTCAGTGAATAGTCTTCAGCCTTCAAAGTCCCACATGCTGCAATATTAAGCAAACCATACATTGCAGGAAATTGTTTTGTCCTCCGTTTTAATTTTCTAATTTTTCTCTGGGCATAAACAATCTTGGCAACTTGGGGCTTTAAAGCTTTCCAAAGCCATGCAGGCTTTGAAGAAGAGATGATAATTCTCTGTTGAACAGGAACTGTTGCTTTCACTGCCCATGTGACTCTTTCTCTGCAGTTCAGGCAAAATCTAGGGAAGAACCTTGTGCCAACCCAGTATGCTTTTCAGGGTGTCAGAAAAGTAACACGAAGTACTGAAAGAAACACTCCAAATCAGTGAACACATGGTTCAGTTTAGCCTTGAGAGCAATTTTGTTAGAAAGATTCAAACAAAATATTTCTGTTTTCTCTGACGCAAAGACTGAAAATTACCAACTCTTCTTCAAAGTCTGCATGTACTTTACAGTCTCACTCTTTATGCCTGTTTTCCATCAAGAAATAGGAAATACAATTTTTTTAAAAATACTATTGGGATTATATTATACTCTTCTGGCCGTACAGTCAAAATCTTACATTAACCTGGCAAAATTCAGTTCTGTCACAAGCAATTAGGATTTGGTAGGCATTCAGGAAGCAATGCACCTTACACAGGGACCCTCCCTGATATCTACACTAGGCAGGTGGCATGCTTTCCTGCATATCCTTGGAAACCATCATTTCTCACAGTTATAACTTCAGGGCACAAATTTATCGTAAGGACAATAATGGAATATCAGGCACTGATTCTGTCTATTTCATGAATCAATATGTTTTTAAGGATGTAGTACTTTGTCTGGACACAATCTGTGAAGTTATCTTTTAAAGACATAGTTTTGTTTACATATAGAGAATTAAATATTTTATTTTCATCGTAAGTGAGATCCTTGGGGCCTCCAGTAAGACTGGAGAGAATATCATAATGTATTCCTTAAACTGGGACTCCATCCTTTCAGTTCCCTTCAGGCATCATCTCAGGAGGTCTTGTTAGCTCTTGCTCATGCAATAGGTTTACCTTCCTCGTAAGAACAATAGCTGTGCAACCACAAGTTAAAATTTTCTACACAAAAACATGGTTGGATACTTGGGTCACCCCACTTGCTGCTCTTGTAATCTGGTTTTCATTTGCTTCCCTGGATCTATATGCACACTTGACATATCTGAAAAACAGAAGTTGTAAGTTTTTCAACTGAATAGGCAAAAACAAAGAAGATGCATCCTAACTTACTGAAATTTTTTTTACAAACACCACTTCTCTGTGACTCAATTTGGCAATCTTGATGACATTTACATAAATATTTACCCAACTCACCAAAAGGTTGTGAATCTTCATGAATCATTGTTTGTGAAACACTTTGTAATCCTTGAATGAAATGTACCACATGCATTCAGAGTATGGATCTGATGAATGGCAGAGGATAAACGAAAAGAATAGATGAAAAAATAATCACCTCACCTTTTTTTCACTTGTTCAATAGTGGTTTAAAAAATTTCCCTTTTACAAATGCAAATCTTTGTTTTCCACACAGACGTAATATGATTAGAACACATTTTGGTGAAGATTAGGACACAATTACAGCATATTTGAATGTGTTCATTTTTATTAAGATAAATAAGCAGGTATTGCTAGCATATAGTATTTGAAATTCATATCTACATCACTCTATTTTACTCTTTCTATATAGAAATAGCAGTCAGAATTATTTAAATTAAAATATTATAACATTAAATGCTCTTAACTCATATGTAGACCAACTCCTTTCTGGCGAAAAGCTTTGCTTAAAGAGACGGGTAAACTAAATGAGCATACTGGCAGCTTCACTTAGCTGTCATCTCTCCAAAGGCTCTATGAGTAAGCCTGACACACTTCATCTCTCATGTTTTCATCATCTACATGCTTCTGTTAGTGTCTCCCATGTTAAACTTAATAGCATCTTCAGTCAAAGGAATACAAGTGAGGCAAAGCGTGGTACTGTAAATTAACAAAGTAATTAGAAGATTGGTTTAAAAATTATCAGGAAGCTTGTATGCACACTGCTCTAGTTGCTATGACATCAGTCCATGAGAGCCATATAATTCACCATTGCAGGACAATCTGTGTTTGATGCTCGTCCTAAGCTAGGCACAAAGAATTGACTGATGTTCAATATTACAAAGTAGAATGTAGATTTGAAATAGATGCTCAGACATAGCAATAAAATAGCTTTTAATGTGGGGAATCATATTTCTTAAGCAAGAAAATGATAGAAGTTAGAGTTTGGAAACATATTTTGTCACCCCATCCTTCTCTTTGCTGCAGCAGAGTGATTCTTTACAACATACTTCCATAGTGTTCTGCAGCTCCGTTTGTAGGAATGCATTTTGGGGGCGAGGATGTCTGCAGGGAAGTCCCCACATACCTGCCAATTACACAGCACACTGTCCTAGAAATGGAATCACCACCTACTTGAATGTACATGGAGACCAAAGAGAGGAATCTCTGACCGAATCACATAATTCAGGGCCATGCCCACTATCTGAGCACTGCTTGGAATAGGGAGGAATGAACTACAAAAAAAGGCAGATCCCACCCAGTAAATAGAATAAAACCAAATGGCTCCTACATATGTTGTGCACTATCAAACATAAAACAGAGATGCTAACTCATGCTAACACGTGAGTATCTTCAGATGAAAGGCTCCAAAAGAGTGATAATTCTTACCTATAAGCAAATCTACAGATGTTTAGCACTTTCTTTGTAGATTCTCGTGGATAACCAAGACAGCCTGTTTCCAAATATTTTATATATTTTAATTGTGAGAACTACAAAGTTTCAGGTTGATATAGAAAAGTTCATGACTATGCTGGCACAGAAGTAAGAACTCTATTGGGAGCACCTGTCCAGCTGCATACATAGTACAGTCCAGCAGCTGGAATTCAATTTACTATAGACACTTTTCACTACAGAGCTTGCTATATATATACCTCTCACATGATTTCTACTCCCACTGGCAGCCTCCAAGACTGCAGATTCAAACCCTGCAATGATTCTTACTGGAGTTTTCTTCTTTTTTTGTTGGCAAGTACCTTACACCCCAAAGGTGTAGAATCACTGAATGGTTGAATCACTGAATGGTCACTGAAGGGACCTTAAAAGATCACCTAGTTCAACTTCAAAGATCATGTAGCTCCCTTCCACTAGATCAGGCTGCTCAAAGACCCATCCAACCTGGCCTTGAACACTTCCAGGGATGGGGCATCCATATCTTCTCGGGATAACCTGTTCCAGTCCCTCACCACTCTCACAGTGAAGAATTTCTTCCTAATATTCAATCTAAACCTATCTTTTTTCAGTTTAATACCATTACCCCTCATCCTATCATTACACTCTCTGATAAAGAGGTCCTCCCCATCTTTTCTGTACAGCCTTTTTAAGTACTGGGAGGATGCTCTAAGGTCTCCCCAGAGACTTCTATTCTCTAGGCTAAACAACCCCAACTCTCTCAGCCTAATCCTCATATGGGGCATGATCCATGTGTGCAGAATGGTGACAAACTGTGCTCAGACAACTATTCTCCCATCTGCACCTTTACCTGAACATCCCACTCATCTCGACCCTATTACACCTTCCAGAAAACATCTGGAATTTTGCTTGATGATATCCTATGCCTAAAGTAATCTGAGCTTGATTCTTCTGTGAGCAAAGCTGTAGCTCAGACTCACTGATTACAGCATTCTTTTGTCACCTGTTTGTTACTGCCTTTGAAAAGGCTCCATTTCACCACATACCAGCATTTGGTTATTTCTTATAGATGTCTAACATGAAGACCCCATACAGTTTCATGAAAACATATCCAGATTATAAGAGTTGAGATGCCTTTTCCTATGGAGAGTAAATAGCTGTCTAAATGGAAACCTTACTCCATGTGCTCCAATAGCCAGGAATACCAGGAGAAAGGTATAACCTTTTAAAGCAAAGCTTTTCTCCACAAACAAAAATATTTGATCATCTCAGTCAAAGTAATAAAGAAAAACAGCAGCTGGTCTTGCAGTACTTAATCCGCTATTGTTCCTTTGATAGCACAAGTCTCATTATACTTAGCAGTATGCCTCCATTACAGATATTTTCTTCTAAATGCACAGCACTGTCACCAGTTGCCTAATATTCTATGGTCTCTTAAATCACACTTGGGTTAATAGAGCCAGAAGATCAAACACTAAGAAATAAAAAATAAAAACTTTCTGGTGATCCACAGGTCTCTGGAAAACTCCTCTCAGTCTAAAGCCAACAGTGTAATCCCTAATAACTCCCAGTTAACCAGAGTCCCCTCAAAAGAGGCCGGTGAGGAAGATTGAAAACAGCCTTAGAAATTTTTCATTTATCCTGTCTCATGCTGAGAAAAAGCTAGAGAAATTGATAGTCTGGACTACAGATTTTGAAAAATGAGGTATAAAAGATCCTTATGTAAATAAGGGGGGGTTGTTCCTATTCCTTCTTTATCTCTTTTTGCACTACAACATTTTAGACTGTTTAAGGAGTACTAGGATTGTTAGATAAAATAGATTTTTTTCTCTTCTTTGTTTTAAGAATACAAGTATAGCTAAAATATTTCTGCTGCCACTGTATTGTCACAAAATGAAAAATGTTACTTGTTAAAAAGAAAAAAAAAAAACACTATAAAAACATTACCTAAAACATAACTCCCTATGGTGCATTTAATAATGCTTGGGAGATACTGAGAAAAGTGCTGGGTGGTTTCAAAATATGTTAGGTTCTTCACAAGGGCATAGCACGTCCTTGTTATCAATTTCGTCTTTATCAGTAAATTGTGTAACAGCAAGAGCTTCTTGCTCTTCAAAATAATGAGGGACTTGAGCTTTTAATTTTTCACCAATATTTGAGCAAAGTATGTTGCTATCTGTTTTTTCTTCTGCTTCTGTCACCTTCTTTCTAATGCTAAATTAATCATGCAGGTGACCTTGCTGGTTTTTATTAAGCACAGCAGGCTGTATGAGCTATTGCTGGAAAAGTGTGACATTGCTCAACTAGTGGGGTCCTACATCTATTTTTTCTAATGTGGTTTTCACTTACACTTCTAAGTACAAGCTATAAGTCTGCTGTCATGCACAGTTTCTCTCATTTGCCATAAATTAAAAATAATTATGCTGTTGGAAGGAAAGTACAGCATAGTAAAATGTTCTGTAACTGCTTATAATCAAAAGACCTGGGGATTTTTATAAAATGCTGGTTTGCCTCGACTTTCTATGAGAACAATGATGCTGAACATGGGAGTCATAGTAACATGTGTGGCTTCCATCCCAAAATATTGAGTGAATGGGTACATCAAATTGAAATTTGGTAACAAGGGTTTTTTTAAAAATCGTGTCAAGTCTGAAATGGAACTTCATGACTACATGAAGTAGCCATGTAGAAGATAGCCACATGCCACATGCCACTCTGTGATTCCAGGGAACAGGCAGAAGGACATCTGGAAACTCCAAAGCTGTTGTTCAGATCCCCCAAATTTGCCATAACAGCAAGGGAATAAGTCAATAAGTCTTTCCAGCTTACATTTTAAATGCTCATCATTCGTCTTGCATAATTATGAATGAAATGTCTTACAAATCTCTGTTCCTAAACTTATTTTGGGAAGCATAACTGAACTCTGCTTCTGAAGCCCCTGAAAAGTTCCCTGACACTGGATTTACTCTGTTCAGAGAGCTAGGGACCTGCAGTGGCTCCTCTGGCCCAGTGCTAGAGAAGTTTCTAACAGACACAGGACCTGAGAGCAAGAATATGTTGGGGAGGAAATCAATGTGATATAGTAATTAGAAAAACTGCTGCAATACAGGAGACAGGAGAAAGAACTACTTTTCTAGTTGCATTGGTGCATGGAATTAAACTTGTAAGATTATTTCAATGTGCAAAACATGATGCAAATAAGAGCTGAGGCAGTAAAGCTGAAGTCTGATACCGACTATTTTAATTGTTCCTTTGAGCATCAGACCTTGTTTGCTTATGACCACACAGCTGTAGTGGAGGTTGCTGGGACCTCCTCTGTCCCAACTATTTGAACAGCTCTGCAGATCACAGCATCTGCCAGCCAGGTGCATCAGGCATGCTCATGACAAGTGGAAGAGGGACTACATAGCTAGGAGAAGAATTAACTACCAGTCTGCTTTGTCTTAAGATGTGAACAGCATTTCTTAGTTATTAAATGTTTAACTCAATGACACTAAGGTTTTCACCATACTTCTTGAATGTGACAGTTGATTATGGGATCAAAATGACTGGAAAAGGAGATTCAGAAGAAATTAAACCATGTTGCTGTAACAAGCATGCAGAAAGCTATTTTCAAGTTAGGCATAGAAAACACTTTGAAAAGTAGGTTAATTAGTATTTTCAAAGGACTTCTGAAAATCCAAGACTATTGGACAACATTGGGATGCCAATGTGTCCTGACAGCCCGCTTACAGCTTCAAAGGAACATCTGGACAGATGCATGCAGCAGCAAGGATGAACAAAACAGAGACGATTTGCCTACTGGCTGTAGTTACAGTACTGGACAACTTTAAATGATTCTGTGGATGCTCCAGACAACAGTCATTATTCTCTTTGGGGGGGAGAGCCATATAAATATGCTGACATGCCTGTGATCCTGGTTAGCAGACTTTAAACTTTGAAGATCAAAAGCCTTCAGGATATACTGCTGGAGAAGAAAGGACGCTGATCTCCTTGACAGATCAGTGGGATGGCATATGGAGGCAGAATGCTGACTCGCTGGATACTGCCCTAGCTAGCCGTGACCTTAACACCTTAGAGATATTCCCCGCTTTCTTACAGGACCTTATCTGTACTACTGTGGCTGGATTCCCCTGAACCGCAGACAGGTATCGCCTTTCCTCGGCAACCGTGGGGAGGGCGAGGGGGGAAGGTCTCGAAGTCCAGGGATGAGAGATGCATCCTGCGCCGGGGGCCAGATACCGATGGCAGGCGGCACGCAGGGACCCGCGGGCTCTCCCCGTGCG
>VYXB01000245.1:113536-240332 GCA_013397135.1 Pachyramphus minor
ACCGTGGGGAGGGCGAGGGGGGAAGGTCTCGAAGTCCAGGGATGAGAGATGCATCCTGCGCCGGGGGCCAGATACCGATGGCAGGTGGCGCGCAGGGACCCGCGGGCGCTCCCCGTGCGCCTCCTGCCATCGGCCCCCGGCCCCTTCCCCTCCCTGCGGGGCGGGATCGGGCCCCGCCGCAGCCTCCCCCCGGGCTCGCCGGTAGGCGGCACCGCCACCCGCCTTCCTCCGCCTCCTCCTCCTCCTCCTCCTCCTCCTCNCCTTCCCCGCCCGGCGGTGGGAGAGAAGTTTTGCCCCTTTGAATGCAGGACTCTTCCTGGGAAGACCTTGGGGCGTAAGGAAATTGGAACCTCTGAGTGGTTTGAGCATTTGGGGTATTTTTAGTTGAATTTTAATTTATTTATTTATTTATTTATTTTTGCATCCCCATCCTTTATAATTGGGCAGGAGGAGGGCGGCGCTGGGCGACCGACAGGCGCACGGCTCTGCGGCTCCGCAGTGGGCTCCGNTCGCCGGGCGCCGCGCCGGGTGACCCAGATCGCGGCGGCGGCGGCAGCTCCGTGTCCCTCCCGGCGAGGCAGGACGNTCTGAGTGGTTTGAGCATTTGGGGTATTTTTAGTTGAATTTTAATTTTTTTTATTTTTTTATTTATTTATTTATTTTTGCATCCCCATCCTTTATAATTGGGCAGGAGGAGGGCGGCGCTGGGCGGCCGACAGGCGCACGGCTCTGCGGCTCCGCAGTGGGCTCCGCGCCCTGCCCTGCCTTGCCCTGGAGCCTGCCCTGCCCCGCAGCCCGCCCTGCCCCGCAGCCCACCCTGCGTGGCCCCGCCGGCCTGGCTTGCCCCGCTGCAGCTGCCCTGGAGTCTGTGCACCTCAGTCACACCAACATGTGCATATTATAATGATGACTTCTTTTTTCATGGCATGCTCTTCTTCCCTGCTTCCCCTTCATCCCCCCGCATGGTCATTGTGTATTAAAGTTACGCTTGCTCCCGAGTTTACTCCAGGATTGATGTCTGTAGTCTTTGATGTGTCCCTTTGTCCTCACCTGTTCTGCTTTTCTTCCAATTTCCTTTAAAATGGTAAAAGAGACCAGCGAAAGTCTGTGTCAGAATGGGGGCGGCGACGGGGATGAGGGAGGGGTGTCGACACGGGAGAGGGATGAACACCTTTGTCCCAATTCAGTCAACTCAACAGTCAGATCATAGCAAGCTGGGTTTTTTTGTGACAAAGGCATTTGAAACAAAGGAGCCATTTTTGAAGCTGGAAGAAATTTATTTTGTGGCTTGCATGCTTTAATAAATCCAAGTTTTCATTCTTTTCTTTTCTGCGTCCCTATGCTCCACCATCCCACCCCATACTATTCTAATTTTCCTAAAATGACGTAGAAGAGAAGAAATAGCATCTCTAAAATCCTGCATCATCCCTATGCACTGCAGTAAGCTTACAGATTGCCTTTGGTTCGAAACATTTCATTGCACATTTTTAAAGTGTGTTGTTTTATATTGGTAGATCAATGAATAGTTGAATCAGTTGAGTGTGCTTGCGATAAAAACATCTTGTCTCCCCAAGAACAGAACAGCAACAGACTCATTATGTATTATAATTTGGTAGATGTTGCATACTTATGTCTATTTAGCAAAATGCTGATTCTTAGGAGAGCCTGCTTTTCTCTGACTGTCTTAAAAAATGTGGGCTACTGCATTGCCAAACTGAACTGGTGGAGTCTAGAAATATCTTTTGACTTTTTCAATTCTCATAATTTGCATATAATTTTAAGCAATCATTTCAAGCAATCACTTCAACTAAAACAAATGTAAAACTACATTGCTGTACCAATTGACTTATCAAGGCTAATAGAAGCTCAGAGACAGGAAGACTATGATTTTCAGGAGTGAAATCATGTGACATCAGATGCTGTATGTGTCACTCTAAATAGTGAATGGGCAGAAAATAATTCTGGGAAAGCACCAAACAATGGAAAACTGTGCGACAGAATGCATTTGTTAACTTTCCTGCTGGTTCACTGATAATACAGTAAAACATGTCCTGCTAGTGTAAAAACCTGCTACAGCTGACTGTATAACAAAGTGCCTACAAATCCTTTGCCTGATCAGCTCTTGAGACAGGGCTTTATTAACCATGGGACAGCATCACAGTCACTGCACTGACACGTGTGAACCCAAGAATGTCCTATGATGAAACATCTTTATGTTGCTCTTGACGAGGAATTACAGCCCTTTGAGCTAAGATATACTTAGGAGGGGAAACTTCAGGGCTATATTGCATTAAGTTGTTATTTTGTTATCTGTCACCTCCCTTGTACAAACAGACTTGCTACTGGCTGCAGTGATGGAAGCAGTGAAAACACTCTTGCACAAGTGCTAGTGTATGTAGGGCTCCAGACTGCTGCTAGTATTTAAATAATCTTGTATTTTAGAGCTGTGCAGAGAACTTGCAGTTAAGCTGTGATCAGCTATAAACCAATTTTTTAAAAAAATCTGTTCAGTTGTACAGTCAAGGCATAAGAACTATACAGAGTCAGGTGAGCTTTATTTTTCCCAAGGGGTCATTTGAAGTCTCAGCAGAAAATTGCAAGAAGAACAAGCTTTGGTTGCCTGGAGAACAATGTTGTTGATCCAAATATTGTTGGATTTAATGCCCTCTGGCTCATGAGACTACTTTTTTTCTTATTTTCTTTTTTTTTTTTTAGTCAACATCTGCTCAGTCTTCTTGATTGGAAAATTTTTTTTTTATTTGACATTCCTTTGAAATCCTTTGCTGATAATGCAGGGCAAAGGATTGTGTGAAATATGTTACTCTCATTCAATGCAAGCTTTGGGAAGGAGGTGTGAAGAGTAAACTCCAGAGTAAGATTTACTGGAATACAGAGAAGGAAGCCAGGTGGTAAGAATCCAAGCAGGAAGGAAGGATAAAGTAGAGAAAAATAAAATGAAAAATGAGCCTGATGTAAAGAGATGTGGATAATGTTTATGGTAGTGCAGGACTGTGGCTGTGATTCAGGCATCCTCAGCATCCATCTAACATGATACGAGCTCAGCCACAGAACTGAGCTCGAGTGCTGAGCAGTACTGTACTGCAGGATTTGCCAAGCCTGAGCTGGAGGTGGAAATGCTGCTTTTTCCTGCCAGGCAGTGGAAAGTGAAGTCTGACAGCAGAGGCTGTGGGAGCAGCTTCCCAAGTCACTTCTTATGGCGTGTGGGACTGCATAAGCACTCCTTTTCAAGGCAAAGCAAGCATTTTGGTGGCAAACTGACCTGTTTGACTTTGCCTTGAGACAAACTATGAACATGTTTACGCTGGTGATTTGGCTTACATCCAGCTTGAGTACCTGACAACCTGAAAACCTTCTCCAGTTGCCTTGTGGTAGTTCAAGTCTCAGGGCAGTCTCGCTACAAGAGGCCCAAACTCTCCCATTGAAACTAAACCAGGACTTCCACTTTGGGATCATTCCCATTCAATTACTGAGCCTTACATGAAAGACATTGGTTTCTTTAAAGTACCTCTCAGCTGTAATCGAGTGAGCAGTTCTCATCCACTTTAGCATAAAACCAAAGAAAAGCCCCACACCAACTTTTTTAGCTTGAAACATTTCTGGCAGTTTGTTCTGGGGTGCTGTGTCCTAATTCCCTGAAAAATGTGAGCAAACAGCTTTCTGAGCTGAGAGGCCCTTCAAAAAGATAGTTTCTAGCATTACAGTAGGTATAGTACTTACTACATAGGAGTGAATATATATGAATGAAACTAATCAATTGGGTATGGTGTCTTTTACATGTCTTAATCTGTCTGCAGATCCTCAGGCTGAGCTCTCCATTCTGGTTCAGACAGATACAGTCACAGAGATGAAAAGGAGCCTGGGGAGGAGGAGAAATACATGAGGTGGAATTGAAAACAATTGACAGTATAAGCATATGAAATTGCAAATTTTTAGAGCAGATTTAGGAGGTACAATATACTGTGGTCCCCATGACTATGTCTATAAGAAACTGTGTACCTGTGAGATCTCCCCTCTCTGATGATATTGCACCTAGAATTACTTCACAGGCATTTTCATCCAGTTGTCGCTGCCTTTTTGTTCTTCGCCTCACTTTGTTGGCTAGTCTTGGAGCACCTGAGAATAATTAGGAGGAACTGTTTTGGGAGCACATCAACTGCAACCTAGCATTTAGTCCCAGGGACTAGAATGGAGCTACTCCAGCATCTGTATAGGATGTTTTGTTTAAAAACAAACATACTTTCCCCAGCCTATATGGTTTCAATTTCAAGTGCTTGGCAGGACTTTTTCCTTGGCAGAGGCATTTCTGTTGGTCTGTGCTCTGCACTGATGTAGCTGTACCTTCTGTAGTAGTTGTGTATTTTGCTTTTCTGGGGAAAGATACTCAGAGAGATTAAGGGACAGGACCAAACCCCAAAAAATTATTTATACCAAGTCCTGTCTCCACAGTACTGTGTGTCGTCCTGCTAACTCAGTCACTGATGTCTTCTGATGGTGCAGAAGAAAGAAAGGCAGCTTCTGTAAAGAAGGTTTGTTTGGGACTGTGTGCAATTGGCTATCAGTTTCACAAACACAGGAGCTGTTCCTTAGCATATGTACACCGTCTGCCATGTGCCTCCATATTGTATGTCTGTGCCTGCCACAAGTGAAAGAGTAAGTTTCCTAGGACTCCAAAATCATGACACTGGTGGGGTCAGCATATTGAGCAAGTGCGTCTGTGGCCAGTTACAGATTGAACTGATAATGAACAGAAGTTTTTCGTTGATTTTTCTTCTTTCTCTTTTTAGTCATCTTATATTTTTGAAAAATAAAGATAAATCCCTACCTTCCATTGTCTTCCAGGATGACTTTGGTATTGAGATTTGTCCATGGTATAGCAACAATTTGTTACTACACTGATAATACTTGGCACAATCATGTGGGTGTGCAGGTGATATAAATTGGGACACTTAGTACAAAGCTGTCCTGTGGCCATGGAAACTGTAGACCTCCTCCATAGCTCTGGTAGGCAGTTATAAGAGCAAGTCTCTTATTCCCTCTCCCACTCTGCTTTCACAAAGCCATATCCATATCAACATTGACTTGGATGTGTGCCATCAAACAGGTTGCGCCTCTGAAACACTAAGATCAATGCGGGGTTTGTTAATTTTGGGCTTGCTAGGCCTTCATGCTGTCAGTGTTAAAGCAGGCTGAGGAGAACAGATGGGCTGAAGGAGGAAAAGAGGAGTTCTTGCTGAACCATGTGAGGAAGGGAGAGGAGTGGGAAAAGGAAAGGAACGGTGTTGCTCCCAGAAGACGATATGGAAAACAGGACATACCATGAGCACAGATTAAGACAAGGCCACGCAATCTACTCCCAGCTCTTTCATGCAGGATACAACAATATCTCCAAGGATCCGAGACAGTTGTGTTCTTGTCTGAACCTCATTTGTCCGGACCAACACGTAATATATCATACAGGTTACCTCAAGGATAAGATCAATTCATGTTAATGAACTATTATGAGTAAATCTGCTGCAAGTATTCTGGAAAATTGCTTTATTTGTTTTCTTTTAGAAGTTTTCTTATCAGTTTATGCTTGTGGGGTAAAGGGTAGGACTACAAAAAAAAAAAAGTATGTTCACTTTTCTAAGTATAGACACTGAAGGAAGAAAAGTTTGTGTTGCACTGTGTTAAGAATAAGCCTGTTATGGCAGTCCTGTCAATCATCCTGTCCTAGTTTGTATTTCTCCTGGCTCTGCTCTGTTGTTCTTCCCTTGAGTGATGTTGTTACAGGAAGATATTCCAATGGTCTTGATGTCTCTTCTTTCTTTTTTCTTTCCATGTTGTCTTCTCCCCTCTTTCCACTTTGCTGCGATCAAATCTTTGTTGGTATCCTTTACTGTTTGAGACTGGGCACCTAAAAGAAAGTAAACATTTGGTAGGAGCAAGAAGGAAGTGGCAGAGAAAAGGAGAGCACTGGAGCACATTGCACTTCCTTTGTCACTCACCTTTTCCCTACTTCGTTGAGAAAGTACATTTTGTGCAATTACCACATAAAAATGGTTCCTGTACCATGCTTCAAAATGTGCTTCATAGGTCTTGCTCACTAGCTGGTATAAATTCATCGACCTTCAGAGCATTCTTTCCACCTTTAGTTTTTGCAGATCTTCATCACCTTTTTCTCTTACTTTGTCGTGTTAGAGGGGTGGCTGTGTTGCTGTGTCCCTCCTTTCTACAAACATCCCGGTCACCAAACTCTATCATAGCTTTGTTTCTCTGCTGCTTATAGAAGAAGTGCTTGACTTTGATGCTACTTGGAGTTATCTTAAGCTACAGTAGGGTGAAGTGAGTCTTAATGCGCTTTTACAGTTGTTCACAACCCTTGTTAATAGAAACTAAAACTTGGTAAAAGTGAGCCTTCCAAGATGTAGAGTCAGTTGGTAGCTGCTGGTACATAGGCCTGTCTGGGTAACAGATTTGGGAAGATGCCCTAAAATGATATGGGGTTTTTTTACCATGTTGCCATTCAAAAGTTTTCCTTAAAGAAGGGCTTGAACCTGTTTTAACCAAAACATGGAGTTTGCAATATATATTGGAGAAACTTAAGAAAATTTTCTGTTTTCCATGATTAAATAGATTATTTCTTCCCCTTCTCCTCACCCCAGGCTTGGGAAAAACCAGAACAATCTACCCTGCCCATGTCCTTCTGGGTAGAAAATGCACAACCAGAGATTCCAGCAAGGTCATGTACCTGGAGTTGTCCTGATTTCCTGCCTCCTGGGATGCAGAACATCTCACTGAGCAGAAAACAGGAGATGAAATAGTAGGCCATGAAGTTTGCAAAAAAGACTGCAGTGGGATTTTACGTCCTCCTGTCCGCTGATAAAGCATGTTGCTGGTTTATTGTAGTCCCTCTGCAGACTGCAGGACTCCAGGCAGCTAACAGCTGGTGCATAACACTTGCTATAGGATGCTCTTGGTTTCACAAATGTGGTGCTTTGTGACATCATCTAACTGGCTTACTGCATGGGAGATCATCGTTCTTGAATACTGTCAGAGGAAACAATCTGTCTGTAAAACCACAGAAGGAAATGCAGAAACTCTCACGTACCCTACTTGCCCTACTCTTGCATGACTATCTCAGAGCTCTGTGGAAAAGTTGTCATTCTCATGCTGAAGTAATTTGGTACAATGTTGAGAAAATGGCACCACATGGAGTAATTTTTTTTAGATCAGTATGAATTGTGTCTGATCTTCATCAGTTTCACAGGTAAATAAATTGCTTTATGCTCCTTTAGCCTAAAAGCTGAGTTTGGCCTTAGACCTGACACCTCTGGTGTCTTTGTCTTAACTTCCTTTTTTTGTTTTGTTTTGGTTTTTTTGGGTAGGGAGGGGCATCAGTTAGCAAACTAAATCTCAAAGTCTTTAGTTTTACATGTTTTCAGGGTGATGCTTGGTGTGAGCTTGTATTAATCTGATGGCTGAGTTCAGTCTGCTTGGTCCAAGCAAATGTAATTGTATATGGAAAGGTAGGGAAAAGGATAGAGCAAGCAAGCATGTTTGGTGTAATTCCATTGACATTGCAGATCTGTATGTGACCCATTGATAGAACGATGTTCCTTCCCCACAAACTACTGTTTGTTAGGAATTAGTAGGGCTCTAAAGCAAATCTAGACTTCAGTTAATTTTGGTGGCAAGGGAATACATACTCTTTGCCTTTTAACTTGTACTCTCCACTCATCTCCAGGCAATGAGATGGAAACCAAATAGGGAAGGCAAAAGCGCATCAATCATTCACTTTTGGAAATAGTAATTTTGGGTTTTTTCCATGAAGCTTCTGCAGTAATTAGTCTGGGAGCTAACCAGGCAGCATATTTGGATTTTAGGCATCTAACCTTGTAGGTTAGATGGAATGTTGCTATGAAGTGTGATGTTTTATTTAGAACAGGCTTCCTTGCAATTCAAGCTGTTGTACAGTGTGTCTAGAAAGAGAGCAGGTGGGCCAAAGTCTTTGCACTGCAAACCATGTAGACACATATGAGCCACTCAGCTGATGATGCTGTTCTCCTGGGTGAACTCAGTGTCAAGTGAAAGTTCATGACAAGTGGCTAAAAATTATGCCATTTTATAATATATGAAGGAGGGGGGGCAGAGGAAGTTGCTGTGGGTTGAAGACTCTTTTCAAGTATGACACTTCATTTTTAGCTGATATGTCATCTCCTCAGTTCTCTTCTGCGTAAAATACACTTTCTTCAATATGTAAGGTGAGCTTGTTAAAAGTGGAAACACTATAGACAGAGACAACACTTGAATACTTTAATTGTGTTGAATTTAGGCATCTGACAACATTTCTAGAAGTTTACAGTTCTCCGAGGTGTGGAAAGCTTCCTGTGTTTTTCAACTTCATATGTTATTAGAAATAGAATATACCCAGCAAAGTCTTCACTGGTAACCTGAAGTGACTTCATATAGTTTTGTCCTCCACACCTTTCAACATTGTAATAGAGCAGAGCTAATAGAAATTGGTAAAAGTATTGCCACAGTTCTGCATGCAAAGTGTGTCTGTATGCATGAACACCTCCTTTGCTGAATTTCTGGGATATAGTTTTCTTTGAACAGTCAGGTAGAGAGCCATGGCTTTCTCTTTTAACAGGCAGAGGTCAACAATAAAAGGTAGAGATGCTTCTACAACTCTGAGTTCTGGTTTGATGTTATCTTCCTTAAACTGTAGGTTATCACTGAACAAAAATCTGCAGAGGAATTGCATTGTGTAGGCTGAATTGTGTGGTGTTAGTGGTAAAATAAAATAAAACTTGATAAGTAAATTTTCTTGAAGCCAGATACAATCCTATGTGACTGTCTCTCACAGGTATTGCAAGACCCTCTGGATCCTTCGTTGTATATCAGGGATGTTATTTACCACTTTAAAGGGGCAGTAATGGTGCTAAGGTAGAACTACAAAATTAGAGACTTTCAAAGCATTGTTCTGTAGCTTGAGAGAAAGTGAGGGGTTTGTGCTCTCCCCCCCAACTCTGCTTTTAAGCTTTTATTCAGGGCTCTTTTTATTGCTTAATTGTGTTGTATGTGCTCATGCTCTCAGTACTAAAATTCAGTTAAATTTTATTTCACATCTAGCCTTTCCTTCACTCTCCTAGTGAAATGCAGAAATGAAAAATGTCAACCAGTGATGGAGATTAGGAGGGGAAAAAATTTTATTACCTGTGACAGTGTGACTGAAGTCAAGTCTTGCTTATTAACATCATCAATCAAGCGTGACATTTTGTTCCAAGACTTTTTTCTAAAGAGTGCTTGATGTTGAATATGGCCTCATCATGGGCACATGGAAATGAAAATACTGTTCTGTACTGAGATGAAAAACTAAGCTCACAGAAAACAGGCATCCACTGTTGATCTTTGAGGTGAGTCCTGCCAGTGGCTCCATCCACTGGTGTCAGAAGAAGCCACTTCTGAGCCAACACTAAGTGCTTTTGAACTCCATGGAACTGTGGTTTGAGGAAACCTGTTCTTGGGAGCTTTTTCAGCAATAGAGCCTTTTCCCAGGACAAGTTCTGAGCTGGAGAAGTCTGGGCAGTGTTCTTGCTATAACATTCAAAGACCTATAAATGACTATGCTGCAACCGGGATGGTCAAAGTTCCTCTGTTTTTACTAGGTTTTTTAATACACTTGAAGGGACTTTTATTCCACCTTTGGGCATGAATGCAAACTGGAAGATGCAGGTAGGTATGTATCTATTCCATGGATAGCCTGATAAACAATACTTGCTGAGAATTAGAATGGCTTACCAAACTGGGGTCCTAGAGTTGTTGGGGATTTATTTGTATCTGGGGTTTTTGTGTGCTACATTGATACTGGCAGGACAGTTGGAGACTCTCATTTTTGACTTGTACAACCTTTATAATGACTTGTTTATGGTCAACTTTATGTTTATGGTGAAGGTTTCTTGAGTGGGAGTGGTGGGGAAAGATAAGATAGAGGGAATGACTTTGTTCCATCCTAAAGCCAAGCTTGTTTCTTGGGAAACACTGAAAAGTATATAGGAATTTAGTGAGAAGTTGGTAGGTCTTTAACTGGTAAAAGAGTAGGGACTTGGACACCAGGTCTATTGTATCTTTATAGCACTATAGTACTATGAGTTCTTGGGCATAACTCAGGTTTTCTGAGATCTTCCCATAAAAGTGACCATAGGGGAAGCAGAGACTCAAAGGCTGGAAGAGATATTAGAGTGTCTCCAGCCCAACCTTCTGCCCGCATTAGGGTCAGCCCTGCCATCAGGCTTCTCAGGGCTTCATTCACCTGGGACTTGAAACCTCAAAGAATAGAGACTGCACTCTCTCTCTGGGAAACCTGTGCCACTGCCTGACTGTCCTATTCAGAAAAAATTCTTACCCTGTACCCAGGCTGAACCTCTCCTGTTTAAGTTTCTGCCTGTTGTTTTTCACCCTTCTGCCCTGCACTACTGTGAAGAGTCCATCTAAGACTTCTCAATGGCATCCCTGTAGGTGCTGGAGGTTCTGTTATGTCCCTCCAAAGCTGTCTCTGCCTGGGGCTGAACAAGCCCCTCTCCCCTGCCATTTCAGTGGCATCTGCTTAACTCTCTTCAATTTATTGGTGTCTTTTGTGTATTGCTGGAGCCCCAAATTAGACAGTGTCTAAATATGGCCCAGAGTGCTGAGTACAGGAAGATAATCTCTTCCTTCAATCTACTTACTGGCTCTGTTTGTGTTCATGCAGCCCAGAGTGCTGTTGTCTGTCTTTGCATACTGTTGGCTTGCTGCCAGCTTGCTATCCTCCAGGACCTCAAGGGACATTTCATAATCTGTATCAGCTATTCTTCCCCTTTCTAATTCTAGTGATTGCAGATTGGTGTTTGAGATACAGAAGCACTAACATTCCCTTCAGAAAAAAAAAAAAAGAGGAATATACAGAGGCAAAACTCTTTTGTTGACATAAGGCTCAAGCCTATTGACCCTCACAGATAAATATCTGCAGGTTTTTGAGGTAAATAAGGGGTAGGTGGTGAGCCAGGATACTACTGGAAAGAAAAGTTGCAACCTGAAATCAACATCATGATGGTGGCATTCGGGAAAACATACTTTGAAACTGTAACAACTAAATTTAAAAACAAATTACTGGGCTTTGGGGTTTTTTGGTAATCTAAGGATCCACGTAAACAAAGTTCTATATTCAGCCTGCTTGTATTAATGATTCCAACAATTTTTCTCTTCAGTGCAGATACTCTTTATAATTGGAATATAACCCTTCTAAGCGTCTGCAATACGCCAGGTGAATCATCAGCTTGCAAAACAAATCTTGTGAAAGAAACTACCTTGATTTATATTTTACTCTGAAAATACAGTGATTTGTATTAAATAACACAACTTTTCCCTTCAGCTGTATCTGCAGCTTTCTCGAAGACAAACCAAATCCTGAGCCTCAGATAAAGAGGTGACTTTTAAGGCTTCCTCTTCATTTATTTGAGCTTCCAGCAACTGTTAACCTTTCAGATTGATGCATGTTTTATGCTACCAAAAAGATCATAGAGTCACAAGAAATTCCAATAGTTGATATTTATTTAAGGAGAATTTCATTTATATTTTGAGACAGAGTTTACAATAGTTTTACTATTCTAGGTGATTATAGTAGTACTGCTTCGCTTCCAAAAAAAGCTGTGGTTAGTTTTAGGAGGGAAAACTGCTATCTGGTTTAAAATAAACTGGATGGAACAATTGGCAATGAATGGTGTGGTGTTGGAGGGGGGAGGAAGATGCTTTGTAGAAGTGGTGTGGTACAGCATAAAATCCTGCAAGCTGAGAACTTGAGCGTATGGGAGATCCAAACTGTGTCCTTGCTCCATCATTCTCAATCTAGAGCCTTACAACATGGACGGGTCTCTTCATGCCAAGCAGACTTCAAACATTGAGTCAAGAGATTTTCTGTAGTGGATCTGTCTTGTTATTGCAAGCTACTTCTGGAGAGTTAATGGAAGACAGCTAACAAAGTCAGACCCATTTGTCTTTAAACTTACTTCAGTTGTATGACTTAAAATCAGAAAAGGCTGAAAAACTGACTACAAAAGGAGAAGAAAAGTACCTTGCAGGTTCCTTAGTGAGAAAATGTGTGCATAGCATGAAGCTGGAACATTTTCTAGAAAAACAGCTACAAGTTCACAAAAGTAAAACCATGTAAAAGTGCAAATTTGGGCTCTGGGTGGTGAGTAGATATTGTTTCTAACAGGTTGCTCCCTGCGGGACACCTTCTGGCTCTGGGCGTTCTGCTGAGAGTCTGGCACTTTCTGACAAAAGTGGTATTTCAGAAGTGCATGAAGTTTTGTCTTCAGAATCTTGTGTTTCAGTCTCCCCAAATCCATAACTGCTGTCAAATTCTCAACTTAAGTGTTTAATTGTTGTGTCCTGTCTTTCAGCAAGCTCAAAAACATTTATTAATCAGATTATCTGTCACTTGTAGACATCTTTTTCTCATATGTGTCTTTCTTTCCTGCAAGTGGACCTTGAAAACCTTCTGATCTGCAGACATGCAACTTGCTAAGGAAGCTCTTTCCTAAAGAAAATATAAATTGGAAGTCAAGTCCTTCTCCCTGACCAAAAATGATGGTGGGGGGAGGGAGATTGTTTGGTTTTTGTTGTCTTTTTTCTAAACACACTTAATACAATTGACTTTTTAAGTAAACTCTGAAGTGTGGATTGAACATGTTATCCTAAGCTATAGCTGCTCTTCCTGTCCACTGAGATGCTGGAAGTAAAGTTTTGCTTTTGAGAAATCTGTTACATTTTGAAATAAAGAGACTGGAAGAAATTTGGTCTTATGGATCTATAGGTTTATGAATAGTTGAACTTAATCAGCTGTGAATTGTGGTAACAATCTTTCTAAAGAGTTTAAATACTGTTTTCTTCACAGAAAATCTTTGCGGAATTCCCCTAGAGGATCATTTATGGAGATATATGGAAATAGGGAATCCTGCCCTCCAGTCCTACTTGTTTGAAGACGACTGTAAATTCTCGCTCTCTGATTTGGCTTCCCATTCTAGCCTGGACGTAAATAGCTTAATACCATGTGTATGTGTGTGCCCACAAAAGTGAATTGTTGCAAGAATCACAGAGCATGGCACTGATTTTTTTATCTCTACTTAGCAGATTACAGCATTTAGAAAGCCTGTCTGCCACACATGAAAAGTAAACTTTTTACGTTATGAACCAAGACAGCAGCACAGATTCTCTGTGCATCTGCTTGAGCTGCAAGTCTTGCCTCTAGGTCTTGAAGCCTTCTTGTTAACAGAGTCAGGTGGAATTTGATTGCGTTGAGCCCCAGTGGAAACTGCTTTTGAGGCTGTGGCATTCCTATGGCCCTGGTTATTATCTGGGCCTGTGCTATAGGGAATTGGCTGTGGAACTATGCAGGGTGAACTGTTCCTCTCCAAGTTGAAAGGCTTTGGTATTGATTTCTGCAGCATCAGGACTTCAGCTGTAAAGTTTCTTTCTCATGACTTTCTCATACACATTTTAATTAAAAGGGGGAGAGCAACAAAAATTATTCTTGTAATAAGAAGGGTGTTCTCCAAGGGTGTGCTTTTAAAGAGATCCAAAATTGGCACTTTTAACCATTTGTCGTGCTTGTTTTGTCACTTAGGTGTTTGCTCCTTCTGTGCAATGAGTGACCTTCCTTTGAGTTGGGAAGAAGACCAGCTACATTGACTTAAAATGCAGTTTTTGAAACAGTCTAATTTTTAATAAGCATTCAAAATGATTTTATAATTGGCCGTAGCTGGTAATTGTTCTTGCAGGGAGAGTATCTGGAAGCTCTATGCCACACTTGGAGTTCAAGCAAGTTGAACTTCTTTTCCCTTTAAAGCAGTAGTAAAGCAGCATAATTTTCAGGAAGTACCTTGATCAGAATCAAGAGGGAGCTGACCTCGGAGGCTGAGGCCAGCACACACTTTTAGAGGGGGTTGATCTGACAGCTCCTGGCACTTCTGGCGTGTCCTTTATACTGATGCCCTTATGGGTCAAATTTTGTAGCGGAGCTTCATTTCTTCAAGTTGATGCTAAAATGCTGAGACTCAGCTGTGAGAATCTTTCACAAACTGTATCTTTTAAGCAGCAAATTATTAGACTGGAGAAGGGGAGCAGGTTACATTCCCTCCAGTTTTTGCCTGTCTCCTGTGCTCCCTGTGTTTTCTGCCATAGATGACCTATCAAAGCTCTATCAAGAAGTGTTAGGAGCCTGCCTACTGTGTTCATTAATGATCCAGAGTCTGATGTTAGCATCTCTCTACCCTTGCAAGCAGGTGTCACTGCAGCCAGCACCAATTACAGCTGCATTCAGGGGACAGCAACATGATTCAACCAGTCAAAAACAATATAAATGAATGAAGCGTTCACAGTTCAGGGATTATATATTTTTAGCAAGCTGTATGTGATGTAATCCAACAAGATAGCTGCATTTTTCTGAACTTAAATGCTTGTTCTGTTCCTGTCAGCAGACAATAAAAGAATGTGAAACTTGCAAAGTACAAAGGGGAAAGAATATCAGAACAAGACAGGGTAAGAAGATTTTTATCCCATCAGAGCTGATAGGTCCTGGAGAAGAAAATAAGTTTGAGTTCTCTAGATTTATAACTTTGTGGCAAAAGAGGTCTAATTTCTTAAGTCTTTCAGCACTTTTCAGTGTGCTGCATGCAGTGCTAATGGAAAACGGGCTCTTAAATGATTTCTTCACAGCTTTTACTCAGCCCTCTGTGTGTGATTTGTACTAGTACAGAGCTCGGAAGTGTGGTCTTGTTCTCTTAAAGTCTTGGATTAACCTGTCCCAATAGCAGACACATGTAGCAGTACCTGTTTTCTGGCAAGTAAAGAAATGAAAAATGTTTTATTACCTTTTACAAGATATGAAGTACAGTAATCTGAGAAATCTGCATCTTTTAGTCAAATATCACTTGTAAGTGAATACTTCATTTCAGAAACATGAGGTAAAGAGGTGGTGACAGGGGAGAGTCTGCAGTACATATGCAGGGTTTTATTTATAATGTTTCTTCATGAATTCTTCCAGTTCTTCTTCTTTACTGGGACTAACTGGTAATCATAAGGAATATCAACTGTAGGACACCAGATCTCAGAACTGATGGGCAACCTGGTCAACTCTATTTTAAGACCTCGTATGTATCATTTAATATAGTTGGTCACCAGGAAAATTGATTACCCAGTATCTCCTGTAGTGAATTAAATCAGGATCAGTAGTAGCTCTTTGCTTACATTCTACTTTTACCCAAGGTCTCCAAGTGCTGTTGGAAATTCTGGCAAACAGAGGACTTTTAACATTAGAGTGAACCAAGTGTCTCTTGAAACTGCCACTTGGAAACTGCTGTGAACCAGACAGGTGTTTGAAGAACACATGAAGTGTTTGAAATTGTCTGGATATTTCTTCAAGCTTTCTCTCCTTTTTCTGTATTCTCATTCAAGTTTTTTACTTCTCTGAAAGGAGACATGGGTAGTATAGTCTGGTCAAAGTATGTGCACAGGCACAGGTGTGAACAAATTATGATTTTTCATTTTGTTTTTATTGACATGAGACTTTTTAAATATCTTTCCCATGTATTTCCATACATGTTTGTTTCAAGAGCCATTTAGACAACTGAAATATAATTTTTTTTCTATTAGTAAATAAGTCTCAATTCTATTTCTACAGCACCGATATCACCTGCAAAGAAGAGGTCATCAGTGATCAATAGATTACAGCTCTAGCAACACAAACCAAACCATCACCATGAAGCACTTCCTGAGGTAACTTCCATATTTTTTCAAAAGTGTTAAATTATTCTGATTACTCTTACGCTACAGTGAGTTAAGTGGTTTTGCTGTTACAAGTATTACAGAAGGTGTAAACTAGTTTATGTTAATTGCTTTCTGTTCACCTAGATTTCACTATTTAATTAAAGCCCTTTTAATTTAAATTTTCCTTTCCAGTTTTTTATAGAAGAAAATAATGTGTCAACTGTCTTGTGGGATTGGAGCAATGATGTATCAAATCAGTAGTGTCTGATATGTCGGGGAAAAGGGGGGAAGTAATAATGTAGAACAGTGCTTGAAAAATGATGGGTTTTTTTCTTTCCCATTTTCGTCTGCTGTCTGGATTTTTGGAGTGTTATTTGTGAAAGCAGAGAGGGGGAGGTGCTTGTGCTTGGTGAAGATGTGCAAGTGTTTTTGAGGCTGATCATGCTCAGTTTGGGGAAGAAATGTCAGTTACTTGCTCCTACATACGACTTGCAGTTGTTTCTCCATAAACCAGGGGTGGAGCAAAGGACTTGAGAGACAACAGCTATAGGTACAGAAAGCCTTGTCTTTGTTCTGTAGTCAATGGAGAGAGTTGAGCACTTCTCAAAATTAATGCAGATCAAGAGCCTAGTTTGTGCATAAATCAAAGAAATCATAATCTGTCTGGATGAGAGAAACCTTTTCAAAAGAGCTAAAACATATGCTTCTGTATAGAGCATCTGTCACTATATTTTCTCCCATTTTAGACTGTTTATAGCAAAGAATCTTATACACTGTGGATATCAGCATCATTACCTCTAGGCTGATCATCTGTAATGACTTTGCTGCCAAGCCAGACTTGGCTTAAGTATTTCCGTGGAGTATTTTGGTCAGCTTCCTCAGGTATCTTGAGCCAGCTGCAAAAGGAGGCTGTAAGCAGGACATATACAGGCCAAAATTATAAAGTAAATATTTGTTTGGTAACATACACGAAAGTCAGATAAGACTGAATGAGGTAAATGTTAGTGTGCTTACCACCCTGATAGGCACCAGCCAGGATGGAAAGAATCGGCCTTGCAAGTGGCCCATGTCTTGGGTGCTCCCAAGTCTTCTACCAGCTCCATTGGTATGGGTCCAGTGAGTTGACAGTTCACAGCTAACCTGGATAACATCCCTGTAGTGGTTTTTGCCTTTATAATTTTATATCATCTCATTCTGGAGCCTTTCTTCTGGGATCCTGCTAATTGTTTCCATCTCAGCAGTCCTGCCTCTATGATTTTTTACCTTTCTTTCTCTGTACAGACTTATTCAGCAGCCTGACCCAAGGTCATAAATTGGTGCCATAAGGGATTTGGATCATGAGTCCTGCATAAAGGGGACTCTACCATCCTGTGAGTGGGGTGAGAGCATCTGACTGGGGTGGCAGAGGGTGTTACAGCTTGCCCCCATAGTGATCTGGTATTTCCTGAGAATAAAATAATTTTGGTCCCTCCTGATGGAGATGCTGAGCTGCCACCAACTTCTAAGCTGCTACCTCTCCTCCTGTTAAATTACCTGTTCTGCTCACCTTTGTCTGTCCTGGCCCCTTGGTAATTTTCCATGTTGGAGAAAGCATGCTGTGGGTTCCTGAGGCTGTCTTGAAGAAATTGCCTCCTGCTTCTCTTTATGGTATTTGTGAAGTCAGTGAATCCTAAAAGATTTGAGAAGTCTTGATGGTGTTGGATTCTCTTAAGTAGTGAAAGTAGATATTCTGAAAAAAATTTCTTATCTAAATAACACAGTCTAGGACTTTGTTATGGAAAGTCCAGTATTCCCAATGCTGAACAGGAAGCTGGATTAAGGAACGGGGAGGAGGAGAATACAGAGTGCCTAAAATAGGAAAATACTGTTGAAATAGGGAAGCTATTTCTGTTTACTTATAAGCATCTGGGTTTTCTTATTTTATGTTAATCCTTTGACATGAACTGATAAGAGTACTCTCCTCCTCACAATTTGTCAATATATAAGAAAAACAGAGACTAAAAAGCAAGCTGGGGTCATACTGGGGATAGTGATTTCTGTTATATGTGGTTGCAGGTTTGTGTGATGAAGAATAAGGCAGTGAAAGGTGGAGCTGCAGGAACACATACAAATGAGGCAAGGATATTAAGTGTCCCAGCTTGGAAATCAGCTGGAAAATAAACAAGTTAATGTATATTGTATCCCCTGATGTTTGTCCATTACCACTAGCAGCAGCCGTCTGGGAGCTTAAAGTATTCTTAACTGTGAAAATCAAATGCAGGGCTGAGAGTTGTGTGCTGATGGCAAAGACTGCTCAGTGGCACAATGTTTTCCTTGTTGCACAACATGGAGCAGACACTGCACTAGTTGATGCTGATGGCAGAGATTATCTCTACATCTGAAACCCCTGAGCTTAGTTAAGTCTGCACAAACTGCAAGTCGTCTTGTTGATTGCAACATGGAAAATGTCATAAAACAGACGGAGAGAGGAACAGGGCTTTTATCTGTGAAGTTAAAATAACTTCAACCTCGCTTTCTAAGTAGTGGCAGTACTTTCCCTGTAGCAACTTCATGCAGCAGGTATTTATCTGGACACCCAAGGAGGAGTTTGAACAGTGGCTTTCAAATACAGCTTGTTGTAAGAGAAAACTCTTACCTATGGGCAGACTTGTCTCTCAACTCTGAGTTGGGTTTGTCAGCTGGAGACACACTGTAGTCTCTGGTGCTGGTCTTCTACTTGCTGGTCTTTTTACTTGAGCTGGTCTTCTAAACAAAACACTGCAGTTGTGAATACAGATAATGAGGAATTAGTGTAATATGCAAGCTGTTTTGCTGTGCCTGCTACTCATCTGTTGGACCTTTGACATGACTTTTTATAATCAGCTTGACACCTCTTGTTTTTCTTTTGACAGTCTGTTGTGTGTTTAATATTAGTGAATTGTCTTTTTCTGCCCCCCATGCTCCCCCCCCCCCCCCCCCCNCCCCCCCCCCCCCTGGGCCTTTGATTTAAGAAGCCTTGTTTAGTGTTCTACTTATCTGTGTTTAGTGAGGTTGAAAGACACCTCGGAAATCAAATCCTATCCCATTGCTCAAAACAAGGTCAGCTATAGCAAGCTGCTCGAGACTGCATCCAGTCACGTTTTGAGCATCTCCACATATGGAGATTCTGTAGCCTCTCTGAACAACCCGTTTGTTTTGTTTAGAGTCCTGGAATTCTTTAGGTGTGTTATGATCAGGTTCTTTAAAATTATTAGAAGTGCGTCTGTCCAAATTAAGGTGTAAATGAGACCATATGCCAAAGTCAATAGTATGGATTTTTATTTAACATTAAATGTGAGGTAGAGATAGAAAGAAATAGGAAAAAGACAGAGACATGGTAGAGAAAGAGAGTGACAGAGAGACAAAGTAAGTAAAGAAAAATGTGACCACTCCATGCATTCTGACAGCATCCTATTGATCCTCTTCTTGTGGTCCTCTCAGCAGTGAGAGTCATAGTCTTGTTGAAGTGATGGTTGCAGTCTGGATCTGTCAAGGGAAACCCATGGTGGTGAGGGGAAAAGCCCCATGTGGTAACAGAAGAAGCCCAACATAGTGAGGGAAGAAACCCAAGTGTGGTTAGGGAGGAAGCCTCTGGTGTTAAGGGAAGTCCCATGTATTTATTATGCTTAGGCTAGTTAGGAACATCTCTGATACCTCCACTAGGGCAGGGAGTTTTACATTGGATGATGTAATACTGGATCACGTGAGGTTTTCATAGTCTTTGACACATTCTAAGATGTTAGAGCTGCCTAGTGTTAGTTACATCAGTGCAGTTGAGCCCATTATGGCCCATTATGGCCTGTCAGCAGAGATGAGTATGTTCAGGCTACATGTGAATTGTTACAGTAGTTCCCCAGAGAGGAGTTATCGTAGCTAAGTCATTTGTGTAAGGACAAAGAAGCACTACCCTGCCTTACAGGACTTGCCTCTTTCCTTACCTTGTTCAACTTCCAGCTTGTAGCCTGAGGTGTCGGGTGTGCATGCCCTTAGCACCTGGGCAGTTCCTTCCCACATAATCAGCTTGCATCTTGATTGTCTGAGCCATCAGCATTCCAGTCTCTCACACTTGTGGATATATTCTTCTCCTGGGATAACTGGACAATAGTACCACCTTTATCTTATCTCAGTCATTTATCTTATCATGGTCCAAATTATTAGGGGTGGGCTTCTGGTGAGCAGTTTCTTCTTTGTACAATTTGCTACCGTGGACAAAAGTCTGATTTTGAAAATGTTTAAGCCATTAACCAATTTCAGTCTCTGAAAAGGTTAGAAAAGGATTTTAAGATTATTCAATCCAACCATTAACCCAACACTGTCAAGTCCACCACTAAACCATGACCTCGGAGTGCCACATCTACATGTCCTTTAAATACCTCCATGAATGGTGATTTCACCACTTCCCTGGGCAGCCTGTTCCAATTTTTTTGGTGAAGAAATTTTTCATAATTTTAAATCTAAACATCCCCTGTCACAACATGAAGACATTTCCTATTGTCTTGTCACTTGTTACTTGGAACAAGAGAACAACTTCCACCTGGCTACAACCTCCTTTCACACAGCTATAGAGAGTGATAAAGTCTCCCCTGAGCCTCCTTTTCTCCAGGCTAAACAACCCCAACTCCCTCAGACACTTCTCATAGGACTTGTGCTCCAGATCCTTCACCAGCTTTGTTGCCCTTCTTTGGACATGCTCCAATGCCTCAATGTCCTACTTGTAGTGAGGGCTGCAAAACTGAAAACAGGATTCAAGGTGCAGCCTCATCAGTGCTGAGTACAGGGGGAATGATCACTGCCCTGCTCCTGGTGGCCACACTATTGCTGATACAAGCCACAATGCTACTGGCCTTCTTGATCACCTGGGCACACTGCTGGCTCATGGTCAGCCACTGTCAGCCAACAGCCCAAGATCCTTTTCCACCAGGCAGCTTTCCAACCACTCTTCCCACAGCCTATAGCACTGCCTGAAATTGTTGTGACGCAAGCGCAGTCTTCTTGAACCTTATACAGTTGGCATCAGCCCATAGATCCAGCCTGTCTAGATCCCTCTGCAGAACTTTCCTCCCCTCTAGAAGGTCAACACTCCCACCCAACATGATTGGTATAAGAGAAGATTTTATTAAGCAGACAGTCCAGTAGTTAGAATAACTCTAAATCCTTGAATTTAGACCCTTGTGCTCATAGCTCTAATTCAAGGCACTGTCCAAATGAAAAGAGCTGGTTTAGGTTTCTTTTCTTTCTCAGCTTGCTCTGATATTAATTATCCCTGAAGTCAGAAATATTACTTATGAAATAATAAAACTGTTTCTCAGTTAAATACTGAATCTTTCAGTGTTTTTTTTGTAAAGGGTTTTTGTGCAGTGTGTCAGTGACACTTCCACTTTGACTTTAATTTATCTTAAACATCTGAAATAATAAAAACTTGAAGAGTCAGCTGTAGCAGACATTTAGATTTTCTTCAGTAAACCCTAGAAACTTGACACCCTCTCTTGATCTACTGCAAAAGGGTCTGTAAGCACCAGCAGATTTTAAGCATAAGCATCTGATTTTAAGCATCTGATATACTGAAGTCATATCAGATAAAATGAAAATCAAATCAGCAAACAGCAAGAGAAGCAAAGTGAGGAAAGATGCTGTTAAAAACTATTCTTATGTCTTCCTTATTTGCCACGGTGACTTGCTTTCATGTCTAAATGAGAAGATAAGGTGGATTTCAGTTGTCAAGTCTGCAAAGGCTCAGAATGAAAACAATTTCTTGTGTTTTAAAGGACATAATAGCAAGTCTGCCTGTAGCAGAAATGGTGATTGGTACATTACTTCTTGGTTGACCTTGTATATACATTGTAAGTAATGCACATAAACCAAAGAGGAAATGAGCTCCTAGCAGGGTAATATCTCTTGCTTACTCACCTATTTGGACACCTTATCAACCATAACTAGTTTCACTTCTCAAACTGTAATCAGAATTCTCAGAAAGGAAATACTCATGTAATTCACTTTTTTCTGAGCTGAGTATGTCCTTCAGGAAAAATTGTTGTGTAAGAATCTTTACTATCCATAAGACCTGAAAAAGGACACATAGGAAAGAAAATGATGTGTAAGAAGATTCAGTGACTTTTTTCATTCTTTTAAACTACTGGATTTGGTGTTGGGGTATTTTTGACTGGTTTTGGGGGTTTGCTTGCTTCCCTCCAAATTTTAAGTGCAGTAACTAGCATTGAGTATCTAGCTGAAGTTTTCATTTTACCCAAAGTATTTTGTTTTGTTACTAACTCTGAAAATACTAAGGTTCTGAAATTACCTGGGGAGGAATAAGCACCTTCTATTTTGTTAGTTTCAAAATTGTTGCACAGTAATTAATCTCTGCTTCCCTTCGGGAGCTGTTTCATGTTGCATTATACATACATCTTGCTATTTAGGTGAACAGATCACACAGAAAAGAGCTTCACAGAAAAAATAGACAACTTTCGAAACCTTTGCTCAATTTTTTCTCTGCCAGTTTATCATGGAGAAGGCGGTCTAGAGCCAGTCACCCTTAAATAAAAAGACAGATTTCATGAAAATGTGATGTCATAATGTCACAGGAGAGAGATGTAAATTCTAATAGCCATCGACTGTGCCGCTCCTGTCACAACGATTCAACATCAGATGGATAGTCAAAGGCAAATGTTGAGAACCCCTTGTTGAGAACCACTTGTGTCCTTCCCTTCACACCTTTAGGGTGTGAAATAACATACTCAGTGTTCTCTGCTTCTTGCTGCCACATGTTTTCTTTCCCCAGACAGATCAGCACATGCTGTGGAGAGGAGAAGCTGTGACCGTAGCAGCAGTACTCTTGCTTTTTGACTCTGAATTTCTCCATGTCTTGCAAGGACCCTAACAATTGTAGAAACCCCTTTCTTCATCCCCTTCTCTCCTGGAGAGAGCTCTCCAGAATCTCTGCTGAGCCCCATTATTGCTGATAGAGATCAGTTGCTTGTGGTACTGCATCCTTGGCAAGAGAACTGGCTGTTCATTTGTCCTGTGCACATCAACATCTTATTATGTACTTCTTTCTTTGTTTTACTTGAATAAATGTTTGTATACTGTTGAAATGCAACTATGAACATAGATATGTGGGTCTGCACAACAGCTTGTAATAGAGGGGGAGAAGGAACTTGAATTGAAATGGGAAAGGATAGAGTGTGAGTCTCTGGGGAATGCCTTAATTTCTATAATATTTCTGCTTTTAAACCTCACCTCAGGATCTGAAATAAAGCCATACATTACCATACAAACTGTTTTCTGTGCTGCAAGTGTAAGCAGGGGGAAAAACCACAAACCAACCAACCAATCAAACAACTACAAAAACAATAAACAAGAACCACAGAAGAGATTGACTGGAGAGGAGTTTTGCAATTGGACACTGAAACAAACCAGAAGTTAATGCCACTGTGCTGTAGTCAAACACACGGCTCATGCTGTGCTTTTGTGGGATTTCTTTGTCATGATACATTATGTTTTGTTTTATAGCTGCCAGTGTCTCAATTTTGCACTCATTGAAGTGTGTAGTGGCTAGCATAAAACTTGTCCTACATAATCACTAGTGTGCTTTTATTACAGGACTTCTGCAAGCAAGAGTTCCCTTTTATAAAGAGCTTGTGTTACTTTTTATGCCTTTCATGTTACAAATGGAAGATTTCAACTAGTGTAAGCCTGAGATGGATGAGTAGTAGAATACTGAAGGTACCTACAAAGGCTAATTTTCTTCTACTCAAAACTAGTGTGTATTTGTTTTATTAGTAATAGCTGAAGTATATTTTAGTGAATCACAGATTTAGTGTTTTTGTGCTGTCATGTCATGCTTTTAGTAGATGCATTTTTATTAATCTTTGTGCAAATCACAGCCAAAGCAGAACTTTAGTGGAGAAAGTGGTTGCAACTATATGCTCACAGCACTATCCCATCTGGAGTTTTCCCTTTGATTTGCAAATCTGTCATTGAGCCTAAGGCAGAAACATGTAATTCAAATGCACTTAATACCTTCCCTCCTCACCACCACCCCCCGCCCAAACTTATGAACATCACACAATACAGTACTCAAAACCTTGTTTTTAAAGAAATGAGTTTAGTGCTGGAGGCAACTAAGAATGGGCATGAACTTTCTTAAAGGACATGGATTTTATGGGAGCTACCTAGCTCATTAGAAGGAAATCTTCTTACATGAACTGTTGACATGAATTTAAGTGAGTCTGAGTCTTTCCTCTCATTTTACATATAAATGAACTCTCTCTGTAGTTGCTCTGATAGAGACCTAACCTGGGGAAAGAAAGAAGACCTAAAGAAAACAACTCTAATTTCTACTACAAATATATGATGAAAACTCAGAACTTTGTTTTACCATACTCCACCTTTCGGTTTGGCATTTTTCTCTTGTGTTTGTTTTTCTGTGCTTTCAACCTGACTACATAGCTGAGTGATGTTGAGGAAGCCAAGGGATGGCTATTTTTCAAATTCTTCAGGGGTGGTAGACTAGTCAAATCTGTGAAGGTTCATATCAACATCTACTGGAAAACCAAAATGTCCAATGTTAGCCTATGGGGTTTTCTAAGCCACTATTAAAGGTTACAGTTGAAGATATTAGTTGACTTAATGTGAGATTGACTCTTCAACAGGCATATATCCTAAGGCCAGGTTGAATGGGGCTTTGAGCACCTTGATCTGGTGGAAGGTGTCCCTGCCTATGACATGGGTGTTGGAATGAGATGATCTTTAAGGCCCTTTCCAACCCAAACCATTCTGTGATGATTCTGTGATTCTACTTCTAACTGTTGAAAACTCAAAGAATGGCTCTTGGTTGATGATGGCTTTGTCTCCTGGTAACCTGTCTTGTTCTTAATACTGAAGGTGATAACCTGCTGTAAAACACAAATTAACTCCTCACAGTAGTGTGTTCTGGCACATCTTGCAGGGATTAGGGGATGCTTTGCTGCCAGCACCTGAAACTTTTTTTGTCTGAAAATTGAATAAATTATGGAACTGATTCCTCATTCTTTAGGTTTCATTTTGTATCTAAAACAGTGGCTTCCTGTAGCATAAAACCAAGGGGGTTTGCCTGCATGTAGGCATTTGGGAGTGTTAAGTGAATTAACTAAAAGTGTGAAGATAAAGTGGATGCTTTCAGAGCACGTTAAATACTTGTGTTGATGCTTTCCATTTAGACATAAAATGTCTTTAGTTCCCTTAGCTTAATCCCCCTTCAAAGATGATTAAACTGAAGTTAATATAAAGCAGATTAAACTCCTGTGTGCACATTAACATGCATTAATTCATCTTCCCTTCCTTAAATGTCCTTCTACAGCATACCCTTCAGGATGATTTTAGGAAGTGATGGAGCTCTTCAAGCTTTATTAAATCTATAACTGATTTGAGCATCTGGAATTCAGTACTTCGAAATAACCACTGCACTTCATTGCAAAGGTTAATAGAGCCTCCAAACAAATAACCATCCTTCGAAAGCATCAACAGCAGAAAATAATGGGCTAATGATGAATATGCACACACACAGGCTTAGAACATAATGGCCCAAATTATTTTTGACTATTTATTGGCAAGCTATCATGTCAAAGCAGTATTGATGTTTTCCCATAATATAATAATGGAATACAATCACAGAGAGGTTGAGTTTGGAAGAACCCATGGAGGTCATCTGGTCCATCCCCACCGTTCTAGCAGAACCATCCAGAGCCAGTTACACAGGACCATGCCCAGCTGGCAACATTCCCACCGTCATAACTTTGCAACTTGTCTTTTATGAGACGTGCCTCTGAACCCAGGGACCATGGGTGGATCCTCCCCCACCTGGTGCACTCTGTGAATCTGTGCTTTCATAACCATAGAAACAAGAAAGCTAAATTGTTTCCAAATAAGTTTTTTCCCATTAAATCTGGGTTTGGGGTGTGTTATGTAATTGTGGCAGTATGTGGGCTTCAGTAGCAGCTGCAGTGCTAATAAGATGTAAAATAGATCGTTTCTCGTGTATGCAGCCTTTTTCAGGCTTTCATAGGATCTCAAGATAGTTGAGCCTGAGAGGGACCTAAGCAGGTCTCTGGTCCAATCTCCTGCTCACAACCAAGTTAGCATTGACACCAGACTAGCCTGCTCAGGGCTTCTTCCAGTGAAGGCTTAAAAAACTCTGAAGAAGTAGACTGCACAGCCTCTCTGGGAAACCTGTGCTACTACCTGACTGCCCTCATGGTGAAAAAACTTCTCCTCACAAGACTGATCATCTTGTGATGGTACTTGCTGTCCCTTGTCTACCTGCCCTGCAGTACTGTGAAGAGCCCAGCTCAGTCTCCTTCATGATCTTCCCACAGGCACTGGGGGCTACTGTTATTTCCCCCTGGAGGTATCTCTGCTTTAGGTGGAACAAGCCCAGCTCTTCCAGCCTCTCCTCACACGTTTTTTTCTCCAGTCCTACCAACTCCACTGAAATACATCCTGTTTGTCAAAGTCTGTCATCTGTTGCTGAGGCTCAAAAGTAGACGCAATAGCTAAATAAGGGATTTCTTGGCTTACTGTCAGTTCTGTATTTTGAGAAACTGTGCAGCATCAGTGCTGTGCAACAGTTGATCTTGGGAAGAACTGGTGAACCTCAGGGCAGGTTCTTAAACACATTTTCTGCTGAAGTGAAAGTTTGATTTCCTTAATTATAATTCCTAGGAACCTGACATGAATGCTATCAGGATGTCAAGTTTGCCAGGATAACCAGCCAATCTGTTTGGAGCAGCTGGTTGCAGAGGCAAAATTAAGCCAGGGTGTTATGACTTCCTGGATCGTCAGCATCTGTTATATCAGGGTGAGCTGTACTCCCTTCTCATGAAGCCCTGTTTCCCCAAAGCATTAGTAGGAACTACACAGCCTTTTATTTTAAGAGGACAAAGAGTTTTTTTATAAGTACTCTTCTGAGAACTCTGGAGTTGACTTATTCTCTGCTTCCAGTTCTGGTGCTTTGTGCATGAGTTGTTTTGTTGGCTAAGACTAAAAAGCACAATTTAACATTTACCAGAATAAATGTTTGTAGTGTGATTCCTGCTTTTCCTTTAGAGGTGTCCTTAGACAATGGGATTTAGTATGAGGAAGTACTTTCTGTTTGGGTGGTGACAGCACTGAAACAAACTCTGCTCCAGACTCTTATTTTCAGGCTTCTTCTTTTGCCAGGATGTTTGTCCAGGTATGCCTGTACTTCTACTGCAAATGCTTGTGGCGCTGCCTGAAATTCGTGGTCAGGAAACTAACAGGTCAATGTGAGTTGCAAAGGATCTGTTACAATACCAAACCTGGAGCTGCCAGAACTATGAAAATAGGTAACTTCAAAACACTTCGTTCTGCATGCCTTTGTACCTTTCTGCATGTGCTAAAAATAGTATGACATTATTATAAATAAACTGTTAAATGGATCCAATGTAAATTTAGCTTGTCTGACATGATGCTTTCAAATACTGTTCTCTTACAGAGGCATCACTGAAAGGTTCAAAAAGTAAGGTAAGTGAAAGATCTCATCATTCACCTTTTCTGTGGTGTCCTGTGTTGTTGGTTTGTTCAGTGCGCTGTTTGCTCACCCCAAAAAATCACTTTAGGCTTTGATATGATTTTACATTAAAACAATTTTCAACTGAAGGGGGTCTTGTGGCTGCCATAGCAAGTGATCTTGCAAAGTTGGATAGAGTGTCCTGTGCTCCAGGGACAGGCATGCTGTAGCAATGATGGAATCAAGAAGAAAACAAGCCATGGTGGAGATGATGAGAATGATGTTTTTAATTTGGGGTTTCTTGGCTGAATTCCTCATCCAGTCTTAGAATATCTGTAATCTGCAGTCAGTCACTTACACACTTAAAAAAAAATCAGTTTTTTTTTGTCTGGAAGTGTCATGAGTTTAATTTTTTTTTTCAAACTCCCCCCTCTACACAATTACTATAAATGGAGAGAGGTTTTATATAGACAAAACAGAGGCTTAACGTAGGGTTTATTAAGATTTATTACTAGTAAGATAAAATCTAAGGAATAATATATACTAAAACAATTCTAATTAAGCTTGCTTATCTTATGTAGAGAATGTTAGGTTATTATTTATACGGTTCGGTTGTTCTCGGGTCTTGCAGTTTCTATTCCTCTGCCCTGGGAAGGCAAAGGAGGGGGGAAGACTCCCGCAGTGGGCCTGGGCATTCGGCTGGGTGCCAAGTCCAAACCATCACAGGTATTTACAAAAGTATCTCTCCCCGCTGTGTCAGTCCAGGAGGAGAGGGTCTCTTCTTTCTGAGTAGTACTATGAAGCTCCTCTTCTGTTATCTTTAGAACAACAGCTTCAATGTGTTGTAGCTGGAGATTTCTTTCTCTCTCTCGGCCTCATTCCGACTTCAGGACTAGACCTGCCCCTCTTCAATTCAGGACAGGACCAGAGGCCAGGAGAGCACACCTGAGCCCCTGAAGTCTCCCATGGACTTCAAGGGGATACTTGTCGCACCATGGTCTTCACCACAGTCACAGGGGGTAATGGCTTTGAGCCTTTTCCCTGTTCTAGTGGGATCCCTTCTATGGACTGCAGGGGGACACCTGCTTTACCATAGTCTTCAGCCATGGCTACAGAGAATGGCTTTGAGTCCTTCCTCTGCTGCATGGAGATCACTTCCCACAGAAGACAGTCTCAAATAGACCTCTCCTTGTGGCTTCACCCAGGACAACAGCTCTTCCGTACTCTGCTGTCCTTTAGAGTCACAAATGAGCTGTCGGGGGGTCTTTTTCACCCCAATAATCTTCTACAGGCAGCAGAGGTTTACAACATTCAGTCTTTCCCCTGCTTGAGGGAGAGAGGGGGGGCCCCCTGCACCTTGGCTCTTCTCTCTTGCTAGATGGACCTTGGAGCTGCTGATTGTCTCAAGTCCTCCTCTGCTCTCTGCTGAGCTGGAATTCTTTTTGCAGCATGTTTCAGGTGGGCAGTTTCTTTCTGGAGGGTTTTTTTTCTCCAGTCTGTTACATCCCGTCCAGGGGGAGCTTCAGTGCTATACCTGCCCCAGGCCCAGGGCTGGGGCAGAGGGGCCTGGCCCCACATGGCTGCTTAATTTCTTCTGTGCAATCACCTTCTCTTCCATTTTCTTAAATATGTCATTAACAGAGGTGTTACTAAAACTTTTGATTGGCTCTTCTCTGGGAATCCACCTTGACCTGACTATCCCACCCACTATCCCGCCCCAGGGGGGCTGGTAAACCTACAACAGGAAGGCAACTTTCGCAACTGGAAAAGCAAGTTTATCAACTTTACCAGCTTTGTTCTCTCCTTTGGTTTTAAATAGATTAATGGAGAAAAGCCTCTGTCACTTCATCCTTTTACTGCGTCACTGGTTCTGCTAAGCTAAGTTCTTCTCTAAGGCATTTGTGTATATGTTAAATAGCCTTAAATTCTCTGTCATGAGAATGAGAGATGTTGAAAAATTTACTTCAGCATTAACAAAAGTTATGTCATGTAGCTCTCAGTTCAGCATAGTGCTTACAAATGTATTTCTAGTACAAACAGAAAGGCAGAATCCTATTTAAAGGCTTGCATTTAAGCAACGGTGTAGTTTAGAAGCAAAGCATCAGAAAGTTCAACCTCTTAAATTTTCAGATGACATGTTGGTTCTAGAATACTGAACTTCTGTAGGGCATCTCTACAAAGTGCAATGACAAGTGAAAGGAAAAATGTTTTGCTGTATTACAGCAACATATTGGGAGAGGGAATGTCAAATGAAGGCTAGCAATTCTGCTGGAATTAGGTGCATGGTCTGAAGCTCCTTCTTGATCTGCACTGAGACCTTTGATCACCTTCACTGACGGCCACCACAGAAATGCGATACACTGCAAGGGCATGGCAAAGAGACTCTAGTTCTTACAGGGAAAGTGCTCTGAAACCAGTCCGTGGGGTTGAATAGACTGGAAAGATATGCACATGTATTGAGTTGGGTCTTCTGGGCTCTTAATCTGGAAGCTTTTGTGTATCAGGTTTGCCATTGTTAACTTCTTTTGAGTAATAGCTTTTGTAAGAATTAATATGTGTTTAAAACCTCTTTTTAGCGACTGCAAACATCAGTAAATGTTCACCCTGATGCTATTGAAAAAACGATAGATGACATCATGGAACTGAAAAGGATTAATCCAGATATAAATCCACAGTAAGTTCATGGTTTCGTTACAAAATAAATGGGAATTATTGGTATCTTCAGTACCTAGATCCATGGAGAGCTGGTTTTCCATAGTTATTGTGGCACACCAATTGAAGATGCATTCTGTCTCTCAGCATACAATTCCAACTTCAGCTCTGCTGTCAAAAAAATTGTGGAAAAATGAATGATCTTTTATGGTGATTGTAATAAGCAACTTCCATCTAGCTGCTTCCTGAATCATATTGTCTTAGTATATTGTTGATGCATGAACTTATGGGGGCCACTTCCCCAGGCATACAATACCACCAAAGCAGGGAGTCCTTTCAAGGACAATGATTTAGCTAAGCTGTATGTAGCCTTTTGAGCGGGGAAGAAATTATCCTGTTGTAACTGATAAAAACAGCGTACTGATTTACATTTTAAAACTGCCTTTAATTACCCAAACACAACTTTTAATGATACAATGTAACTGATTTTTGTAAGAAGAGATTAACAACCAACTACTACATTTACAAGTGTGTATTTCAAGAGTAAACGATAAGACTTTTGTGGTTGCCTTACCTCGCAGCCCCTAGCTTAAGGCATGAGGTGTTTAGGTCAGGAATCAGTAGAAGTGTTGAAAGCTGTACGATTCAGGCAAGCAGTCTGAGGTTCACACCCCTTCCCAAGCTTGAAGTTGATATACATAATTCAAAATGGGCATCCATACATTTATAACTACCTTTCTTTAAGTGATCAGCAGCATCAACAAAGTCTTGCTGAAACAACAGAACTCAAAAGCTAAGTTGGTAAAATATCTCCTTAAAACAGTGAGGAATGGGGGCCTGAAAAGTGCAGGGCGATGCCACCTACATAGAAACATGCCCTGCCACTAAATTGCTCCTCATATTAAATTAATTATAGTTCTGCTAAACTTTAGAAATGTCGTGGGTTTTACCAGGGATCTGCACTGAAGTTTTATGTGTGAGCCATTAATTTTATACTGAACATTTCTGGAGAAATTTCATCAAAAGCAGGTCAGCTGTTTCTTTAGACATGATTAAGGAAAATCCAATGCCTTGCCTTCTCTTGAACATAAAGAACCTGCATCCACACTGTCTTGTTCAGAAGCTCTCACCTTGCCTTGCATAGTAGAGACTTGAAATCTCCCAGGGTAAGGACAAGGGGACATGTGTCATATTGTATGTGTTTCTTTAAATCTGTATGCAGTCATTTTTGTTAATGTAGCATCTTTGCAGAGCTGAACTAGCTCCCCAGGGGTGTTTGGACTGAGCTTTTCTTGAAGGCTGTGGGCTGCCATGACCTGAAGAGGAGGAGACAGGACACAGTAATTTTCCTTTGTCAATGCCTCTGAGATATTTAGTGGTAGGAACAAGTAGGTTGAATAACCAGGTGGTGACATGTGCAGTCTACACTAACTGTGCAAGCAGACACAGAATCATAGAAAGTCTTGGGTTGGAAGGGAATTTAACAATCATCTAGTTCCCATTCCCCTGCTCCAGTTTTTTAGACTTTCCACCGTCTGGTGGAGCATCAGGAGCTGAGTACAATGGGGATGGAAGCCCAGGTACATTCCTCCTGTGCTCTGAGACCTGCCCTAGCCAGTACAATGATGACAGGGAGGAGGTGTGGGACATCAGCAGCTCCCCAGCATTCCTGTGCTTGGCGAGGAGGAGAAAACCTTAATGAAAAGGAGAGTGGGGAAACTAATTCCACCCCCAAGCCCCCACCCAAATAACATCTCATGGAGTTTTTGACTGGCTTTAGATAAAGTGGAAACATAGCTTAATTTGAATGTGTTCTGCAACATGTATCTTAAATATATATATATAAAAATAAAATTGTGTATATATATATATATATATACACATATCAATATAAAATTGCTCTGCTTTGCCACATCCTGTGGTTTGCTGCTTTAAACTATTCTGAGACTATAGAGTATCTAAAAACATTATGGTTGTGGTTTAGTGATGCACTACAGGATTTCACATGCTGTCTGTATGGCATTTCAGCTTTCTTTGAAATGCAGTCTTTCTGTAAAATTGTAGGCTATAGCAAGTGAAGCATGTTAAAAAAAAAAAAAAAGGATAAAGCCCCCCAAAATAGATAAACAGTAAAGGAGGGAAAATGCTGCAAGTTTTTCTTAAAGGGTTATAGCCTCAAATAGCATAAAATTGCAGCCCTAGAAATGGCCTAATGCTGACGTCTCTGTTTCTGTAGAATAACCATGGAATCATTCAGATTGGGAAAGACCTTTAATATCCTTAACCGAGCACTGCCAAGTGCACCACTAATCCATGCCCCTAAGTGGCACATCTACATGTCTTTTAAATACCTTCAGGAATGGTGACTCCACCAGTTCCTTGGGAAGCCTGCTCCAGGGCTTGATAACCCTTTTGGTGAAGAAATTTTTCCTAAAATCCAATCTAATCCTCTCCTGGCACAACTTGAAGCCCTTTCTTCTTGTCCTGTTACTTGTTACTTGGGAGAAGAGACTGACCCCCACCTGGCTACCACCTCCTTTCAGGTAGCTATAGAGAGTGATGAAGTCTCCCCTGAGCATCCTTTTCTGTGGGCTGAACACCTCCAGCTCCCTCAGCTGCTCCTCATTAGACATGCTTCAGCCCCTTCCCCAGCTTTGTTACCCTTCCCTGGGCATGCTCCAGCACCTCAGTGTCTTTCTTGTATGAGGGGCCCAGTGCTTTATCTTGTTGAACCTCATACAACTGGCCTCGGTCCATCAATCCAACCTGTCCAGACCCTCTGCAGAGCCTTCCTATTCTCCAGCAGATCAATACTCCCACCCAGCCTGGTGCCACCTGCAAGCTGACTGAGGATATACTTTACCTCCTCAAGATTATTAGTAAGGAATGATATTAAATGGAACTAGCCTTAAAACTGAGCCCTGGGGAGCACCACCAGCCCCCAGGTGGATGTAACTCCACTCACCACCACTCTCTGGGCCACCCAGTCAATTTTTTACCCAGCAAACAGTGCCCCCACCCAAGTCATGAGCAGATAGTTTCTTCAGGAAGGTTCTGAGTAAAGCCATATTAAAGACCTTAGTAAAGTCCAGGCAGACAATATCCACAGCCTTTCCCTCATCCACTAAGCAGGTCACCTTGTCATAGAAGAAGATCAGTTTAGACAAGCAGGACCTGCCTCAAAAGATAAGCAGTGAAAATCCTTCTGCTCAGAAAATTTAACAGTATTATGGAATAAACAATATGTTTCAGTGTATCAGACAAGACAAATGAGGAACATGTACAGCTTAATATCAGTGCAACCTGCGTGCCACAGAGGAATGAGGGTGCAGTTAGCTGTGCCCTCCAAATTCATACTAGGTGGTCTGATAATTTCAGACATCATTAAATATTAAAGGATTTATTCCCATATAGGAGTAAAAATTTCTGTGAGCATGGCAGTTGTGTGCTGCATAACTTGCATTTCATATTATAAAATTTTAACATAAAACTGAATAAACTGCTCCTTGGTGCAGTTTTTTGTTGGCAATTGGTTTTTTTGGGGGATGTTTTTTCATATGTTTTGGTTTGGGGTTTTTAGATGATGCATCAGGAAATGTAAAAAGAAACACAAAATCTGCATTTTAATGAAAAAAGCCATTATGACGATTCTCAACATGAGACCAAAAAAACCTGCCTGGCGGCAGATCTTTGAAACTCTATTACTTCAGGGTTTTGGCTTCTTTATGCTAGCTTTTTTGGCATGGAAGCAAAATGAATATTTTTAGCTTTTTGCTGACTTTCCTCTCCCCCTCACCCCTTTTCAAATTCACATTTCTGGTCTCAGGGTATTGTTTGAGAAGCTGTCACTTGAATGAGGAGAAAGATTAAGTAATGTGCTTGTTGCAGACATTCAATGCTGCTGTATATAGTTGTAATGGGATCTCAATGTGAAAATCACTGTTCAGTTTTTTTAAAAAATCCCAAATTTTATAATCTAAGAAAGGCACTAAATATGTCTATGCATTTCACAAGACCTTGTTTAATGTCACATTGATCTGTTGAAAATTTGCCCATTGCAATGAAAGTGTTAGGCTATCAATTCATGGATGTAACGCTACTCATTAATTAAATGAGTATGTACATGGTAACTCTGCTTCGTGGCTACATATGATTGAGTTGGATTATGTTGCTTCCCTCCCACCCCTCAGATTGGGAGTATCTCTTCAGGCATGCCTGCTGCAGATTGTGGGGTACAGAAATCTTATTGCAGAGGTCGAAAAGCTGCGCAGAGAGCCATACGATTCAGAGAATCCACAACATGAAGAAATGCTTCTGAAGGTGGGTGCTTAAGAGATACTTAGAGGGCATCCCTTATTCATGTCAGCTCCAAACAAGCTGGTTTATAAACCTCTTTAAAACATTGTCACCTTCCTCCATCATGTACTTATTTTAAGATAAGACTATACAGCATTATAGTCAGTTCTGGGTATAACACCTGGCAAGCAAGGAGCTCAGTCCCTAGTCAATGAATGGATTTCCCTTGGCTGGACTATATGTGGGCATTGGATATGCAGTTCTTATAGTGCAGAGCTGTTATCTGCAGTGAGCTCTGGAAAAATAGCCCTATGTCCTACTTCAGTACAGCTTTCTTCAATGTAAGAACGGTGTTTTTCTTTATTAACCAGAGTAAAAATTTTTGCTTCGGTTCCTTGTATCTTTGAAGACAATGGCTATTGTATCCCAGTGGCAAACATCTAGTTTTTTATTGTGTGGAATGGAAGGATTAGCATTTATAGTTACCAAATATGTTTTGAAATGAAAAAAAAATGAAACTGTTCTTTGGAAAATACAGGCAGAGTTATGGAAACCATACCAATTGGGTTTTATTTCCTTCATGCTTTTGGGAAAGCCTCATGCTGGAGCAGATGATAAAAGCATTTTTTTATCTTGACACTGTAAGCAGAGGAAGAGCTAGGGAGTTCTTATATTAGAAAGGAATTGAGGAAAGAATAAAGGGTCCGGAATACAGTCCTAATAGCAAGCCCCGGTATTTCTTCTGATCCTGTTTCTGACCATATTCCACACTTCAGAGAAATGATAAGAAACATGGAATAAGTGAGCTTATTATCTGTAAGCAAAATACCTGCTTAGAGAATTTTCATAGTTCTTATAAGAAGATACCACCTGTTTGGTTGTTGTTTGGGGTTTTTTCCACGTATTTGAAACAAAAATATTGAAAAATTAAACACCACTACATCCAAACCATGCTCTGTCTTGCAATGCAGTGCTTTACACAAATTACAGTGAGAGTTTCTGGAAATTTTACCATAGTTACTTAGTCTTCCAGATACTTCCAAAAATCCCAGTAGGCATATTATATATAAACACATATATATATAAACACTGTCAGATTCAAATAACTATTTCTAAAAAATGCCTCACATGGTCAGAGTTTGTGTAGGTGTTTGGAAAGCTGCTGTCTTTAATGTTGGCCCCTTGCTGAGAGGTGGGAGTCTCATGAAGGAGTTGTCAAAATCCAGAGCTGCCCTCAAGGAGTGCTCTATCAAGTAGTCTTGGGCAGATGGACTCCTCCTGTTCAAGTTCTGCCCCAGTGCAGCAAAACACACAAATTTCTGGGGACAGAGTGAGTTTTAACTAAAAGGACACACAGATTTACCCGCTGAGAAAGCCTCTGCCTTGGATGTGAGCCTACATTGTTGGTCCCTTAAAATAACACTGCTAGTTAATGAGTGTCATTGGCACCAAGAAAGCATTCCTAAATACACAGGGCATCTACACTGCCCAGAGAGCAAGACGTGGGGTCTGAGAATGGGATCATGGGTGAGAAAGACAAAGGAGCTGGCTGTGGTCTCTTTCCAAGCCACTCAGCCTGTGAGGGCAAGGTCCTGAGAATCATGACAGCAGTGAAGTGTAGTCATGTGCTTTAAAAACACAACTGCAAGAGCGTAAAAGCAGAATGGAAACAGCATTTGTCTGAGGAAAGATTAAACAGTGCAGCTTATGCAACATTATGCAAACTCATAATGTTGAAAAAAGTATCAGTTTCACCCTGAGTACTAGCACTTGTTTGCAGCAGGTGTTTTGCTTTTGCAAATGTCAAATGGAAATATGTCCATGGGTTTAATTCATTTTCCAATCCACACGGTGGAAGAATAGGCAAGTTGGTTTTCATTCCTTCTATGCACTCTGGCAAGTGATCTCTGCAATGGGTAATTCAAGTCCCTAATGACTATCATTTATTTGTGTTTACCAGGAGGGCACATTATGAATGCGAGAGAGATTAACTTAACGTGATTGAACTAGTGATTAATATTGTATTTACTGTTGATGGATGAAAGACAGCAAAATGGTCTAAACAATGACGCTTTACGCAGTCATTGCAAAGTGAAATCATTAAAGTTTGAACATTCTAGGGCACTTAATTTGAAATTCAGTTAGGATTGCTAAAATTAAAACAATTTCTGTTTTTATTGGGGAAATGTGCATACAGATCTTTCCCTTGGGTAGGCTTTGTCTAAGTGCATTTCTTGAGACTCTACTTACCAAACCATGATTGATGATTAATATACTTTCTTAATTCTAAATACTGATTTCTTAATATACTTTGGAAAGAGTGGGTTTGAGATACAGCACATGAGGTTTGTATTTGTCAGACATCAATCTAGGCTGCTTTTAGGTGCCCAGGAACATAATATTTAGGGACTACAGTCACTGGACCAGTGCAGATACGTGGATTTATTCCAGCTGGTGATCTGGCTTCTTAAATCACTTCTGCCTTTTGTTTAATGTGAGATCAAGGAATGATTCTTCCCTTAGTTAAATACGATGGTGGCACATGCTATTCTTGTATGGATTTTATTTTTTTTGTGTGCTTTTCAGCATTGTGGTAGCCAAGTCAGCATTCTTGATTTATAACCTTTCCAGAGACTTGCAAAAGATGCCAGAGAAGATTGCTGCAGAGCCTCAGGGACTCGAGGGCTGATTGCCTGCTGCTCTGTCAGTGATTTAGAACCAAATCCAGCACATTCCTGTCTTTGTGCTTAGGGAGGCAGACATCACTTTGACGAACAAAGCTTGAGCAAAACAAGTTTTTGTGTGAGATGTTACAGCAGCTGTCGATAAGGTTGGAAGGGCCTTGTAGGGCTGAAACATCTGCAATACTTCAGAGCTGTTTGGGATTTCCCCCCACACATGCACACACAGAGGAATTTAATTTGATTCTGTGTTTCAGTTGCTGGGATAGCAATGTAGTGACATTACATCAGAACTTAGTTTAAAAAGCAAAAAAAAAAAGCCATACTAATGTGTGGAAGTTTAATTATGTTTTACTTGTAATCTTCCTAGTTGTGGAAATGCTTGAAGCCCAATTCACCACTGAAAGCTCGGATTTCAAAGCAATGGTGTGAAATTGGTTTCCAAGGTGACGATCCTAAAACAGACTTTAGAGGGATGGGTCTCCTGGGCTTATATAACTTGGTGTAAGTATGTTCCTCTGTAGATGGGTTTATGTGTGTCTAAAGTCATGAAAAGCAGCATTACTTGCAGATTTTAGCAAGTCTGTGGGAATAACTTATAAAAGTGGCAGGGACTTCACATTAAACAAATGAAAGAATTTATTTTCTAACCTAGTTTTTGGAGGGCTTCTCTTTTCAAAGAATCCTCCTCTCTTTCAGTATTCTTCATTCAACCTGCTAATACCACTTGCTCAGCCCTTTTTTTAGCTTCTCTGTGACACAGTAAGTTAGCACTCTCTTCCCACGAGAAGGAAACTATAAAGTATATTTTCACCAGTATCTAGATCTCCTTCAACAAAATACCCTGGGAGTATGTGGGTGAGAGGGTTATGTTACTGCTCAGCTGCCTTCTTTGGGAATTTCATGTTGAATCCTTAAGCAAAACACTTGAAATGCAACTACTGATGGCAGACTTCTGTAGTTTGACTACTACTTCAATTTCTGTTGATACTCAAAATGAAGCAGTGAGCTTACATCACTTCTTCCTTCCAACTCAGGAACACCGGGTGTTAGCACCATAGCTGTGCTTGGTAATTTGGGAATTGACTAATGCCTGTTATTTTCTCCAGCCGTTGTATTTACTGCAGGCAGTTATGTAATTTCAAAACATTTGGTAAAATAACCTTTCCTATGAGGGGAAAAAGAAATATTTTCTGCTTTTACAGATTGAAGGACACAGATCATCTGCTGTCTGTATGTTGTTCTCTAGCAAAGCTCATTTAAGGATCTGGACTCCTGACTCCAGCTTTGAACTTCCATGGGAAATTAATCCCTACTATGTATTTAATTTCTTAGTCTTCTGTGATGACTCTTATCTTGCATAATGAATCTGCCAGATCAAGAAGCCTGAACTGCTTTTTCTTGAACTCAGCAACTGACATGCTCTAGCAATAAGCAACTGATTTTCTGCAGGATGGGTAGAAAGGGGACTCTGATAATGCACATTCACAAAGCACATACAGGATTGTAGTTTGAGCCTGCTTTAGTCTTTTATTTTGGGGGTCTGAGTGGTAGCTTAATGAGTTTAACATGTCAAGCACTACTCATCCTGTGTAACGCATGCAGTGACCTTTAAAAGGGTGTGTATGGACAGCTCAGTATGTCTTAAGATGATTTTTTTTTGGTTGTGTCTCTTTAACAATTCACCCTAAATACCCTATATATGTCTGCAGGTATTTCGCTGAATGGGACACTGAGATAGCTCAGCAAGTTCTCTCTGATTCTCTTCACCCTAAATACAGGTAATGCTCGAGACCAGAAATAATAACTTGAGAGACCACTGTGCTGGCTTTGTCTGGGGGAGGGGGCTGGGTTTTCTTCTCTTTGTTGGGTATGTATATGCTTGGGTATTGCCATGTGCTGTCTGTTTTCAAGTACTGATTCTGAAGACTGATCAAGTACAAGAGGCAAACTTGTATATTGAATCTGGCAAATAGTTAAATTTAGTGTTAAATGTTTTCACTTCTAATTTCAAGTGATTTTTGTATTTTTATTTACCCTTCTTTTAATTTGTCTGTGTTTTTTTCATAATTAAGGAAAGTCACTAAGAAGGAACTAAGGTATTTTTTTTTCTTTTCTTTAAGTTTTCTGAGACACTACATGTTAATAAACATCAAAACATACTACAATTTGGTGTGTTATAAACTGAAAATCCTTGTTGCAACACCAAGAGATCCATGTTCTTTTCTTCAAACTTGACTCAAAGATAGCTTGTGGTACAACACCGGGTACATATGAGCATGCTTATATATCAAAAACGAAATTCACCTTGCTTGATGTAGCTGAAGTGACTGACTTGATAATGATAAGTAGTCTAGGCCAAAAATCTGTTAGCAGAGCTGAAAGGCCCTTTTATTTATAGTCATATACTCTGTTTACCTTGACTAATGATGGTCCCAATCTGGCAGGTCCGTTGTCCTGACTGTTGAGAGATCAGGTACTTTCAGATGTCAAAAACTGTGTTATGGGCAATTTGTGAATATGAGATTTACTCTGTAATTATTGGAGGGGTTGATGCTTCTTATCCAGTTACATAGAAATCAGTTGCCTTAGAAGTCATTTTTCTTCTGCCAGTAATGTTAGATATCCACACAGTTGGTCCACATCTGAATCCTGTGAAGCTTTTGATCTCCTTAGGGTTTTTTTGTGACTGAATTCCCAATGGTAATTCTATAACAGAAAGCCCTTGGAACATACTAGTATTCTTCATTTGCATGTTTGATTACCGAGGGCAGTCTTGGAGTGCTCTGTGAGTATGTGCAATTTCTATGCCTTGACAGAGCATTCAGCAGAAGGATAGATGCTGCTGAGGGTGCCCATAGTGATTTTCCTGATACGGTTGCTTAGCAGCTCTGCTGTTTTCTGATGGGATCATGATCAATGAAATTTCTGTCTTAGTTGGACTGTATTGCTTACTCACATCCTATGTGTGCCACTCTTACTATTCAATCTTTACCTGAGGTTTTCTAAGTGTTGTTATGCCACAACCTACAAAGATGGTTAAGATTTTAGAGAATGAGTGAAGAATAAGGTATGCTAAGCCATTTAGGAGGTGAAGTTTTGTCCCTATGCATGCCACCTAGTAACACTCAGGTCAGGATGGATATGAACCTATTATATCTTAAATACTAAATGGCAGCAATTTTTATACACTATATTTACATGAAGCTCAGGGAATTGTTTTTAATGTAATATATACTTACTGTGGTTCACGTATAGTCCAAGAACTATGTTTTCACACATAGCTGTCCATAATGTGGGATCTAAAGTGTGCAAACTCTGATTTACTTAACCAAGGCAAAACTGCCACAGCCATGTCAAGGTTGTAGCCCATTGGTTAGGGTTGGTTCTGTGCCTGCTTTTAGCTGGTTATAACTGCAGGCAATGATTTCTGCTAAACTTCCTCATTTGAATAGACTCAGACCTGGTTAGAGTGATATTGGCTGACTGGTTGGATCACACAGCTTTTTTAAATCATTGAACAGCTGAAATTTAGTCTAAAATCAATCTGTTCCCTAGCTAATTTTATTTTAAGGGAGGTTTCTTCTGTGTCCTTGAAAATCTCCACATTATTGTGCCAAGTAATAGAAAATGCTGTTCATTATTTTTGGCTGTTGTGTGGTTTCTAATTTGGATAGTCACAAAAACTGTCAGAGGAGTATTCTTCAGGCTTGCTGCTTCAGGTGAATCATGCCTCCAGTGATGAGTGTCATGTATATCTCTGACAACAAAAAAAAGCTAAAACCATCTTTGATTAGTTAAATGTGAATTCAATTTTTTGTGTAGCTGAAATTTAACTGAAGTAGGTCATCTTTAGGGTCAATATAGAAAACAACTGGCTTTTAGTGTGAGCATTGACATAGGTACCTCTTCTGTAATGGTAAGAAAAGTTTATTGGCAATGATACAAAGCCAGTTACCCATATCAAGTATTTTTATATCAACCCATGTGGTCAGAAGCAGAGTTAAACATGCTTAACCATGTCAATGGAAGTAAAACACCATGTCCAAATGTTATAATATCAAAGAAATTGAAATAAAATATTTGTCAGTTTGGCAATGTCTGAATTTTAATTTTTTTTCCTCAGCCAACTCAGCAAAGCTGAATGGGAGAAGAAAAAGTTTGATAAGGCAATTGGGTAAGTTTAAAGATCTTTTTTAAGTTGCTCCAAACACAGCAGGTAACGATGTTGTATATTTGAGCAGAAAAAGGTGTTCCCTGGTTACATTTTAAAGGAAATTTCTGGGAGCATACTAATGTCTGTTGTCTTAACCACACCTTGGTTTTGATCGAAGATTCCAGGAGAAACAGTTTGTTACATTTAGAAAAAAAAATAACCCAAAAACTCTGTAGCAAGGAGAATCTTTCTCTATGTGCTATATATGTAGTGAAGTGGTGAATATCTGTTTAATTCTTCTTAATGCATAATGTGGTCAAATGTCACTTCTTGCTGTCAAAGCCAGGTTCTGAACTGCTTTTGGGAAAATACAATAGGGAAAAAATAGTAATGGAGTTTTTTTCTTCTTAAGAAGTGGGTTTGGTGCAGTTGCATTATTCACGAGTATAGAACTGAATGTTCCTCCTGTGTGTGTGAAGATCTGCAATACAACATCTTACTGTCCGTATTTCACTTTTCTGTGAAACATGCCTCTAGGTCTCATGCTGCAGCTGATATCTAGACTAGCATTTATTATTTTTTCCTCTTGAAATACAACAAAGATTAAAGAAAAGGAAAATATTTTATTTTACTTGATAGAGGTAGTTGAAAAAATACCCAGAGCAGTCTACAAAAGACAACTGTGTTTAGATGAGAAAAAAACCCCTATTACTGAATATCCAAATACGTTTGCTTTTATCACTAAATGTCAGTGTGAGACTGGGAAATAATAACTGCCAGAAATGTCAAGTTCTTTACGCACCAGTCTCACAAATTAACTTCCAGATTCTGAGTTCTGTTGTGCCTAAATATGCTTCACTGAATATCTCTTAGCAGGACAGGAATTTGCTTCATGAGTTTGATTTTTCTTGGGTTTGTATCCAGTATGCTTTGACTTAGGTTTTTGCCTGTTTTCTGGCCGGTGTATCTAGCTGACTTCTAGGAAGAAGTTGCAGATGACTCAGCTGGATTTTTTTCACAGGCTTTTTAGCCATATGAATGTGTTTACAGGATGGATTGTTGGAACCTGATGTTCATAACTGTGGGTAATGAATTCCAGTGGGGCAGATAGCAAATGGTGGGTCACCCTACAGCCACAGCCACCATGTGGAGTCCTTGCCCTGTTGCAAAGGCGAGCACAGGAGCACAGGGGCACCTGTGCTTGTTTTTATTTCATAGGAACTAATCAGAGCTGTTCCACTGAAAAGGCTGGCACAGTGATGAATCTCCTGTTTTCACTGTGTTCATGTATTTCCCAAGGGAAACCTGCTGCTAGAATGTACAAGGCATCCAGGATAAATGTTTTTCTTTCTTTCCACTCCACACACACCTTGGAAGCTCACAAAGGAGAGAATTAATACACCTCAGTAACACACAAAATCTGCAATGTCAGGGTCATCAGTGTTTCTTACAGTGTGCTGAAAGAAGGTGAATTCTCTATAAATGTTGCTGCTTTTTCTTACAGCTACTCCTTTGCTATTGTGGGCATTAACATAACAGACCTCGCATACAACCTGCTTGTGAGTGGAGCTCTGAAGACCCATTTCTACAATGTTGCTCCAGAAGCACCAACACTCACTCACTTTCAGCAGACGTTCTGTAAGTGGGGGGGTGAAGGAATGGGTGTCAGGAAATACATAACTTGCACTCTGCTAACCCTTTTTGTACTAGCCATGGTTTTAAAAAAAATAAATAATCTCCTGACACAACACAGGGACTGTAGTGCTAGTCTTGCTCTCCTGTCTTTAGGATGCTTAGTTGTGATAGATTATACTACCAAACCAAGGTGTAAAATAAAACAAAAAAAAAAAAAAAAAATCCCAGACCAAAAAAAAAAAAAAAAAAAAAAAAAAAAAAAAAAAAAAAAGCGCCACACTAAGTGCCTGAACACGTTACCTTTCTGTTTTTTTGGATAGTAAGGAGAAAGTAAAGGGACTTTAAGGACTTTCTGGAATTTGCTTCCCCGTAAATCCAACTGTCTTATGATACTAGCATCTACATTCAAGTGTTATTCACTTCAGCAGACTTGCTCCCCTATGCAAAAATAATGCTTTCCCAGCTCTTTCCCCTGTATTTGATCATTCCTTCCACAGCAGAGTCCTGATGTGCACCTTGCACAGTGGGAGTAACACTATCTAAACTTCAGTGAAGTGTTTGGCATTGTTTCCCACAGCATTTTCTTGGAGAAACTGGCTGTTCACGGCTTGGACAGGTGTTCTCTTTACTGCCTATAAAGCTGGCTGGATGGCCAGGTCCAGAGAGCTGGGGGCTGGTCACCTGTAGTGTTCCCCAGGACTCAGTGCTAGGGCCAGTCCTGTTTAATGACTTCATTGATGATATGGACGAGGGAATCAAGTGCCCCCTCAGCCAGGTCTCAGACAACATCAAGTTGGATGGCAGTGTTGACCTGCCAGAGGGCAGGAAGATTCTGCAGAGGGTATCTGGGACAGACTGGATCAATGTGTTGAGGCCAAAGGTTCAGTAGGGTGAAATCCTGGGCCCCTCAGTAAAAGAAGGATACTGAGGTGCTGGAGAGTGTCCAGGGAAGGGCAGTGGAGCTGAGGAAGGGTCTGGAGCACAGGTCTTATGAGGAACAGCTGAGGAAGCTGAAGTTGTTTAGCCTGGAGAAAAGGAGGCTCAAGATGGACCCCATCACTCTTGACAACTACCTGAAAGGAGACTGTAGCCGAGTGGGCGTCAGTCTTTTCTTGTAAGTAACAAGTAACAGGACAAGAGGAAATGGCCTCAAGTTGCACCAGGATAGGTTTAGATTGGATATTAGGAAAAATTTCATCACCAAAAGGGTTATCAAGCTCTGGAACAGGCTTCCAAGGGGAATTATTGGAGTCATCATCACTGAAGGTATTTAAAAGACATGTAGATGCGGCACCACATGGCTTAGTGGTTAACTTGGAAGTGCTGGGTTGTCAGTTGGAATTGGTCTTAAAGGTCTTTTCCCACCCAAACAATGCTATAATTCTATATCCTATTCTCGGTTTGTATTTCTTGCCATGTCTAAATCTCCCACCACTAAATTTCTGGGGAAGAAGAGACATGTTTTAGTGCTTTTGCAGTGTCATGTTACCACCTATAAAATCTTGGCTGCAGAATGGACTGTTCTCTTGATCAAGCCTGGGACTTTGCCCCACGACCAGTGTGTGTGCTGACCAGCACACCCAGTCCATTGGATGACAGTGGAGGGAGTGCTGGCTTTGACAGTTCTTACCCATAAGGCACATGAATGTATGAGTTATGAAGTTAAACTTCTGTGGTTTTGGTATAATGGGCCACTGAAGGTGGTGGATGTTCCTATACACCCCATCTGCCATCCTAGAAAAGACTAGAGGTTATCCTAAGAAAAATATGAGTTTGTCAAATGGATTTTATTGTAGAGAAACATCAACATATAAACTTTCCTGGAGCAAGGACAATTTGTGCAGAGATTGTCTGTTTGTGTCTGATAAACTTCTGTTCTTATGCTCTTAAAGTTTCTCTCCTCTCCCTACTGCAGTCATCCTATGCTTCCTTCACGTTTCCTTCAATCCCAGATAACATTAGGCTTCATTAAATGTCTATGGGCTGCCTGACTGAGCTGGAAAGTCAAAACTACCTTGGCCAGCCAGTAACTTAGGGGGACACAGTGGTACTGCATGGACCTCCTGAATGCTGAATCCACATGTCACCTCATCTGCAGCTTTCTGCTCCCTCAGGCTATGGCAACACATGTTAGAAACTGAGAATTGTGCTTGGCTCACTGGTGTTGGCCTCTGTTGCCTTCTCTGACTGCACTAGCAGTGCATGAAACCGCATTGCTCCATGACATGCTCAGCATGGTCACTGCTGAAGTACAGGAGGTGCCTCTCGGAAATCCCCTAGATTTTGGAGGGGGAAGATCTAACAATATTCTTCATTTTATATAGTGGTGTGGTTTTTTAAAAGGGGTTTTACTGGACTTTTCTTTGAAAGTAACATCTCTGAGAATAAAACTTCCCAGGGCAGCTGCAATGTAAGGGAGAGATTTAAAGATGTACCTAAAGTACCTTTTGAATGAAGTTTCTCAAACTGATGATGGAGTAAAAAACATGTCTATGCAAATATATATTGAAACTGAAGTTAGAAGCATGTGTGACGTATGATAGAAAAAAAGAAGGATAAAAGCAATTAAGATTTTTTTTACAGCAAACATCCTTACCTTATGCAGTACAGAAAACTGACTTGCACATTTTGCTGTGCTGGAGTGAACAGTTACACTCCTTCGATGGAGCATTTGCTGTGGAAGTTGGGATCAAGAGATTTGGTCCAGTTCACTGAAGTTCTAATGCTGGATGTAAAGCTTTTCCTGTCAATGAAACTTTTTGAGGGCAAGGACGGCACAGAGCTGAGAGGATAAAGGCCTTAATCAAAGCCTGCTTATTAAACCCGCTTTCGAATTACGTTTCTTCCTGTAACATGAATGTCTTGCCAAAGCTACTGGTTCTGTATATCACTTTATCATCAGGATCATAGGCATAAGTCTTAAACAACATTTTCAGCAAGGTCATGCACACACAAGGTAAAAACGTGCACAGGGAGGAAGCATTAACACAAAAAACCATGATGGCAACTTTTATTTTACCAAAGACTATGCTCTTTCTTTAGTGGAGAGTAAGCAATGTTCCTATGAGGTAATATCTGTGAGGTAAAACTTGAATATAAACAAAAGGCTGGTGAGGCAGCATCAGCAGCATCTTTCTCTGCTTTTATACTCACTGGTTTAATGTTTCAATTACTGAATCCATATGTCAAGACAACCAGTGACTTCTTGTGTTCATGGGGAGAAGTTCTTCCAGAGTGTCATATTCATCCAATTTTTTGTCCAAAATGCATTTACTCTTGTCCCTGCCCAGTATCCTGAAGTGTCAGACCTCAGTGACCAGGATTCTCTGTGCAGACCATAATTATTAATTGCTGGCTTCTTTCTAATTTTTGCATCATCTTTACATACTGTATTCATTTCTTCTCCCTTTTTATTATTTTGTAGGCTACTTAATGCATGAATTCCACAAATTCTGGATTGATGAGGATCCACTGGACATAATGGAGTTCAATCGTGTCAGAGAGAAATTTTACAAGCGAATCTTGAAACAGCTCCAGAACCCAGAGATGGCTCTGTGCCCTCATTTTGCTGCATCAGAAAGTTTAATCAATATGTAGTTACTCACTTGATTTTCTTTGGAAACACTGTCTCACTCTTGTGTTAGACCACTGTTAGACCATCGCTAGCATACTGAATGACCATGGCAATCGTGTGCATGTTTTTGGCGCAGTATTCAACTATTTTTATAACATGATCCCCTTACGCTTCTGTGGTTGGGGATTTTTCATTTTAAATGGGTGCTCATATTGCCTCATTATGCAGTGTTACCTTCTGAATTGATGTCCAGATATCAGAGTTTTTCTATTTTTTTAGACTTTCCTCATAATTGAGCATTGACAATTGAATTGTATTTCTCTAGCTGTGTTTTTGTATATGTGGAATAAGTAGTTGGATCTCGTATTGTGAAAGCTTTTTAGCTTCTCGATATGTTTTAAGGCTGGCATAACTACTGGCATTTCAAGCAAAATATATGTTTGGACCTCTTCTAGAAGATAATGTGTAATTTAATCTGATGCAGGCAAACACATTAAAGTCCAGTTTTCTCCATGCAGCCACTATATGCTTAATGCAAAATTAATGAGGCTTATGAAACACAAGTTTCAGTGAGAAGAGTTTGTGCAGAATTATGATCAGCTGCATGAATACCAAATGGTCTGGTAATGCTAATACATTCACAGTGAACTGCAAACACACTCACAACTACCAGATACTGGCAGGGGCCAAAACTTATAACATCAGGCTGTTCTCACCAACACTACCATGCTGAAGCATGGTCTAAATTCCTGCACATTCCTTTGAGTATACAGAAGTTAGTATTTTGTATCACATGCTGGAAGGCAACGTGATTTGTTCACGTGGTGCTTGGTGAATTCAGGGGGGCAAAAATCTGAATCCTCTGTTTGAACTACAGAAAATGTTGCTTTGGTTGTCAATTCAGTTCCTAAGATCTGGGAGAAATAATTGATTAGAAGGTTTAGAACAAAACCTCTCCTCTTGAGTTTCCCAGACTACTTATAAAAGAAAATTAAAGTGGCAAACTGCCTTTTTTCTAAAACCAGAAATGAGTATAAGTGTTTGACACTAAGATTGTGTAGTATATTGAACAACATCTACCATGGCATTTCATACCCATGGTATTTTTTACCTTCTAAGCAATCAATTTTAGTATTATATGTTTGTGTAAATCACTTGCATATGGAGATTAAATTGAGTAGTGTCCAACTACTTGTGAATTATATCAATAAATCATTCTAAACTGAAGCACTGTGGGTTTTATTTTTGAGATATGCAGTAATACAGATGAAAGCTATTTTAGTTTAATGGATCAGGTAAAATGGGATGTAGCAGCTCTGTGGTATTCCGAAGTCTGAAGTGTGATCTGAACTTCCTCAGAACAGGTGCTTTATATCATTGTAGTTACTGCTTGGGCCATGACTTTATAAGCAAAAAAAATAAAGCAATAGGAATTAAACTTAAACTTCTTGGAAAATTCCTTATTGGATTTTAACCCTCTCATTTCTTTGCTGAAATGTAAGATAGGGTTCAGGGCTTCCCCACAGGGCTGGAAACTTGCACTCATTGTGGAGTTAATCAGCAAAATTCTATGGGTATTGCAATAATTAGTCTTCTCCAATGAATTTGGAAATATGGAGCATTTGCACATTTTGCATGAAAATACAAGGAATAAAACTGTGTGTTTAACTTACTACCATTGATTTTGGAAAGTTCTTATTTATAGTCATTAGGTCTCAAGGACTTTTTTATGTCACTTTTGAAGCCTTTAAAGTAAGTGTCTAATAACAGTTTTCATAGTTTCAAATCTTAGACTCTCATTTTTGTTCGTTGTCCCACTTTGACTGAAATATCTTCTGCAATTTGTTAGGTTACACTGGTTTATTTTTAATACTCTGCATTGGAGTTCATGGAGTTGGGGGGGAAGGGAGGGAGGCACAAATATTCCTGCTACCTTCTTACTGGTGTCATACTCTCAGTTATGCCTTGTCTCAAGGTGTCAACTTCAAATAAAATCAGAAAATGTCATCTGGCTCCATGTCAGATTGTATCACTATAATCTAACTGGTTTGGGTGGTAATTTTTCCTGTCTTTCAGAGCAATGGATTTAATGAAGCTAAGTGTGAAATTCCTTCTCCTGTGGAGCCCTGGCATGCCAGTGCCTTCATATCTTATCATCCTGCTCACTTGTGCTTCAGCTTTGTCCTGTAACATGCTTGTTCTCAAAATCCTTGCCAAACCTGGGGCAGAGAATGTCCCTGGTGAGTGCCTAACACTGTCTGTGTGCTGCCGAGGGAGAGTGTTTGTCTGGCACTGCCTTCCCTCCTACGATGCAAACCTAAGCTTTTCCTTCAGAGATCAGAATTTACACTGTCACTGATACAAATACAAACTGACCTGTCAGCAACCAGCTGCTGCTGTCTCCAGGGAGGAGAAAATGAAGAAACAAGGGGGGAAAAAGGTATAAAAATTGTTTCAAGAAAGTAAAATCAGTATATATACCCACTGCAGGGTGCAGAAATCGGTTTAATTAAGAATAAAGAAGATTTGTGTTGGATCTTTTGAAAAGCTTTCCATAACCTCATGGTTGCTACACTTCACCAGACATCACCTCTCCCACATGTTCATGACTGGCCATGTGCACCTTGGGAAGCAAGTGCTGCCTGTCCAGACTGTAAAGCAATTTTATGCCTTTTTTTTTAATAGGTGATTTTTGTCAGGCAAATAATTTACATTGGCAGTACCATGCAGCCCAGTTTAGTTTTAAAAAGTCAAAGTCACTAATTTACTTTATAAAATACAAGACAGCATACTGAACCTATGCAGAATGTCTTGCCTTGGGTGGGCAGATGAAAATATAATTGATGAAAACGTGATATGGCGAAGTTATATGTGATCTAAAATGCAGAAATGATTACCTTGATCTGTTTAAACCCAGAAAAAAGGTCCAGGTAGTGTTGGAGTTCTTTAATTCTGTGTGCAGAATTATATAAGGGTAGCCCATATTTCTCTGTCACAGATTCAGACGCTTCCCACAGCACTGCACTTCCTTACCCCAGTTAATGTGTATCTAAATTGTTACCGGGACTCCTTTGACAAGGTAGGTGGATACTGACTTGTCTTCAGTAACCTTGGTTCTCCACCAGCATCTGTGGAGCTGGAGCTGTGAGAGACAACAGGATCTATGCCTGGGGTTTTGGCTAGAGCCAGGAGGAGAGCAAGCACTACTTCAGCTTCTGAAACTCTTTGGCTTGTAGCTTTTTTTTCCTTTTAGAGAGGGAGAAATATTTTTGCCGTGACTCTAATTATCTCTTTTGGAAGGTACTTCTGATGCTGGTGGTATTTCTATGTACTATTTTTAGAAGCAAACAAGGTTTATCTTATCTTTGTGATTTGTCTTGGAGAATGGTATCTCCAGGCTGTTTCCTGGAGCTGCCCCAAAGCTGGGTTGAAAAATTTACTGTCATGTACAGGGTAAAGGGGATTAATTTATGGTCCTTTTTAATGGAAGAGCAATCTTTAAAAGCACTTGTACCCACTGTGTGCCCTGTGGGGCACAGCCGAGTCGTGACAACTAAGGAGGCTGAAACACTTTACTCCAAGCAGGCCCCCAGTTGAAAGAAGTGCTGTTAGGCAGAGCAGGATGTATGTGAACAGAGTGCTGCTGCTCAGGTTAATGAATCCAGATCTGCTACTACTGACCCAAAGAATCACTGGTATCATCAGGCTTCTGTTATGTGAGATCATCATTTCCTCCTTAAATCCCTCCCTTCGTGGATTGTGGTTAACTTTTAATGTGTCCTTTTTGTCAGGATGTGACCAGAGGTTTTTGACCCTCCCACAGAGGTGACCAGCATTGCAGCTTTTACACTAGTGGGGTATTGCAGGTTCTAGTCATTCCTGCCTAAGCTCTAGAGGAAATCTCAATCTGCAGTTCTGCCACTTGGATGGATCTGATTGAGGTAGGAATCAGTTACAGCCTGAAATAGTAACTGAAGTGCAATTCTATAAATGTTAAGTCCATGTGTTTGACAAGTACTGTTGAGGAAACAGGGGAAACTCTATATACAATGTAGGGAAATATGAGAATTCTGAATATGTTTCCCTCTGTCCCCCAGCTGGTTCTTGACAAGCTTGACATCAACATATGAACATTTTGGCACCATAGGAGGACTCCTCTGGAATTATGATTTTCAGAGAATTGTTCTACTTTGAATCTTGATAACCAGCCTGATTTTCACCTCTCACTCCTCACTTGGAACGTGGTCCAATGAGAGCTCAAATTTTGCACTAATGAATCCTCCAGGCTACACTGAGAAAAACAGTAGGGCTCCCCCTCTGTACTCTTGCATCTGCTGTACAGTGCAGCTAAAGATCACATGAATTATTAAAATAAATGTTTTGCAGAAAACAATCCTGAAACAGATAAGAAGATGAATTATTCATTGTTTTCCTTAGTTTGCAGCAGTGCAGGTTTTCTATAAGACTTGCCAAAGATTAGACAGGACTCTTCCTACAAGATCCTATAGGAATACAGCAGGACTGGCTTTGTGATTTCCCCTGTGAGCACTGCACATAGAAATCAGGTCATTACTTATTCTAGTAAAGAGAACTGTTCTTCTCTGTGTAGAACTATAATTAGAAGAGATTTAGCTCTAAAACCTCCAAGGAAGAACTGGGTACAGCAGCTTAGCTCAAAATGAGCTGTGGGGAAGGGCAGAGAGCTGGTGACTTGTGTTGCTGTGTTCTTAAGGCCTGGGCTCCACTGTACTGGAGGACTGTAAAAACACATAACCATAGGTGGTGCATTCTCCAAAGAGCTTACAGCCTAAAACAAGGGAGGTGAGCAGTATGGGGGATTGGAACTAGATGATCTTTGAGGTCCCTTCTAATCCTGGCCATTCTATGATTTTATGATCCCTGGTGGACACATGGCTGAGAAGAAATTCTGTGATCCTCAGCAGAGGCTAGTTAGGAATTATCAACAAGATGTAGACATAACCTAGATGCAAAGCCTTGAATGTAGAACAGGGGCGAAAGTGCAGTCCTTGGTCATGGTCCATAGACAAGATGGTTGCTTTCTCCAGAGCTGGAAAGTGTTTGTAGGCACATCAGGCTTAAGCTGGGGAGAGTTGTTAGGAAATGGTGAACAACCTGGGAGTGTAACATGGATCAGGATAGATGAATCCAAAGGGCACGATGCAGAAGACCAAGGATGTAGATTGCTATCTCTCTTTGACAGGGGTATTTGTAATGCTGATTTGACTATGGGTGGTCGCACATGTTTCTTTAAGCTGCTATGACTAAGCCATCATCTACCTCCTCCATTTCTCCCAGTTTACATCCACAATGGCTAATTGGTTTGAATGTAAGTCAGCTGACTCCAGTTTCCATGCCTCTGTTCCCACTGACCCTGCACACACATTTGTCAGCAAGCCATTTTTCAGGAGATGTGTCACTTTGACATAGCACTACGGCCAAAAAAGAGCACAAAAAGAATGATGGGAGAAGAGGCCTGAGATGGCACCACCTGACCTGGTGAGACCCCTTCTCTGATCTGCCCTGGCCCAGCTTGCAGGGGGCCACTGGGACACCAGGGGCAAGACAGTTGCTCTAAGCTTGGCTGTCTCAAGGCTTCTGTCTGCAACTGCTTTGTGCCTTTCACGAGGGCTGTGGGGAAGGAACATGAGCATGTGTCTGCATGGACAGCGCAAGGCTTCTCTGGCTCAACAGCTAACTTAGTGTATGGTGTTGTTCTACCCCTAAAGCACCCTCAACCTCCCACCAGGGTCTCTCTGGAGAGAATAATTTTTTCCTGTCTTGCAGAATAGAATGGGGGGGGTTTTGTTTGTTTTTTTCTTCTTTATTTTTGTCCGCACTTGAGACAGGTCTCAGTGTAAGTCATGCCTCTCTGCTATGAAACTAAACAAATTTATATTGGTTCCAAGTCTGGTCAGAAGAAGTCAATCCAGCAACAGCAAAGAAAAGGGGATCCTGAGCCCAGGTGGGAAGTTGTCATCCCAGCACAGTTGTCTCCTCCATTTGCTGGATAAAAAGGCAGGTCTGAGAGAGATGCGAACATCAGCTATCTACTGAGTGGGTCAGAAAGTCTTCCTCGATCATTGGTATGAGGTCCCTTGTAAGGTAGACTAAACATTCATATCCTCAGAGACAATTTAAAAGCTGGTAAATTATTTTTTTCTCATTATGTGAAATAGCAGTTCCTTTGGAACATTAAACTAATTTCTAATTCCAATAGAGATCTGAAAGCTACAGAGAGATGGTGCAGTGCACTTGGGACCCTGCATTTTGGAGCTATCTGAACTGCTAATCAGAGAGAGATGCTGGCACTTTAATGTTTTATTCTATATTCCTAATTTGCACCTATAAATGCAAATTAAACATCACTGTCTAGCAAAAGTGTCTCTTATGATCCTCTAAAGTTTATTATGGATGTCTATAATCACTGACTATAAGTCTCATACATAACAGTAATTAACTTCTATTCCACAGTTCTATTCTGTTATTTTTCAGGCACAGCAATGACAGCTCCTAGACATTTGAGCATGTGGGAGGCTATGCAGCCTATGCCATTCAGGAGAGGTCACTCTGATGCTACTGAAAATGTAATCAATAAGACCCTTTAATCAAGTGCCTAAATTTCCGAGAGGGAGATAAGCACAAGCAAAAATGTTCAAGATGGTGAAAGGGAAAGCTTTGTGAGGAGCGGCTGAGGTCTCCTAGTCTGTTGAGCCTGGAGAAGAGGAGACTGAGGGGAGACCTCATGGCACTCTACAACATCCTGGTGAAGGGAAGAGGAGGAGCAGGCACTGATTCCTTGTCTGTGGTCATCAGAGACAGGACCCTAGGGAATGCCTGAAACTGTGTCAGGGGAGGTTTAAGTTGGATATTCGGAAAAGGTTCTTCACCCAGAGGATGGTTCGGCACTGAAACAGGCTCCCCAGGGAAGTGGTCACAGCAAAAAGCCTGACAGAGTTCAAGAAGTGTTTTGACAATACTCTCAGGCACATGGTGTGATTCTTGGGGCTGTTTGGTTCGTGGGTCTCTTCCAACTTGGCATATTCTGTGATTCTTTGTACCTACCCAGAAAAAAAATAACTCAGAAATACCCATGGCAGCTGGGGACTATGGAGTATTGCGTTACCTGAATAAGCAGTGGGGCTTCTACATCGCTCTCGTACTGTGCCAGGAGTTAATTCCTCAGCTCACTGTTGCTCTTAGGATCAAAACAGTTGTAATAACTTCATTTTCTTCATATCAAATTACCAGTAACAAACACTGTAATGGGAAAAATACTGTGGTTTAGAGACAGCAATTTTTTTTTTTTAACAATCCCACCTAATATCAATGTATCTCAGAAAACTGCTGTAATATGACTGAGTCCCAACAGCTGTGCTCCAGCCAGGACAAGGAATGCATTGCACATCATAAGGAATTCAGTTTCACAAAATCCCTGTACACAGACAAATAACACACATCATATTTGGGAAAATGAGGCTTCAATGCAAAATAATCTAGGTTTTAATTATGCTAGTGCAAGAGAGAGGCCTGAATTCCCATGTTTCCCTCCTTCCTTCAGCCATGAGAAAGCTTTCTCCAAAAGACAAGTAGGATACTCTTTAAGAATGAAATATCTTGGTTTACAGTTGGTGAATAGAAATTTTGGGTATAATCTCACTGTCTTGACTCAGCTACTATAGCAGCTACTTCTCTGACATGGCTGAATTTTGTGTTATTCAATATATATGTATGCACTGAGCATGGAAGACATTGTCTCATCTTGTTTAAAGCTGTCACATCATCATTCTGCAACACTTGAAATCTGGCCCTTAAGTGACATCTGTGCTGGTTTTGGCTGAGATAGAGTCAATTTGCTTCATAGTAGCTTCTATGGGGCTATGAGTTTTGGATTTGTTCTGGAAACAGTGGTGATAATATAGCCATGTTCTTTTTACTGCTGAGCAGACCTCACACCAACCCACCAGCGAGTAGGCTGGGAGTTCACAGGAAATTGGAAGGGAACAGAGCTGGGATGAAAGGGGTATTCCAAACCATATGAAACCCTCAGCATATAAAGCTGGGGGAAGAAGGAGGAAAGGAGGATGTTTGGAATGATGGTGTTTGTCTTCCCAGGTAACCATTACATATGATGGAACCCTGCTTTGCTAGAGATGGCTGAACATCTGCTTGCTCATGGAAAGTGATGAATTAATTCCTTATTTTGTTTTGTTTGTATGTGAGACTTTTTGTTTACCTATTAAACTGGTTTTATCTCAGCCCACGAATTTTCTCACTTATACCCTTCTGATTCCCTCCTTCATCCTACTGTTGGGGGAGTGAGTGGCTGGGTGGTGCTGAGTTGCCATTTGGGACTAAACCACAACAACATCCAAATGCAGAAAATCAGATTCCCCTGGCAGAAGGGGGAGCTTCCTCTGTTTAATGCCTGGCATATTTTTTAGATTCTAAGAAGTTAACCATCATACCACTGGCACCTTTGGGTTTTGCCTCCTTGCCTGTTTTTTTACCTGCATTCTTATCTGCTCAAGAGCAAAGTCTCACTCACTCTTCAAAACCCTTCTTCTCGCAAGGCCCCTGCAAAGCAGTCATCACCACTGATGTCTGACTACACAATGAATTCAAAGTCATAAAAGAAGGAAAATAAAAGCACAAAAGACAACTTCAGAACCATAAGCACCAACATTTTTATGAAGATCCTTACATTATGGTAAGTGAAGGGGCATCATGACAGTGAAAGGTCTAGAAGAGAAGCTCTATAAGGAGTGGCTGAGGTCACTTGGCTTCTTTCAGCCTGGAGAAGAGGAGACTGAGGGGAGACCTCATGGCAGTCTACAACATCTGTACAAGGGGAAGTGGAGGGGCACGTGCTGATCTCTCTGTGGTCACCAGAGACAGGACCAGAGGGAATGTCATGAAACTGTGTCAGGGGAGGTTTAGGTTGGATATCAGAAAGAGGTTATTCACCCAGAGTGTGGTCGGACACATGAACAGGCTCCCCAGAAAAGTGGTCACAGCACCAAGCCTGACAGAGTTCAAGAAGTGTTTGGCCAGTGCTCTCAGGCACATGGTGTGATTCTTGGGGCTGTCCTGTGCAGTGCCAGGAACTGGACCTGATGATTCTTGTAGGTCCCTTCTAGCTCAGAATATTCTATGATCCTGTGATGAATTTCCTTCCCGTTGACACCTCAGAGTTATAACCAAAACCGTTCTGGGGTTAAATCAAGATATTTCTGATCTTGTTCTAAAAAACACTCAGGCATTTTGAACAACCCCATTCCCCTGGTGCAAGGGTCCCTCCCACTCCCGGCGCTGCCACCGCCTCCAGCCGGGCAGAGCCTCCCCGGCACCAGCGGAGGGTGAAACCGGCGCTTCAGCACCCTGGAGAGAGCCGGGCATGGCCGGACAGCGCCCAGGGATACTGGGTCCGCTGGGCCTCTGTGGCAAGTAAACAGCCCTCTCTCCTGACTCCTTGTAATTCGTGCATCTATCCACGTATTACAACCCTTTACTGCTTGTGAACGCTGGAACAAGAGCAGGGATGCTTAGCAACTATCTCAAAGGAAACTCTGTTAATCAAACTAGGTTAGTTACAGATGAGTTTCTGGTGGAATTCAGACTTTGGGTATCAAGTTGAGGCTGTGCCCCTTCAGGTGTTTGGAACTGTACTAGGTGGTTTTTGCTCAGTCTGCCTGTCAGAGTTCAAGGAGCAGCTGGACGATGCTCTTGGCCATATTGTTTAGTTTCAGGTATTGCTGCAAGAAACCAGATGTTGGACTAGATGATCCTTACGGGTTCACTTCAAATTTGAGGTATTCTATGATTCTATTCTATCATATGTTGCCTGAATAGAAATTGTCTGTTGTGAATACCCTCACCTTGGAGAAAATCTGCCAAAGATTCTGCATTTCAAGGCCTGAGAGATCCCGATGAGATGGCAGCAGCCTGTAGGAAATAAAATCAGTGTAGCATTTGTCTTCCTTGAGGCAAGCATTTTCCACATTGGGAAACAGTTCTCTAGGTCACTTAAACACTTTCTAAATTCCATCAAGGAAAGTGCAAATAGGCCTATTCACATGCTCCTTGTTCGTTCCTGTAAGCAAATTACAGCAACTTTCTGTTAGTATTTTTCTTTACTGTAAAATGTCCTCCACTGAGCAGGGCTGGGGAGACTGGGGCCTCTTAAGCACCGAAAGAACCCTTTGTTATCTGTTTTCATGGAAACTCCCCAGGAGATAGTATCCCTCTCCAAGGTAGGACACTTGTTATAAACTATTTCTGATGGATATTTTAATTCATTTGTAAGAATCACGGACAGCATCTCTTGATATTGGCAGCCCTGCACCTCTCTACAGTGCAGCATAGTAATCAACTACACCATCCATTAGTTAGACTAAGAAAACTGCTCTGGAATCTCCTTTGCTAACATTCAAGCCCATTACTTGGTGTGCAAGGAAAAAAGTTTATTGCTTTCTTTGATATTGTATATATTTGTTGTATATATTTGTGTATATAGGTATATATAGGTTGTATATATTTGAAGGCTGTTAACAATCTTCTTTTGTCTTATTTGGTCCATCACCATTCCCAGTGAGGTGCTTGGTGTGTGCTGCTACGGCTGCCACTGGTTGCCCCTGGCCTGCCCTGCACAACAGCTGGGTAGTGGGATAGATCCTGACTGCCAGGCCCTGTTCTTCCTTCTCTGTGGAACCCCTGTCCACTGTGGTGCCCTGACAAGAGCTAAAACAAGGAGCAATAACTCTCCAGAATCCCTTTTGAGATTTAGCAGTTTGTGGGTTAAACTTCTTATGGAGCCAGCAAGTCTATCCTCATATTTGTAAGGACTCAATGTCTTTTTTTATTTCTGCAGATTTGTCTAAACATTTTTAAACACATCTGTTCTGTATTCTTTCAGAACATCTTGTACTTTTGAGTTTTACATTTCACTTTTGCTCTGTAAAATGCTTTTTTTGCATTTTATACGTTGCTGGATGGACTGAGAGAGTGGAAATAGCCAGGTCTCATGCTCTAATTTGTTATTACTCATATCTTTCCTCAGTTACCTTTTTTCAAATTAAAGAGATCTAGTCTTGGTTTCTTCTTAAGTCGAAATTGTCATAATGTTGTTTATAATTTTATTACCTCTCTCTGCAGTTTTTCCAACACTGATTATTATTATAACACATTATTATATTATCCGATTTCACTGTTCACTGCCACTCTCTTTGACTTTCATGAGTTAAAGGGAGAACTCCCCTTTCTATCCTATGACACTTTGAGGTTTTTAAAATTTATTGATCAGCTCGCTTTTACTGACTGTTTTTGAATTGTAATAGATACCAAAAGTAGAATTTCCCTTTACAGAAGCCTTGCTGATTTTTTCCACTTAGAATCATGGACTTGTAGCACTGATTAGATTAGAAAAGACCTTTAAAATCATCATCTCCAAGCATTAACCCAAGACTGCCATGTCCACTACTAAACCATGTTGCTGAATGCCACATCTACACATCTTTTGAATACCTCCAGGGATGGTGATTCCACCACTTCCCTGGGCAGCCTGTTACAATGCTTGACAACCCAACTTACACACCTTTGAATTCCGTCTGTTTGATTTTCTGTGGTTTGGTTTTTTCCAAAATGGAAATGGAACTTCCTGGTCTGTAACTGCCCAGCTGCCCTCTGCAGTCCTCTTACAAACTGATACTGTATCTGCCACCTCCTGTTCCTCTGGTACCAGTCTAATGTAAGCAATAAGTTATACTCCACAGTAACTCAGCAGGCAATTTCATATCAGAGCTCCTTTAAAATCACTGGGTGAGCATCATCTGGTCCTGCTGATATATCACTGTTAATGCTATTGGCTTCTGGCCCTTCAATTGAGACCATTTCTCATCACCTGCAGATAAAAGTTCTAGCATGGAAACTCTCCTAAGCCCTTTCACAGTGAGCACTGCTGCAGGTAATTAATATACCTTTCCTATACCAAACTTATATTCTCTGAGCACTCCTATTCTGTATCTATCATGTGCAGACACTGCAGTTTCCTGGCAGGTTGCCTGCTTCTAGCGTGTTTTATTATTAGTTTGTAATGCATCTGCCCTGGTGTTACTCAACATTTTTTCTTGCCCTCCTTACAACTTTTTATTTAACTTTTCTGAGTTTTTTTTTAGTTTTGCCAATATGGATACATTTTCTGTGTTTTGAACAGCAGTATTTTATTTATAATTACTCCCCGTGCTTTGCTGATTCTTCTTTCAGCCTTGCCATTCCCATAAAGATGTTTCTTTTATGCACATTGTGTTTACCATCATTTTCCAAAGGTAACGTTTGATCCTCATCCTGTGTTCTGTTAATGGCTGCACAGACTCTCCTTCTGTGACGTCTATCCAGGGAACAGTAAATTATGTTGTTAAAAAATGCAGCATGAATTAGAGCCCAGCCTGACATTTTCCCACTTTGTGGAGGAGGTTTATAGCTGAAGTTTTCTGTGGCCACTGCACTCTCTGCATTACAGCCTTGCTGGTGTACTGTAGCATTTATTATTCTAGTTGACACTTTAGTCCTAACTGCACTGTTCCTATTTTTGAAAATTCAGGCTAGAGGGGCATTATATTACATTTTGCAACAGTTAGTTTATTTTTCTATAGCTTTCTTCAATGTGTACTGCACTTCCCTTACTGATACTATCTTCTTTGTCTTTCTGATAATTGCATTATCACCATGTCCTAGTGGTTGTCTCCCACTTTGCACCTCTCTCACTTTTCGCCAATCTCAGTCACGATTAACAACCAGAGGTTCCAATCTACCCAGCTTCATTTTGTACAGTAGTATTTCAAAAAGAAAAATAATTTACAATATGTTTAACTTTGGTCTTTGTCTGTTTCTGGTTTTATTCGTTGAAATTGCTGTTTGTTCTGTTTGTTCTGTTTCTCATCTGAATTTCATTGACTTCCACACAGGATGTAGTGTGATATGATTTTATATATGGAAGCTGAGCACTGTAGTTTTGGGGACTGGTTGTTTATGCAGACAAGCTTTCCCCAAGCCTGAAAGGGAGTTGGGAGTTATCAGTAATTTCAGTGCTCAGCTGAGTACAGCCTCAGCAGAGAAGAGAGCCAAAACTCACAACCAAGACTGCAAAGGGAGTGTGCTCTAGTGCAACAGGTATCAGTTCCCACTTATTAATCTCACAAGAGACTTTATCTAGCCTCACTATGACAAGGAATTGATTGTATCTCATGGAATAGTTTCAATTTAACTGTTTTCTTGATAAACAAGTAAAAATGCAGCTGAAGTATCTAGAGGTATTGTTACGTAGAGAAGTATCCTAGACTGAAAAAAAACCCCAAACAACCAAGGCTTAGTGTTTTCAATGTTTATTAGCTTCTGACTTCACTTAGATTTAAACAATTAAAAAAAAAACCAAACTGGATTTAAAATTCCACTGGGGTTATACAAATAAAATTGTTGCAAAAGAAACATATTAAATTTAGTTAATTGCTATTACTTATTTTGTTCCAAGCCCAGCAAGTCTTAGAACCTAGCAATTCAAAAGTATCATTTCAAATACAGGCATAGATTTTAAATGTGAGGCTCAATGTTTCCAAATCTTAGGTTCATTAAAGTGTTAGTTAATAAAATTTAATACATATGAGATGTAAGATTGCTTATAGTGAAACTCTTCTATTCAAAACTGGGTTTAAGTGAAAAATCTAAAGCTACTTCTGGTATATCTCTTCCAGGTGATGCTGAAAGAGACCTTTGTGGAGGGCAGATCAGAACTGGAGAAACACAAAGGGGCAGATCCTTGTCTGATGTAACCAGTCCCAGCTCCACTGAAACCCACTGGGGAAATGACTTGCAGCATGCAGAAGTAGGTCCTTCCTAACATGGTAGCAGAGTTCAGGTTAATCCTACTGAAACTGGCAACCACCAGTGAAACTGTGATGCAGGTATTAAAAAATTATGTCCCTGCTTTCAACTATGCCAACAGTTGTCTGTGGACAAGAAGCTGAACAGCAAAAGGGTTGAATACTGCAGGGAAATGAGGTACATGAAAAATCCATTCTGGATTATTTATTGCTCAGCATGTCCCATAGTTTTGATTAAGGAATTGGGTCACTCCCGCTAGATGTTTTGGAGGATTCATCTAGGCCAGGCTGTCACAGTGATGTGCAAGCCCAAAGATATGCCAAGTGCATGCAGAAAGATTTCTGTGAGCACAAGGGAGGATCTTCTCCAGGAGTCCTTCTCCCAAGGCACATCTCCACAATGGATTAAGTCCCTCTAAGCAACTTAGGTACCTGAGTCACTGTGAATATCCTGATCCCATGAATTTGATCTTCAGGTCACCTGAGCCACACTCATTTCGGGCCTTCATACACACAGCAGGGATGACAGTGCAGAGCAGACATAACAGGGCATGACATTATTGTGGTAGACTGTGCACATCTCTGGCCATGAGGCTGAGAGATATAAGCCACTGCCTGCTCCCAAAGAGAAGAGAAGTGAACCACAAGGAAAACAGTCATTTGGAAAAGAGACAGCTCTAGCTGTTCTTCTGGGTACACCAAGAGGCATTTATGCAAAGCCAAAAGATTAAGGCACATCCAAGGCACACCCTTCTGGACCTTGCCATACAAGCTGTAGTATGAGGAAGCATGGGCCTACATTTATCTAACAACTGCTACCAAAATCAAATTATTACTCATTTCCCTCATCCACCCACTACAGAGAAGAACTGGCAAGCACAAGTGCAATACAATACACAACTAGCAAAAGCTGACCATCTCCATTCACTCTGTATATGAATTTATGCTTTTTTAAACCCCCTCACAGATCAGCCCAGTGTAAGTGAATATTAGCATTGACTGATACACATAATGGAGCCTGCTTGAAAATGCTGTCATTTCTTCAGAAGCTGACAGCTGAACTGTTAAGCTAAGAGGTCAGAGTTGATTGGCTTGTGCACCAGCTGTATTCAACCCTGGGAAACGTGCCAAAGGCGTTTCAAGCTCAGATCTGTGAGATGCTAAGCTGTGAGTAAGCCACACGCACAAGGGGCAAAGCAGATCAGCTGTGTAGGTGAAGAGTGATTTAGGAGCCCCAGCAATGGCAACCCAGGGTGTCAGCACCTGTCAGTCTTCTTGATCCCTTTGAGCTCACTGCACCAGCAAAATAGAGATAATGATTGTGCCAAGTTCTTGAATTGCAAGGGCATCTATGGCCTCTGGCACACTTCCAAATGCAGTTGTATAAATAGAACTGTGTTGGACTTGCTACGTAGTGAGGAAGAAGTTATTTATGCTTCACTTTTTTTTTTTTGATTCAGACAAATATTCTTTGCACACACAGGAATGCTGTTTTGATAAGGCTGAAAACCTTGGGGTTTGTCTTTCCTTCTTCTTTTTGTACGTCATCTGCTGAACACATACACCAAGTTTATGCATTTCACATTACGTGTTCACATCTGCTGAACACAGAGCTTACACAGTGTGCAATTTTTTTTCCACAGAAAACTGAATTTTGAGAGAATCTTTGCAGATTAAAAAATGTCAGCAAGAATATGTTCGCAATCAATCCATTTAGGAATGTAGCACATGCAGTTCTTTGATGTCAATCATTTTTTTCTCCATGCTCGCCTCTCTCTCACTGCATGGCAGTTTCCTACCTTGTGACTTGGAGGTAACAGGTCACGAGAGTGGTTGGTTATGTCATGTGGGACAGAGAGCCTGCCTGGCCTGGAGCCTGGACTACAAAGGAGAAAGGTGGCACAAATCACATAGCTTACAGCAGCCATGACACATCATTCAAAAGCAAGTTGGCTTTGCTTGGGTGTGATTTACCTTAATCATATTGTCTAAGTTAGACATATGTCTACTCAAAAAGACTGATGGCTAAAACCTGTGGATCACACAAACTCTCCAGAACATTTTCTCAGCATCTCTCTCAAGCACAAACACAGGCTGTGTGGAGAACGGATTGACGGCAGCCCTGAGAAGAAGGACTTGGAGCCATTGGGCTCTCAACATAACCCACCAGTGTGTGCTTGCAGCCCAGAAAGCCAGTTGTATCCCGGGCTACATCAAAAGCTGTGTGGTCAGCAGGTCAAGGGAGGGGATAGTGTCCCTCTTCTCTGCTCTGGTGAGACCTCACCTGGAGTGCTGTGTCCAGCTCTGGGGTCCTCAGCATAAGACACAGGCCTATTGGAGTGAGTCCAGAGGAGGCCACAAAGATGATCAGAGGACTGAAGACCCTCTCCTGTGAAGTCAGGCTGAGACAGCTGTGACTGTTCAACCTGGAGGTGGGAAGGCTCTGGGAACATCTTCTAGCAGCCTTCCAGAACCTAAAAGCATCTGCAAGTGAGGTGGAGAAGAACTTTTTACAAAGACATGTAGTGATGGAACAAGGGGCAATGGCTTCCAACTGAAAGAGAGCAGGTTTAGATTAGATGTTAGAAAGAAATTCTTTACTGTGAGGATGGTGAGGCACTGGAACTAGTTGTCCAGATAAGTTGTTGCCCCATCTCTGGAAGCATTTAAGGGCAGGTTGGATGGGGCTCTGAGCAACCTGGTCTAGTGGAAGGTGTCCCTACCCACAGCAGGGGCGTTGGAACTAGATGATCTTGAAGGCCCCTTCCAACTCAAACCATTCCATGATTCTTCCTGTCTGAAACTTGCTAGGATCACCCTGAACTGTTGCTGAACCACTTGTGGTTCAGACAGTGAAGCCCACACCTCTAGTTTTTCCATTACTAGCCTAACATGAGCCCAAACATGTCAACTCGCTCATGATATTGCTCTCTTCTCGGAGTGGCAGCCAGTGAAAGATGAGAATCTTTCATACTGAATTATCAAGTATTCATAGTATTTAAAAATAGATTTTCCATGTCCTTCTCCAGCCATTGCTTGCATGTCTCAGCCAAGCTTATGAACACAAACTGACCATGTGAAATAGTGATAATATAGCAGCATCTGGGCTGCAGAGAAAAGCAGCATCCATTGATGGCAAAAGTTCATTTCAATGTCTTGGCTTTCTTTAATATTTATTCTCCCTCCCACCCCCCCCGAAAATTTTCCATCCCTACAAATGCTGGAGGCAAGTTTGCTCATTTGCAGACAAGAAATAATTTTTTATCATTACATTGGAGTGGGGATTTCTTGACTGGGAAGATGACTAGCACAAGCTGCAGTGGGTTGACTGCAAACCCAGATGGACAGTACAAATAGCACAGGGCAAGGGGACACTTACAAGCAAACTTTAAGCAAACACACCCTTAATAAACACACCCTACAACAATATTTTTGGTCTTTCCTTAAAGCCTGGCCTAAGTCTCAGCTGTCAATGCCTAACCACCCCAGAGACCAGCCCTAAGTAACTCAGCACAGCCCCACAATGTTGCCTGCTCCTTGCAGGCTCTCAGAGGAGAAGGAGAGCTGTATCAGCAACACAGCACACATCTAACTGCCCTCCTACAGGAAGCTGTATTTTGTAGAAGATATTGGTTCTCTGAAGCCATTAAAATAGCAGGTGAGGAATGCCTAGGAGGGGTTTGACTACTGATTTTACAATCCCAGGGATTGTGGGCCCTTCAAACTGGCTCAAAATTTTTTAGCGGGTGACAACACTATCACAGCAACCCAGACACAGTCACACCTCTGCCTGCTGGGGCTGGGCATGGCTGTGCCACGGTGCCTGCCGTGCCGCTCTGGACCAGAGGGAATGCTGCCCTGGGCAAGGCTCCTGCAGGGCTGGGGTGCCAGAGGGCACCTACGCCTGCAGCTGCTCCAGGCCCATCCCTCCAGGCACTGCGCCAAGCATAGCTTGGCCAAAAATAGGACTGTGGGAATCCCTGTCCTAAATCCAGCTTCAGAAATCGCAGTTATTGACAATGCCCCAGTAGGACAGAGGTTCTCTCTGAGGTCTGTGTTCACAGGCACCAACTGTGTAAGTGACTCTGGACTGAAATGTGTCCCAAACAGGTCCATTCTACTGCATTAAACCACCACACTTGCATGTCACACTGTACCACAGTTATCCTCAGTGCTCTCAGTGAACAGCGGTCAGCCTGGGAGAGGAAAAAAGCACGCTCCAAAAAATGGTTTTACACGGACTTTATTTAAACAAAATGTGCAAGTGAAAGCAGAGGTTTCACATTCCTTTCTGCTAAGCGAGTTTATGCCTCGTACACTGGTAAATACAGGCGCTTTCATTACGCACTGCTGTTTTACACCCTCGAGAACCTGACGCTGGTGTCAAACAAGCCTGCATGGTGAGCAGGGGGATACAGCACTCACAGTGACCACTGAGGAGACAGACACGTCAAACAGTGCCTAAGTGTCTTACATTTTACATTTTACAGCTGGATCACTACACAATGAAATGATTACACTGTCACAGACCCATTACAAACATTAACAGGCAACAGATAGGAGAGAGTAAAAAAAAAAGGTTCACGGCATCCTCAACTGACTGAAAGCTAATCACCGCGGCATGCTGTGGCTGTTACTTTTCTCTGGAGACACACACTTAAACCACCTCCCAAAGTTTCTGATTGTCTTTCAATCCTGGTAGGACTTAACAAGGAGCCACATGAGGATTACAGTAATCAGGACAATCATGAAGTTGAGGCAAATTTCTCGTGTGGATCGCTCCATTTTTCGGGAGTAATAAGGAGAGAGCAGGCGTCAGCAGGCAGAGCAAAGGAAAAACTTCAGCGACTTGTCTGGGTATGTCCTTGAGCTCAACCTTCGGGGCACGGGCTCTTTTAAGAAAAGAGAAAAATATGTGAAGAACAGATGCACAAAGGTGGCAGGTTCAGTAGAGCTATTTATGTTGCTCTAAATAAATGTTGTTTCAGCGGCCAGGAGTCAGTAAGCACCGGGGTGCTAAGAAGTAAAAGCCATCTTTGGCAGCTTATCACCTTCTTTGATTTACAGCACTTGACAAGAAGCATTCCAAGTGTCACCCCAAACTACAATGCTACTGTGGAATTAGTGCTTTGTGCAAGCATTTACAAATAAATAATGTCCAAGGCCCATTTAATACTTTCAACAGATAAACATTGTAAATATTAAGAGCTTTAAAATTCCTCTATTAGTCTGTAGATTTTCTTTTTTTTTTCTTTTTTTTTTCTTTTTTTTTCTTTTTTTAAGAATCTGGGTGCAAACCATTTTTTTATAAAGAAAGACTAATAAATCTGAATTGTTTATGTTACCACTGAAAGTACAAGGAGAACCTAAGGTTAGACATTTTCATTTCTGAAGAACCTCACATATTTTGTGACTTAATCCTACAGCTGAAATAGTATTTTGTCAGGAACCGTCTGCCTTTCCTGCAATTTCAAGATGCTAAAAATGTCATAGTTCAAAAATCCTATTTATGTTGTACTCAAAAACTTCTCTCTTAGTTATTGTTTTTATTTGCTTTATGACAGTAATTTTTGCATTTCATAAGGTTTTGGAGTTCATGCAGAGAAATGAGAATCCTTTATCATGAATATCATGCACTAATCCCATCTGTATGACATGTAAATAAAATAAAAACCTTTAAACAAGTGAGGCATGAACTCTAGACAAAGAATTTCAGCTACAAAACCAGATTAGGCTGTAACATCTATGGCGCAAATGAGAAGCCCCGGGACCATCCCAGCATGAAGACAGAGAGTTTAAATTGAAACTGTTTTAGTTTGCAGACTAAATATTAAAAGCCCAGTGCATGCAGTTAACAAATTCCTACATTTTCAAGTTGTTTTATCAGCCTCCTATTTTCTTGCATAAGACAAAATCTGACCTAATAAGTAAGCCACTTCTTTTACCTTGAGTAGGTAAATGCAGCCCACTGGTTCTGCCTCTGGACTTTGGGTCAGTGCAGGTACTATTTCCCTCCAAGCTTCTGCCTATCTCCCCCTCGATCTGGATGCTCTGTCCCTGTGTGGGAGCTAAAGTAGGCTGAGGGTGGAGACCAACAAGTGTGTTGGCAAGCCAGGTGCTGACATCACCTCTCCCCCCCCCAAATATTTTTAAAGGGCTACGTTGGGCTGCAAATTTGGTCAAGGCTGTTTATGCAGTGGGCTCTGTGGGCTGATTTGTTTCTTTTTGTTCCTCTGTTGTAGTGCTGTGCTAAGATAAGGGTTGTGTGCAGCTCTTGGGAGTTAATTGGATTGGATAGAGAATTTTATACAATCATTGAATGGTTTGTGTTGGAAGGGACCTTAAAAATCATCTAGTTCCAACACCCCTGCCATGGACAGGAACACCTTCCACAAGACCGCGTTGCTCAGGGTCCCATCCAACCTAGCCTTGAGCACTTCCAGGGGAAATCTGCTTCACTGCCTCAATACCCTCACAGTAAAGAATTTCTTCCTGACTCAAACTATCTTTCTTCAACTGGAAGCCATTGCCCCTTGTTATGTCACTACATGTGTTCCTTTGGCCTGTTGGTGTCTTCCCCAGTGTGGGTAAAAGGAAAGAAAGAGACACTTGAACAGTTCTGTGTGCAAAATTCTTCAGATCATTTCGTAGATATGGGGACTTTTTTACATATTTACCTTCTCAAGCACAGTACGGCTGTTGCTGTTCCATATGCTTACAGTTTACATAACTTCTCAAGTTTGTATTCATTTAAAAGAAAGTCAATAGGAGCAAAATATTCTTTGCATTTGAATAGAAAGTACTGAAATCCAGGATGCTCCAGATCCCTGTGTGGGATCTAAAGTAGGCTGAGAGTGGAGACCAACAAGTGTGTTGGCAAGCCAGGTGCTGACATCACCTCCCCCCGCCCCCAGATATTTTTAAAGGGCTATGTTGGTTTATGTTTGCTGGTTAGAAAAGTTTGGTTTATATTTGCTGGTTAGAAAAGTTTGTGACTAGGAGGTGTGAAAAGCACAAACCATTGCTTAAAAAAACTTCCCTCATCGATTTTCAGTGCTCGTATGAGTGCTCCACCTGCTTGGTGGGCAGGGGGATACAGGTGGGCATACAGACAAGTATTTTTGCCACCCTGCAGCATTTCACCCTGGAAAGCACACTGCTCTGTGGCCTGGAGAGCTTTAACTGCCACATCCCCTTATCTTTGCTCAAGGCACTGCTGGGACTTGCTATGAACATGAACAAAAAGAAATAGCTAATTCCTTCCTTTAAGTCGATACAGCTGAACCAGAGTCTCAGCAGAGCGAGCTGTACTGAAGTGGAAGCACACTCTGCCAACCCTGCACTGCCATGGGTTTCCCCCTACTTGGAAAATACAGGTATTTCCCCTGAAGTCAGAGGGGTCACTTCTGCAACACAGTGCTGCCAGATAAGTGTGAGGATCCTGATCAGGTTCAAGTGTGTAAGGCTATCCACAACGCTGTCCTTATTCTCACTGCCAGGCACCGCATGATATATAGCACGCAGACTATTTATTGATTCTGATGCCTTTTGTATATTTATATTCAGGCATGCTGGGACATACTGTAGCTCAGAGCATCCAGGCTTGTTTCACAGTCCCCCTCCATCAGCTCCCAGGTTTCTCCCTTTGCACTGCTGCTGGCACTCACATCACAGTGAGATGTCCTGGTGAGGGAGGCCAGCTGGCTGGAAACCTACCCAATGGAAAACACAACAAAACAAATAGCTGTGGGTAACCAGGGGGGTGGAGGGGAGTGTTGCCTGGGTTTTGCTGGATGATCTCCCTAAATAGTCTTCCCACACAATCAGTGGAGGTAGGAAGGGGCCAGAACAGTAGAAACCTTCCCTTCCATTGGTTTGACTGCCTTGCCCCTGCCCTCCTACACAACCAGGCAGCACCTTCAAAAAGCCAATGTGCTGCGTGGGAGTCCTGTGCTAAAATAAACAGCAAAGGCTTAACCCATGCCTCATTCAGCAGTTATAGGTTTGCAGGGCCCTATCACAATGCATGCTCTGATGGGCCATCCCCTCAGGAAGAACTTGGGCAATCACATCCCACACTTATAGGGGATTTGGGAAATCCAGATTCAAAATGCTCCCTGTCAGCCAGAGAGAAGCAAGATGTGACTACCATGACCCTGCCCTGCATTTCCTCCCCTGACATGTTCTGAAGTAGAAATCTCTGGATTTCTGATACAATGGCTAATCTACTTCACCTTAAATCACATAAATATCAACCAGAAAAAGGGTAAAGCATTTCAATGCCACTAACCCTAATTAATAAATGTTGCACATCAGCACCCAAATATTCCCCTTGGGCTATGGAAACCTTGGGATTCAGTCTATAGGATTGCTAGATTGGGACTACAAACAGGATTGGGTTTACGGCTCACTCTTGCTCATACTGTCAGGGTGCCCATTCAACACAAGGGTCTGTTCCTGCAGCTATGGTGGCTCATTTCATGAATAATTCTAGATCAGGCAACTTGTTCATAGTTGAGCTTCTCTGCACAGCATCCTATTAACATTCAACACTACAGAAATGATATCGTAAAATTAAAACATTCTGTAAAGCAGAGAAAATAACTTTCCTCAACCAATCAGCAATTTGAAAGCAGCTCATTTTCTAGAACTGAGAGCCTCTAGCTGAGAAACACCTTTTGATTGACAGAGCTAGCCCATAGCTTCTTTAGAAGAGCCAAATTACGTTATATTTACTTCTGATGTCATCTGACTGAATGTGCCTGTATATTACACATGTGTGTACACACACACACACACAGACTTGGGGGGGGGAAAAAAAAGGCTTATCACTGAACAGGGGCTACAATAAACACCCCTTAGCAGTGGAATGTGCCTGGACATTAGCTTTCAATCCAATCAGTGTTTGAACATCTGACTTACACAAGCCATTAGAGTTGCCAGCAGCTGAAACTTCTGCCCCCTCTCCTCACCCTCCAAAAAACCCCCACATACTCCTACTGTTTATGAACAAAAAGCACAAAGACCTTAAAAACCATCCTTTAAAAGGATGGTTTATTTACCCAAGTGATTTAGTGCAGATTAGGAAAGCAGAAAGAAGAAAAAGAGAATTACTAAGTGGTTCTACTTTAAATGCTAATCCAGAGGTTTAGATACCATGTTGAAGATTTTCCTCTTTGGCACTTTTTCTTCTTTTTCTGACAGATATAGATGTTCTCAGCTTTCATGTGGCCCATGCCAAAGCTCCCTCTTCATGCCTTGCATACTCAAACTTAAGGCTCTAGTCTATATTTAAAGTTGCTGTGACTATCTCAGGTTCTTCCCAGCCTACTAAACAAATATCACACAATCTTTCAAAGCCATTCTCACACAATTGGAGCAGATTTTGTTCATTTTTGCTCTTAGCATTACCTTTCTCACTAGGTGCAGTATATTTATTTTTAAAATCTGCTATTAATTGGCTCATTTTTAAAGTGGCACCTACTCTCCAGCATAATCACAAGTATCTTCTTATTACCCACTTGAAACACTGATACCTTATCTGTATGAATCCAAGTTTGCAGAAACGTGCAGTGCTTGTAATCACAGCATGTATTTCACACATAACCATCACATCTCTCTATAGGAACTGAAGACTGCTCAATAGATCTTAAATCTGATGATATAGGAGACTTGTAAACAGATCCCATCACTCCACAAAAAGGAACCTGAATATTGCCATGTCTTGTTTTTAGGCTCCTGTAGGAGCATCCTACCTGCCAGGAAGATGCGAGACCTGTGGCTCTCAGCATGATGGCTGCATGGCTACAGCACAGAGCCTCACACAGAACCTGTCAGCATAGGCTGCCTGAAAAGACTTAGTGAAGTAAAACCAGGCTCTTAACACTTGCAAGTCATCTGCCCGTTGTAGATGTCTGCCTAGGGTCCGCCTCCCCAAATTCCATCAATCACATCGATTACCTTCAAAAGGAGTTTGGGGGGACTAGGAAGGCTTAACTTGGCCAGGTGGCAGATGTTTATCTTTTTAGCTGGTGAACCTACCTCATACCCCAAGAAAGGATTCACACCGACAGAGTGAGTAGGATACTATGAGCCAAAGCAACTCTTAAGTGTTTTTATAATTTGAGAGACAGGTACTTTTCCTAGGGCTGCAGAGCGACAGTACAGTCTGCTTAGACACAGGTGGTACTAGTCCAGCTTGCAATCGAAATAGAGCAGATTTAGATCAGATATAAGGAAGAAATTCTTCACTGTGAGTGTGGTGAGGCACTGGAACAAGTTGACCAGAGAAACTGTGGATGCTCCACCCCTGGAAGTGTTCAAGACCAGAATGGATGGGGCCTTGAGCAACCTGGTGTAGTGGAAGGTGTTCTTGCCTGTGGCAGGGAGCTACATGATCTTTGAGGTTCCTTCTAACATAAACCATTCTATGATTCTATGAAATCACTGAAAATATTGATGAATAAGACTTCCAAATTTTAATTATCACAAAACCCTCTCTTACAATCTTTCATTCATGTTTAGCTTTGTTTCGTGCTGACTTGTTAATGAAACTGATCCTCAAGAAGAACTCAATAGGGGATGAGTAGCAGGAAGGGAATAACCACTAGTTTTTAGTGTCTGGTGGTAAGAATAATCTCTTCCAATACCAGTATTACTTTGCAGTGGGTGGGGAGAAAGAGTTCTCCATCTGTACATTTATTTGACATAAAATTGACATCTACAGTTCCTTGGAAGGTATTTAGCACTTTTGCACCCACAGTTGTTCAAGCTGAACATGAACAGAAAAGTCCAGCATAACAAGGAAAAATTTTTCAGAGAATATTGCAATAACCAAAGTATGGATGATCAGTCACACAGGTGTTACAATACTCTCAGGCAAATGTTGTGACTCCTCGGGATAGTCGTGTGCAGGGCTAAGAGTTGGACTCAATGATCTTCATGGGTCCCTTCCAACTCAGCATATTCTGTGATTCTGTAATGGTTGCCAGGTCATAGTCCCTTGTTCTCTGTCAGAGTTCATTTATTTTTATACTTGTTCTTATCATATTTTTATTAGGTGTTGGGCTTAGTTTTATTAATTTTAGACTTCTTTTCACAACAAACCTATAATCAGAAGATATGCCTTTTAATTCTCTACAATATTTTCAACCGGACAAAAGTTGCAATACTGTGAGCCAAACTAAAACTCCCCATGTGAATGCAGTCAGACCAATAAATGATCTAAACACAGAGGGGAAAGAAGAAAACTTGAAATTACCTCTGAAGCACCACAAATGAGAGGTAAGACAAGAAGGCAAAAGCAAAGGAGGCCTTAATTTTAATCTTTTATGGGTGTCTATCTCCAAACAAATTTAAGTCTCGGGTCGAGACTGAAGAAAACATCAGTTCATCTGCAATAGCAGTGACCCAGTCATCCCAGGCACAATCAAGCAGTGAATAGCATTAGGAGATTAAATATCAGAAGTGGAATTATGCGAAAATGCTGCTGAAAGTAAGACAAAATGGATGTATTTTACATCTCAGTCCCTAAATTCTCACATCCCACTTGTTTTGAATGGAGCTGAATTCTGGGACACAGCCTTCATCTTTCCCTGGACTTTAAGGAAAGTCATTAAAAGTCCACTTCACCCAGTGATGCTAAACATCAGACCTTGAAATCAATGAGTTTCCCAGACTTGGGTGCAGCAGGGTCAGAGGCACAGGCAGAAAAGTCCAGCTTTCTGTACTCAGGCCTTGATGTTCTGCACTCTTTCAACAAGAATGATTGATGCCCTTGAAGCAGTCACCACATCAAAAGTGTCCTGCAAAAGGTCCAACTATCCTGAAACACAGAGCAACAAGGGTGGTGTGAACCTACAGTGTTGGTTGCATCCTGGTAACTGGTTGTATAAGAAAAGACAGGGTACTTATCTCAAAAAAAAAAAAAAGTGGCAACTTGAAAGTTGCTTCTGAGTGGGAGTTTGGCCATGAGTTTCCACTGATGTCAGGCAGGTTCTCTCCTTACTCTACCACAGAGTGAGCTATCAGTGCATTCATAGCCTGGTTTGATCTTTTCCATGGAAAGAAGTGAGTCTTCAATAAACTATGTCCTGGCATCATATGGAAATATAATTTTTATCTCTGTGAACAACCGTATCAGCACTACTGGTATGTGACAAGCTTTCAGCTTAACTCATACAGCTGCTGTGTGAGTTCTTGCATCTCTGAAGTAATTCACAGGGCAGCCTGTAACCCCTCCCGTGAGGAAGGTTTGTCCTTAGTTACTAGGTAGTCAATAGCAGTTGTGCCAACACACTCTGATGCTTTCAGCCAGAAAAAAACACACAGGGTTTGTGTGGTTTTACAGGGCTATAGGCCAATGAATATCTCTCTGAAATCTCATAGCTCAACTCTGCTGCAAAGTGCAAACCACACAGCTGTCCTAACCCCTGGTGTAGTGTTTGGCCCCTCCTCCTCTGTAGGGGAAGATGCTTCATATTTACCACCATTTAACAACAAACATAGATGCCATGGAGCAGGTGCTGCATTTCAAGAAAGCAGCACTATTTCTCCTCAGACAGACAATATTCTGTCGATTACTCATGATAAAGCAGTGGCAGCAACAGAAAAGTGTTAAACATCCCTGGTTGGCTATAAAAATACGGAGGGCTATGCTCCAGAAGGGTGATGGGGGCTGTTCTGAAGCATAGGGACTACTGAAAAGAGTGCTGCATTGGAGTAGCCTGTGCATACACCACCTGAAAGGAGTTGAGAGGGGCCACCCTCTCTGTCTGCGCCTGGGAAACCAATCCTTTGACACGTATACCTGAGTCTGACAGACCCACCTGAATCCAACAAAGTAGAAACTCTGAAATTCTGGCTAAACCTTGGCCAAACTGGGCCCTCAAATACTTTGTGAAGCCAAACAAGCAAGAAATTCTGGGTCATGCTCTACCCATGAGTATAAGCATTCATTCCTTCACATTCTCACTGCTTTACAAATGGCAACAGCAAACTCTTTGACCAAAGAGTGGCTCTTGGTTCAACCAAAAAACAAAACCAAACCAAAACCAAACCAAACCAACCAAACAAACAAAAACACAAAACAAAAACCCAAACAAACAAACAAACAAAACCCCCACACCATAGTGGGGACATCACCCTCTCATCCTAAAGATCATCAGGAAGTAACTACCAGGAACGGACACTTTACATAGTCCAATATCCACAGTGAGAAGATAGAGAGCCCATTCCTGCAAACATGGAAAAGAGCAGGTGTCCTTCCCTAGGGACACTTAGAGCAGCATGTGAACAGAACTAGTAAACTGAAGTCATAGCCTGGAACCATTTGGGAGAGGGGGGGAAGAGAAAAAAACCAAAGCAAACATATAGAAAGCACCTCCCCTGCTTCTGGAATTATGGAGCTCAAAGGTGGGTAGGAAGCAACATACTTCCAGCCAGGAAGCGTGGGGATCTGCAAACAGGATGTGTGGCTTGAGCTCTGAGTCCAGCTCTTGACAGATAGAGAGCAAAGCACAGTAAGCTGGGTATCTATATCAGAACCATGAATATTGTTGAATTAAAAACAAAAAAAAACTAAAGAAACAAACAAAAAAGGGGACTTATCTCTATAAATGCTTCATAATTCCTGGTGAGAACATTGTTTAGCAGTCATCAATTGAGATACTGAGTTTTACAGTAGTCTGAGTTTCTGGATACTGTAGACAAGAACCCTCAGTCAATGCCTGGAACAGGGGTAAACCAACGAGCTTTTGCAAGATTTAGATGTACTCTACAAATGTAAATGGGTGTAATGTGTGTAATGGGTGTAATGAATAGATAAACTACCTAAAATATGTCTCTTCTGGCCAACCAGTACCACCAACACCCTTTGCAGAGAGATGCTGACACTAATACTTCTGTGTTATTTATTGAGACAAATCCAAAGCCAGTATTATTTAGTAAGAAAAGCTCATGAAGGATCTCACCCTTCTCTCATTGAATTTGAGAGAAATCTTGCTATGGGTTTTAATGTGGGCTGAGTTCAGCCCTAAGCACATGGTGGCATTGCTTTGTGTTTTTTAGGACAAAGAGAGCTGATAAGGGCTGTAGTGACATGATGGGAGGGAAGGCAGGAGCAGATCCTCACTCAGCATTGATTCACCCTTCATTTTTGAGGTGTTTATATAAAGCCAAAGAGAATCAAGAGGTCTCTAATGAATTTCTAATTACAGCAGTCATTGACCCTCCATGAGTGGAACAAAATCTGAAATTAACCTTGGCTCACTACAATGCAGACCAAAGTTTTGTATCCAACTAATGGAAAGAAATTGTTATTCTTTCACTATCGTGGAATAAATGAGAAGTCAAACACAGATACCCTCAGAAATCCAGAAACCCCTTCCCTCTGGATAATCCAGATTTTTGATACAGACTATGAAATGCAGCTGAAAAATCTTTCGAGACTGTCAGGATATAACCCAGAAAAACAGTTTGAACAGCCAAGTTTACTGTAACAGCCCAAACCAGTACCCTCAGTCTGGCTCCCCCAGTCTTATTCTTTCCTCTTACTTAGTCAAAATCCATATTCGTTATAATTAGACATGTGGAGGTTGCTCTCCCAGTCTGTTTTGCTAGACATACATTTGGGGTCTTTGAAAGAGAAATGTTAAGAGTGAAGAATAACTTTTAACAGGACAACTGGCCAGTAAATATGTTGGGAGCAAAGTCTTTTACCACTAGATAGCTAAACCACTAAGGTTAAGCTTCCTCTGCTGTTTGTGGTCAATATTCCTTGTCCTCTTCTTGTCTTAGTAATCACAGTTTGTGCATCACTGATGAAGAGTTAAATCCACTTTTTGCTTTCTACAAAATCAATTACCACATCTCGGCATGAGCAGATGGAGGCTTCCTACCTGAGGGTGTACAACTGCAGACAGACAGCAGCAAGTGAGCAGTACACAGATATCTATGCTCATGCCCACAGACTCGAGTGTTATATGGCTAAGGGACAAAAAAAAGGATATCCACTCCCTGCTCAGCTATTATACCTTTCCTTGGGAGGATCATTCCCTCTACTAACACATTATCTTTCATTTCTTTTCCGAAATAGAAAACTACTTGTTTTACCCTACCAGGGTTTCATTAGGCAACTTCTAATATCAAACTTGGGCACTACCAAACCAGCTGGCAGCATGACTCTCTCTGGATCAGGCCATGGATATAATCCTGCAGCAGTGAACAGCTGACCTGCCAGTGCACAGTCAGTGTTTATGGCTGCTGGAGCCAGGCACCTCACCTTCCCATCACCTTTGGGTGTGCTCCTCAGTGCTACTCATTTTGCACAGTGCAAAGCTTGCACAGGTGGTTACAAGATGCTCTGCTGGAAAGTGCTGTGTTGAAAGTATTGGCTTAATGCACTTCTGGTATCTGCCCCTCTGAAATACCTTTCAGTTCTTCTTTATAGGAAAACATGTTATATCATCTTCCAGACCTTTCTGCATCACAGGAAATGCTTTCCAGGTAAGTGGTCTGGCTAAACCAGCAGCAAGAACATTCTAGAACATGAGCTGACAGTGTACCTATGTGGTCAAGAAGGTCAATGGCATCCTGACCCTTATCAGCAATAGTGTGGCCAGTAGGGCCAGGTAATATTGTTCTGGGCCCCTCAGTGCAAGAAAGGTGTTGAGGTGCTGGAATGTGTTCAGAGAAGGGCAATGGAGCTGGGGAAAGGAATATAGCACAATTCTTAGGAGGAGTGGCTGAGCGAGTCAGGGGTGTTTAGCCTGCAGAAGAGGAGGCTCAGGGGGAATGTTATCGCTCTGTGCAACTCCCTGAAAGAAAGTTATAACGAGGAGAGGGTTGGCCTCTTCTCCCAGGTAATAAGTGACAGCACAAGAGGAAATGGCCTCAAGTTGCACCAGGGGAGGTTTAGATTGGATATTAGGAAAAATTTCTTCATTGAAAAGGTTGTCAAGCACTGGAATGGGCTGCCCATGGAAGTGGTGGAGTCACCATCCCTGAAGATGCTTAAAAGCACGTAAATGTGTCACCAGGGGATGGTGTGACATGTTTAGTGGTGAACACAGCAGTGCTGGGTTAACAGTTGGTCACAGTGACCTTAGAGGTCTTTTCCAACCTGAATGATTGTGTGATTGTAACTCTTCCTTGCAAGGGAGGGTCAGGAATGCAGGTCAGTGCATTCTTTTGCTTGATTCAATAATATTAACAAAATCAGTACTTTGCCCATATGACCTAGCAACCATCTGACACCTAACAGACAGTCAGGCTGGATGAGCTGTATCAACCCTGTCTAGTAAAAAAAAATCTCTTATTCCAGCAGGAATAGCCAGAGAACCTCTGCAGAGCTCCTGTGGGGTTTGTTATGCTCTTGAAGAGGCAATCTGTGCCAGGTCAGATAAGAAACTCATTATCCCAGGATATATGAGAGGGATGTTCCTTCATTAGCTTGGGCTAAAGTACAGTTTTTCCACCCTGACACACTGACAAGGGTTGAAGTTGTTGATGATTACCTGGGCAATAAGGGCACAAGAACCTTGCTTGCTTGTGTTGTTTTCTATGTGCAGTCCTGCTTGTAATAAGAAATTATTGGTTCTGTGCCAATTATTTTCTGATGTTTGCCAGCTCGTGCCTTGGGTATGACTGGCCTGAAAGAACGGAAGGTGCTGGGGAAATGTCAGCCAAGGAGCAATGGAGAAGTGCATCTGTGTATACACCCTGGGGGGACAGGATGCACCGGATAGTCTGAGCCAAGGGGCCTGATTGCTCCCCCCGCTCTCCCAGAGGCATGACTGTGCATGCCTTTGCCTGCTTACTCTCTCCCAAGGCACTTGACTTGGAAGAAAAAGAAGGTCTTGCCCTGTGAGTGCCCTCAAGAAATACAGCCTATTAAACTTGGTTGTAAGGAAAACTGGCCAAGCAGAGGCCTGTTCAAATTCTGGGAAACTGGTGACAGACAAGTCATAGTGTCATAGAAAATGCTGTCGGGCTCCAAGTACTTACAATGAGGTTAGTAGGACTCAGAGACCATGTCCAGTTAGAACGGGGCTGAACATAGCTGGAGAAAGATGTAGGGCACAGAGCTTTCTGCGTCCAGCCACAAATATTTTTGAACAGGATTGACCCCACCACCCATTTTCACTTGGTCAGCAGTGGCACTGAAAATGAGATGCACTGTTGTTATTGGCCAAGGCTAGTGCTTCTGGCTGTACAGGCAGCTACAGGCATGGCAGCTGGGCTAAGCCTTCCCTCAGGGCAAATTATGGCTCTGGTTTGTTTTATTTAGCGGCACAGGCAAGGCTGTGCAGGACTAACACCATGCCAGGATGGTCAACCTCAGCACAGCCTGAACTGTCCTCGCTCCTGTTCCTTGCCCAGCTCTCCAGGCCTCCTCCCCTGGTACACCTTGTTGGACCTTTGTTTGGGTGCTTTTGGGCTGAGAGACAAAGCAAAGTGTTAAACTGAGCCTGGGAGAGGAGCAGCAACAGCAGCAGCAGCTCTTCTATTGGTGATACAGAAGAGGGACAGGGTTGAGGCAGCCGCAGCAGAAGGTGGGACTCCTGACAAAGGGGATCCATGCTATTAGCAGTGTCACAAGGGAACAGCTGTCCCACTTACAGTCCATGAAATATTTATGAAATAAACTTCTGGAATGTGATAAGAAGGTTTAATAGGATGTCACCTCCTGGAATTAATGAGGCATTAGAAGAACTGTAAGGTCACATCCTGTGGCAAAGAGCCTCTGTGAATGAAAGCCACTGCTCTCCTCTGCTGCTTGGATTTGTAGTAGGCACGTAGTTAAGAAGTCCCTTGTGCCAAAGGCCATTCAGGCACAGGATTAGCCATGACCAGATGTGCAGTCCTGGGGAAAGAGGTGCCAAACCCAAGCAGGTCTCACCACTCAGAAGGCAAGACTCAGAGGTTTGTCCTCTCTGGGGAATTCATTAGGGGCTTGAATGACCCTGGCTTCTGTACATACATGCATTCCCTTCCTAAGCTGGACTGTGGATTTGTCCAGCCTCTCCCATGTTGATGTTTAATATCCACTTCCCAGGGCAGGAGGAGACAAGACTCACAGCTGGGGCAGCCAGAGCACCACAAGATGGAGCATGACTCAGCTCCAGCACCCTCACAGCTGGCACTGGTGAGGTGCAGGTGGGCAGAGAGCACCCCTGGGCTGAGCAGAGACAGGGAAGCACTGCACTGATGCAGTGCCCGTGCTGTGAACACGTCATGCCAAAAGAGGAAGGTGTTCAGTAACTCAAATGTCATTGCACTGTCCTTTGGAAGCAGCATGCCAACAGGACCCTAGGGAATTGCCCATACCCACAGAGCCTATGCTATGATGTCACGGTGATGTAAAAATCATAACCTAGTTAGGCAAGTTCAGGACTCTTATGGCATTTTCCTGATTATAATGTAAATACACTAATCAATGTGTATCTGAAGAGGTAAATATTAATAGCTACTCTCCTAATTTCGAGTGCTTCTAAAGGGTAGTGTGTTATACAGATCGAAATTACTGATAGGAAATTACTGATATCTGCACACAGATACTGCACCACAGGAATATCTTGGTTTCTACCACAGAAAGCTAATGCAAGCAGAGTGGTAGTTTATTTCTCACTATCTTTCCTGAGATCCATTCACTGAGGTGATGAATTTACATAAATTCATCTCACCTGTAAATACTGTACTATTTCCTAGTATTCCTATAATATGTTCCTGGGCTAATGTGAAAATTTCAGTAGAAAAGCAGTTAATGTTTACTGCTCAGGGAGAAACAGCACAGCTGGCAAAATAACCCCCCTCTATGGCCTAATTTAAACCTCAGGAAATCCAGAGAGACTCATCTATGCTATTTAGTTCAAGCAACACTTATTCTGTCCATCTTTTGGACCTCTTACACTCTTGTAAAAATTGGGTGTGCCTGCAGGACAAGGCCTTGCAAAAAGATGGAAAACATTTTCAGGTCTGCTTATCTCATTTGGACAAAAAATTCTTTGAAATTGTGTTGGATGCTTTGTTGAAAAGACACAGAAAGACGAAAGCCTGAAACTATTATTTCTACCAAAAAAAAAAAAAGAGTTGGGTTTCTTTTCCATTCAAAAGCCTGATTTTTTGTTTACTTTATAGACAGCAAGTTCTGTTCTTTGAATTTCAAAGCTTCTGAGGATCACTGAGGACCAAACTATATCCCTTCCTTTTGATAAAGGGCATACTGGAAAGCTGTTTGCTGTAAGCAGTTCATGGGCAATGAAGCAGTTGCATTGACTCTTTTTTATTCCTAGATAATTTCAGAGGAGAGGACTAGGGAAGTAAAAAACGATTTTTTTTTCCCCCTGTACAATGAAGACTTAGGTGCATACAAAAAAAGCAGATCTTGAGCCCAACAAGGCCAGTCTTTCTGAGTTGCCCCTGCAGTCAGGGGAGAAAGGCCTGACCCAGAGTCTGTGGAGACCCTTCTGTGGGGTCTCAGCAGTGCAGGCTGCTGCAGACAGGGAGGTGTTGGGCAGAGGGGTAGTACTGGGGTGGATGTCTGCCTTGGTCTCAACCACCCCTTTCTGGAAGGGTCTAGCCCACAGCCCCTCAGGAATGTGGATGGGGCTTCTTGAGCCAGTCTCATCAGATCTGGTTCTGCCAAGCAGGAGCACGAGGATCCCCTCATGTTCAGCACTTAAGGATGAGTCTTGTTGCAGTTTGGCTCTGCACAGGACTGGGACAGTTTTGGTGATATCTGCAGAGGCCAGAAAACCCAAGAAGAAATTCCTGAGAGTGCTGAAGGGCTGGGACAGCCTTTCCTTAATACAGTTTGAGTTCTCCAACTTTCACAAGCTATCTGCTTCGGTCTGAGGTGGAGATGAATAGAGAAAAGGCAGCTGTGTGGGTATGTATGAGCCCAAGACATTTACATTTCTTTCCACTGTAGTCCAAAGAAATAGACAAGTAGCTTCTCTTGCTGTTCTTGGAGATGGAGAAGAACAAGAAGGAATATTTTCATGAGTGGACATTATCAAGAATGCCAGAAGAGCCCTCAGCCACCTGTTATAAGCATTTTGTTCCAATACAAACTTGCTCCCTGAGCACAAAAATACCATGGCCATGGAGCAAGATGCTCTCAGCAAGGAAAGGGCATCTAGATAAGAAGCCTGGAGTTCATGCAGGATTCACCACTAACCTCTTTATTGCAACTGAAATAAATTTGCTTACAAATTGCAATCCATACCCAGCAGTGATCAGTCTCACTTGTCAAAGTTATAAATTAGAAAATATTATATTGTTCATATACTTTATGTACTGTAAATTTCTTCTGTAACAATTTAAGAAAGTTGGGTTTTTTGAAGTCTATTTCAAAAATTATTTGTTTTTAAAGAACATGCCAACCACACATTCCCTGACCTTTCTTTAAGTAGCAACTTTGATTTCCCAGTTGGTTCTTTAATGGTTGTGAATATGTATCTTTTGTTGTCATTCCTATGCTTAGATAATCTGAAGCCCTTGGTGTTTATGGAGAGGCAAAGGACAGATTCTGATAACTTATAGAGGGTTGAAAGCTAATCTTCATCAACACAGAATTCCAAGGAGAGTTTGCCTTTTCAATCATTAGTCCTTGCTAAGCATCATCTGAAGTATTCTTTACAGCTTGCAGTTATATATATTCACACCAGCCCTGTTCCAATCTAGTCTTGAGGCCTGGCAGGTTTCCCAGAACAAGTTGTGTGGTCTCAAACAACCAAGGCACACTGTACAGCCAGATCCTGCTGTTGACAACGTGGCCAGGGCAACGTCATGCCACAGCCACCTTGGGCCTGGGGCTTTGAAGTTTCCCCCATAGCCATCCCTGGAATGTGCATCCATCCCTGCCACAGGACACCTGTCAGCTCTTGCTTCAGAATCTCATTAGGGACCAGGCTGTGCATTATCTAATCCTAGAAGGACTTGTTTGGATCAATTATTTATATAGTGACGATCCTGCAGGATAATGTTTCAGCTAAAGTTTGGTGCTCTTACTCTTCCAGGCATGAAAATCAAGAGAACACATGGAGAAGGATTAGATAACTCTTCATCAAGGGCACTGGTTAAATAATCCACTGTCACGTTCAGCCCTTGTCTGACTACCAAGGGGCAACCCCAAAATGGGCACAGCTGATGAAGTCAAAGTAAACAATCAAAAAATAATCCTATAAGTGGTCTAGGCCTGTAAAAATATCTCTTCACATGGAAGCAAAGTGTTTTAAGACATTTAAATAAGTGCCTGCAACTTGCTGGGTGCTTGCAGCCCAGCAGGCACTAACAATTGCATTCAAGTGTTCCATGGGAGGAGACTTACACTTGAGTGTTCCTCTGAGAGCTGCACACCTATTTGAAACTGGAGGAGCCAGGACAGGGAAGGAAAAGCTCACCAGTGCCACTGGCTCTTAGATCGCAACCTCTTTTCTGCCCAGTGGCAAAAAAAGTAATACTAAAATAAATGTACAACTCAGGGGGAGGCTGTGTGGCCATTCCCTGCACCCACAGTCTGGCTGGGTGCCAAGATACCCAGGGGCGAGGAGCCACTCTGCAGCATCCCAACAAGTGTTTAAGTGCATGTTTATCTGTACATGAGTCAGCTGCAGATTTCAGAATAGTTCTTCTCGATGAGACTTGAGTGCACTTGAGGAGCTTTTCTGAATTAGGCCACAGGCAAATTGTCACGCAGGCATGTTATATTCAAATAGTGATGTCCTTAATGCAAAAATGGATCTATTCTTGATCTGCTCTCTTGAGATTTTGCCACTGACCAATAGAGGGGCTTTCTGTAGCCCAAGAAATATCATGAATATGCAAATATAACTAAATTGTAACCAGTTTCAACTTTCAATTTAGTGAGGAGCCTGCTTCTGGAGGTGTGGGACAGAGGTGCAGAGACCAGTATCTGGACCTCAAGAGAACCAGGTAGGACCTCTGAAGACCTCCAAGTGAGATGCAGTTCTCCCGGTTCAGACCCTACTTCCTGTTCAGACTCTGGAGCCAAACATGGTGGGGTGTGATGAGTGTGGGCAATGTATAGGATCATACTGTTGTTTGGCTTGGATCATTTGGAGGGATATCCTGGATCTGGGGTGACCCAGTTCTGTCTCAGTCCCTCTTCAGATCCCAATGATCATTACCACAGCTAGCCTGACAGGTTTAATTTTGGGATCACTGACCATTTTCCCACAGGTCTTCAATGTCATTCTTGGCTCAGTCTCATTCTGGTGGCAGGTCAGAAAAGGAAGGTGTTGCCCTTTGGACCATTGTTTTGCCTGTTGAAGCATTCCTACCTGCTGGAAACCTGAAGGAAGATGTCAGAAGTCAATCAAAGTGCTCTCTCTGAGGGCAAACTGCTCCAAAAAGCCATATAGAGAAAAGGCTTCCAGGGATCCCCACTAAGTCGCAAAAGTCCGGCACCCAGGCTGGCCTTGCCAAAATCAGGAGGTTGAACTTGCTACCAAAAAATTATGATAATGGTTTCTAACTGATTTAGCCCCTGCCGGGTTTTGTTAATCTGGTTCTTTTGATTCAATTTTGTTTTGGTTTTTTGGTTTTTTTTCAATTGCTGTGATGTCTACTTCAGTATCATATTCTTTAGCACCTCAGTTATAGAATTGCATGTCCTTGCAGATGGAGTATTGGTTGGATTGCTCCATATCAGTACAGTGTAGCCAAAACAGGCCTAACACCTATAAAGGAGATGTGCCCTCATCAGGAAAACATCAGTTATAACTTGCCTTCAACCTGGATGCTAAAATAGAATTAACAACTTCATTCAAGTATTTTGTAACATTATAATGGCATAGGTAGGCACAATTTTTCGGAAGTATGTAAACTGAGTGATCATAAAAGGGGGAACGACAGCTGTAGTTGCACATCGGAGGCATTCAAGTAACAAAAGTTGCCAGAGAGAGGTGAAAAGAAGTGCAGGATCATAGGAATAGATGGGACAAGAAGAACTGATGGTAAGACAAAAGAAAATAGTATAAGTGACATCAGGAGCGGAGGAGATGTTCCGGCCCTGTTCTGAGGGGGTCAGTTAGGCATAAACAAGGAAAAATCAGAGAAGAAAGAGGTCACTTGGGCTCTGAGTTCTCTTACCAGTGAGCTCTCAGGACCTCAGTCATTATGAATGACCAAGACTGTAGCCAACAGTGCAAACTGTTATCTCCGTGGTATCATGTACTCACAGTTAATTTAGAGTGCAACTGTTAGGAAACACTTTTCTCTATGTACTGACAGTGCTTAATATTGTGTAAGAAATACACATTTGCAAGTGTGTTGCTAATGAATAAATTTAGCAGACAATTTAGATTTAGAGTTAAGTTGGTGTGATTTGCCAGGCTTTTAAACACTGCTATCAGTGGTCTCTAGTAACCTGGCTAATACAATGAAAAATATATTCAGTTACATAAACAGGACTTACCCAAACTGTAACTGTATCTTGTGTCAGCTATATGTAAGTACAATTTCATTCCCACATTAACAGCTGCACTATAGCCAATGGTTACTTATGAACTTAACAGTGATATTGTGGCTGCCCTTTGAATTAGGACCTGGAAACCAGAACATTTGCTTGAAAGGTGAAACACAAATTGCTGGGGTAGGAGATCATTTGTCTGATGGTTTTGCACCTTGGAACTTCTATTTTCAAGCACTTACAACTACAGTAGATGCATATTCACTTTTCAGTTAAAGTGGAGTATTCCTCTTTGCTAATATGCTTCCATGTGATGGAGCTGCAAGGAGGACTTCAGACACACTGTGAAAGTCATCATAAATCACAAATCAAAAGACTTGGTATGTCTATACCAATTAAAAATTCAAGTTCTCAAAGATTTAACCTAGCTGTTGATTGATAATGGGATCCCAAACATGTCAGAACTTTTAATCTGTTTTAGCAAGGGCAAGGAATTAAATCAGTTCACTGACTTGGTTGCAGTTTTAGGGAAAGGGTTCAGACTCACAATTAAGAGACCCCTCTTTCATTCCAGGTTCAGCTAAGCCTCAATCTTTTATCCTGGAAGCTCACTGATCAGTCTCCTGATGTTGCCCTGCCTATCAGGCTTATCTGAAAACCTCCTTTTAGTGTATTCTCATCCTTTGCAATCAAGCGCAGAAGCTTTACCCATGATCAGAATGAGCTCAATGCTGCTAAAGATGTTCTGGTTTTGTTCCTCCATCAGGGTGGCTGTAAACAACTATAGCACATCTATCTCTGTAATGAAAAAGAGAGGAAGGAACGTGATTTGGAAAAGATACTGTGTCTATTTACAAGGCCAGCACACGCTATAATTAGGCAGTGCTCAACTGGATGTGAAGGAGGTCCCGGAGCTGTAATGTAATACTTGTGTGGAATAGAGTAGAAACAAATTTGTAATGGCAGACCTAAAGAACAAATAAAACATGGAATAAAATTGGGCAGATTAAAAAAAAAAAAAAAAAAAAGGCAAGATTAAAGTCTACACTGGATTTACCACCCACATTTTATGCCAAACCTTCTTTTTACCTTACAAATTAACTCCCTTCATGTCTAAATGTTTGCATCCCAGAAAGAGAGAGAGGCAAGAGCAGAGACAAAGAAGAGACCAGTGGCTTTGGGGGAGCTGGGACCCTAATGAGGTGTCCTGCAGCACCACAGACAACAATGGAGGTACACGTACCCTCTGGAGGAAGCAGGACACTCATACAGCCCTCTCAGAGAGGCAGTGCCCTGTGGGACACCACCTCAGCTGCCCAGTCCCACTCACCTCTGGTGATCCTCATCCCTCCTTTCCAAACACCAGAATAACAAAAGGAGCCCACTGCTGCTCAGTGTCTTGTCACCAAGATGTGACTAGCTCCAAAACTCACACAGCAGTTCAGAGCAGAGCAGCCATGGTAACTCCCCTAGGGCACCCTGGGGAAGCCCTCCTCCCCAGAACTCTGCCTCCTGCTGCACCTCTGGTCACCGCAGATGCCCCACTCCCTCGGAAGCCCTTGGTGCAGCCAGTGAAGAATGGGAACTGAAATGCATGTTCAGCCAATGTGGCCTGGAGGTGGTCACTCTGACCTGCATCCAGGGCTCATGGATGGTTGGCACTGGGCAAGGACAGGGATGAGCTGATGAACTACATTTCCAAGAGTCAGCCACCTGGGTGGATTGGCACAGCCTGTGAAACCCTCTCAGCTCTGGCAAACAAGAGAGTGACACTGTCACTGGAGTCAGCAGTCACACACACCATGTGTTTATTAGTGATCATTAAGCACTTAACAAGGCGCAGTTTCTTTTTTAATCTCATTAACTATTTAGTTTTACCGCCAGATGTGTAAATAAAAAGTATCCCTAAACTGAACTGCTATCTGTATCTGCCAGACCTTCAGAAGGGTTCGTGGTACCTCCCTGACAAGCAAGAAGTCTTCAAACACTGAAAGCATGTGGAGGAAACACACATTTGGTAAAAATGGGGATAGAACTAAAGAAAAGGTATTTGGAGGCTGAATCAACCCCATCAGTTTTATCTTGCTGAATCAACATACTATAAATTTCTGAGCTCATATTGATTTCTGATTTTAGTGGGGATGGTGTTTATTAGAACGTGACCTACTTACACTTTCCTGGTCTAAGAATAGCATGTTTGGGCTGCTGCTGCCTGCCAGAACTGGCAGCTGTGTCAGAGATCACTATCACACATACTTTAAAGGGTGTTTTCCACTTAAGGAGATCTATAAGATGCCTTCTGCCTTTTTTAGGTTTCACTTCTTGATGTGAGAAAAAAATGCTAATTTCGAAGTAATTGGGACCTAAAAAGAAGCCACCCATCCTCTCCCTGCAGCATCACTGCAGAGGTGTGCAACCAGCACACCTCTTCATGGTGCTCGGAACTCAGCTCTTGCTGGTTCATTGCAGGCTGTACCAGGCCCTAATTTTACACCTGTCTTTCCATTATCCTTTTCTGGGTTTTTCCACTTCATTATAATGTACTTTTTGAGAGATCAAATACACTCAGGGGTTTCTGGTGACAACTAAATATCTTTGATTTTTTTTTCTCCTTTTATTTCTAACTTTAATTTTTTCCTGCTTTCGGGATTATACAGCACCTCCTAGGTAAGAGCTGTCAGATTCTCTCCCTGAGAAACATTTGCGTTTTACAAAAAATGAACCTGAAAAGTAACTAATTGCAAGTATTAGGAGTTGTGGGGGAGGCAGAGAGAGCATGGAACAAGGCTTAAATTTTTATTTTAAAGAAAGCAAAGGAGGAACTTCTGCTCCTTCTCCACTGAAGGGTGGTGAAGTCCATGCAAGCCCCTGGGTGCATTTCCCAGGGAGTGTGAGGGAGACAAAAGGGCAGCAGCCAGTATGCCCCTGGCTCCCTGCTCTACCATGCTGGGTGGGCTGCAGTGCTGCCCTGGCTTGTGCCATGGCTGTAGCACCCAGGCTGTGTGGCCTGTTGGAGTCTTGCCAAGTCACCCAGCCCCAGCATGCCCTCCTCAGGTCACCGTGGACCGCATGGGCACCTCGACTCTCCCAGCACACCATAGAGACAACTCCGCACAGGGAGCTGAGCAGGAATGGCAGCACCCAAGGCTGCTGGAGACTAATCTCTGGGAGGATTTATCACTAGCGCTTGCAAGGTGCAGACAGCCCCTGCGGGAGTGCTAAGCTGTAGCCGTTTGCGGCTATAGGGCTACAAGCCCCAGCAAGGGCAAGGGCAGGCATGAGGGCTGCAGGGATAAGAGGGCAACAGCTCCCCCAGAGGGTCACAGCATCCCACCCGGCGCCAGAGACACGGCCAAAGTTGTCCTTTGATGCTTCTGGGATGCTGAGTGCTAATTACACTACACATTCCTCCCCACTGAGAGCAGCTGACAGGTCTCCGAGAAAAAACACGTGCTTCAGTTGTTGCTGTTGGAGACACAAATGGATCTTTGCTCAAGGAGCACTTGGGAGTAGTGCAAGGAAAATCATAAAAGGGTCCCCAGGGGGGTCTTTACTGCATGGACACCCATGCTCCAAGCCTGAGAAAGAGTGGTGCATTAGACCAGAGCCCAGAGATTCCAGTGCCAGGCCAAGCTGAGTCAAGGGAAAGTGACTGTCATGCCCTGGGAAGTCCTCTGTGGGAGAGAAGAGATATTCTCCCTGCCCAGCCTGGGCAGATCCTTTTCCCCTGCTGGTCCTGTGCCAGGGCTCTCTCCCTCCCAGCTCCAGCATCACTGCTTCCCACAGGTTTGCCTGTGAGATATTAATTTTTCCTTTTCAAGCAGAGGATCAAGCAGGACTTACTCTGGGGTGAGCCTGGGGCCCCAGATAATTAAATCTTGTTTTGATGTTGTCCAGGTTCTCACATGGAGCGTGGCTGTGATGCATCTCCCCCCCTGCACTTCTTGAGGTGCATACCAACCCTTTCCCTTCTGGCCAGTCAAACCACTACACCACCATGCAACCATTTACACTAAGTGCCAAACAGAAATTTAGAGCCAATCTCTCCATTCCCCAAGCCTTCAGAGACCGAGGATTTATCCAACCCCATGCACATATCTCCCTTGCTTCCGCTGCTGCTCATGGAGTTTACGTGTGGCCAAGGACGAGCCACAGAAGGACATGGCTGAAAACTGATCCTGACTGAGAGTCCAAACTTAGATGATTTAAGACCTGTAGGCTTTCAGCCTTTGAGACAATGGCAAGAAAGACAGACTGTACGTAAAACATGAAGAGCAGAATATGGTGTTCATTAATGTGATATTTATTTGCATTAAAATCAGTGTTATTTATTGATACTTGCCACTCATAATGGACATGTTTTTCAGAAACATGTTTTAATCCATCACTCTTTGTCACCTGATAGCTGTTACTAACTGCCAAGCGTCGTGATTTGCTGCTCTAGAATATCATAGATCACTTGAATCACACATGATTGTCATCTTCCTGACCAAGCACTGTAGATTTGATGAACAGGAATCCCCTTATCTCCTTGAAAAATACATGCAGATAAGTTCAAAATTTTAATGACCACCTTCAATTTATAGTCTATTAACCATTTGGTAAATAAAAGTGCTTGACAATACCTAAAAAGCAATTTCGTTAAGTGCCTTCCCAAAGGCACTATTATCATCATATTTTATTACAATGGTAGTGTTTAAAGATCAAACTTTCACCAGAATGCACCTAGCAGTTAAATAACAGTAATATCCTTAAAGAACTTATGTCTGTGTTCAACAGTATAAAGAGGTAGTTCAACATATAGGTTTTATTTGCATTTTCTGCAAATAAATGCATGAGAAAGCACAAGAAATCTTGCAATGGTAATAGGGCAAAAATGTTTTCTACTGACACAATCAAATATAATGTGCTTCATTCAAATTATCCAGCAGAGAAAACTTCTGCATTCAAATACTTGGCTCACTTGTTTGGTACTGATAATAATGCTCTCCATGTTTGTTTTGTTCTGCTCCATTTACCCAGTCCTCATCTTCAAGACAGCCTCCTTTGTCCCGCCCCAGCACCAGAGCAATCACCACCCTGCTGTTGTGATGCACAAGGAAACCAGGGCTGTGGACTGTAGCTCTGATTTGGCTAGGTAGTTGCTCCTTTTGATTCAAGGAATTGAACAAAATTGCAAACTGTTTCTATTAGGAAGAAAGATTGAGGGGTATATTATTTTTCAAGTATGTAAAGCTTTTTTCCCCCCCTGAGCATAGTAAGAGGCCACCAGGAATGTACATTGTCTCAGACTTTGACTTCTTCCACCCAAAGTTTCATGTTTGGTTTCTTTTTTTTTTTTTTTGTAGATTCACAGAACTCATCTCTCTGTTCACAGAGGTGAAGCTTGGTGGCTTCCCTTTTTCAAATATGCAGCAACTACCACACCTTTCCTTCCTCCTGAGGTTTTTCCATCAGAGCTTTAGAAAGTATCCTGGACCCCAGGGCCCAAATTCATCACTTCGTCATAGAATAGTAAAATGGTTTGAGTTGTAAGGTATCTTTAAGGTCTAGTCCAAGCCCTGACCATGAACAGGGACATTTTTCACTACATCAGGTTGCTCAAAACCTTGGCCAACATTACCTTGAACACTTCCAATGATGGGGCATCAACAACTTCCCTCGGCAACCTGTTCCAGTGTCCCACAACCCTCATCACTTTGCTCACATGCAATAGTTTTCCCTATGTCTAACCAAGTGGGTAATCAGTTTTCCCTTGCCCCCAAAAAGTGAAGGCAGCTGCCGTGGCCAAAAGCTTCTGCATGTTGATATGGACACTCAACCCCCAGCACACTAAGGATTCCTTCATTCTTCTGTTTGATGGTGTTTTGAATGCATGAAGTCAAAACGCACAGGACAGGCACACATTCATGCCTTGGGTAAGGCATTGGCCTCTCAGGGCAGAATCTTTGTGGGACCAAAAAAAATTTGAGCATTAACTTTACTACTTCTGCCACACTGTTTTTGACCTGTCTGGAAGCTACTTTGGTTCCAGAACAAAACAGAGCCAACTCAGGGTGAGGGTATGGATAACCAACCAGAGAACTATCTCACAAGCTGCATACCCCCTGTGCCCCCTCTACAACGACAGTGTCCTCTGAGCTGTCAAACATCTTTGATAGGAAGGAGGTTTGCACTGAGATATATCTGAACCTAAGCTACCACCTTGTGCTTTGCTTTGAGCTTCTTACTTCCCAAAGGCAGAGGAAGCCTTTAAAATGAAAACTCTTTCTTTGTGTTTTTTTTTAACTAGCAATTAATATGGAGCTCAGTGAATGAAAATAACATTGAAAATTAAGAAAATGCTTTATAGAACTACCTTATGCTTATTGTTTCAGTGGAAAGGCGGAAAGGCATGCTTGCTCTTTTCGATCCCATATTGCCTATTCTACAGTCATGTGCTTAACCAGACTAATTGCTCTTGCTTCTGCAGTTTAGAGGAAAGACATAGATGCACACAATTGTCAATGTAGATTAAAACTCATTTACAGCCTCAATATCTGTGCTGTGTTCTGCAGCGCTCAGCTGAGCCACAGACTCACAGCCCCTCCTCTGCCCGAGTTTGATGATATTGGGAGAGGAAATAGTTTCTTGCAGGAGTGCTGAAGTGTGGTTGTGCTAATGCCCTTGCTTTGTTTTTAATTTAACCAGGCTCTCTCTCAACAAGATGACAAGTAAGTACCCCAGAAATTGAGGTAGATATGCGTGGACATCTACTGAGTCCACCGCAGCTGCTGCTGCAGTAGTCTGGTCTAAAAACTTATTCCCTAGATGTTAAGAGTTTTTGGATCAAATTCCCACATGCTGAAGAATTGCTTGGTATGTGCAGAAGGTGCACAGTGAATAGAAAGGCAGTTGATCTTCCTCGTACTTATCCACATGGGAAAGGTGATTTTTATTTGGAAATACAGTAATGACACAGAGCGCTGTTCTGGAACAGCTTATTTGCCTAGAACAGTGGTAACCAATTTGCCATGTAAGCTAAAAGTGTCCAAGAGCTCTCCTGTTCTACCTAACAGAAAAGATTTCCATAACATCTCCATTCTCCACATGGGCTTTTCATATCAGAAGCAAAATCCTGCTCAAGAAGCTTGGATCTTACTATATCTCAATATGATACTTTAGTGACTTTTTATGCAGTAATAATTTCAGTGGTACACATTTCTGGTAGAACAAAAATAAGATACGTGCAAAATGACCTGCAAAAATAAGATACCTGTGAAATAATTGTCATCCCTTCTATTTTCTTGGGCTGAAAACATGTGAGAAACTTCTAGTTTCCTACCTACACAATAAACATGCTGCTAAAAGAACTGGATCTCAATTTGAAACATGAATATAACTCAGATCATCAAGTCCAGATCTCTCCTCTTGCAGGATTTTCCTTGGAGAAGAGCTCCAAGCCAGTTAAATCAATGTACAATTGGATTTGGAGCATGAGCTTCTTTTCCTTCTTGTTCTGGTTTCAGGACACCAGAGGTCAAAGGTGTGCCATTACTGTGAGTTCTTTCACAAATAGGAAAGACTCAGGTCCCTGAGTGTTGGCACCACCACGATTACTTTGTGAAGAGCCTGTGGAAGCTTTAAGTCGAGAAACAGAGAGTTGGGTTACTACTGCCAGGTTCAAATGTTTAAATATCATGAGTCAGATTCCCCCAAATCCAAACAACTTTCTTTAAATGGCAACAACTAAGATGTTCTCTTGACTTAATCTGGTATTATTCCTTTGGATTACATTTCCTCTGCAAGTACAAGGGCTACAAACTTACTTTTTGTAAAGGGCAAAAGCCTCATATCAGATCTTCAGGGCTCTCGGGTCTAAAAGGTCCCAAGATGACTAAAAACATCACAAGCATAATGCTAAATAAACCTGCCTTCAAATGCTTCTTTGGTTTCCATGTGCACTGACTTGGTACCTTCTTTTCTTTTCTTCAGTGCTTTTTTGTTTCACATACAGGGGGGAAATCACTTCTTTTTTAGAGGATAGCATGGTAACATCCTTGCAAGTAGATCCAGAACCTCTTTTTCCCCTCTGAAATGCCTTAGATTATGAGATATTTTCAAGTTTAAAAACTTCTAGGAGAGGAAATTTCTTCAGAAGTGTCCTTTGAGTCAGAGATAAAAGTGATGCCCAGCAGGTATAGGCTAGCAGTAGTCAAAGAAAAGCTGAACTCCCAGCAGAAGCTGTGAAATTCACTCCCTCGAGTTCTGCTACTGTATAAACTACACCACTCTTTATTCCTAATCTTTTTTTTTCCTATCCACTGGCTGCACCAATAAATGTGCAAAAAATCTGCCTGTGAATCTGAGTTCTTAGCCTAATTATCCTGCTGTTTATGATGTTTTCTCTGAGAACAGGACTTAGACCACCAACCATTTCATGCAGTGACCCAAGCTCCACCAAGAGGTAACACATCTGGACACCTCTGCAGAAGGTTGAGCACATCCCAGGGCTTTGGGAGCAGGCACCACCTTGCACCTCAGGAAGGCAGTCTTCAACTTCCAGGTTTAGCTTTGATCTTTTCATATATCGGTGAGCATTTAACATCTTCTGCCTTGGTAAATCTGAGATTTTGGGAAAGTTCATTGAGAGTCTCTGGAATTATACATTTGTATGCAATGCTGTGAAGAGGTACCAGAAGAGATGCTGGCAGTGAGAGGAGTGTTTCTGAGAAACCTGTTTTTATCTCCTGAAAATCTGTATTACCATTTCAGCCCATATTCCTCGTTTGCCCTCACCTTATGCCAGGTGTGCTGGCTCTCACTCCAACTTAAACCTGAGACAAGCCAAGGAAAGAAACACAAACTCAAGTCTATGTCCATGACTCTGTCATGACACCTCCAGCTTCCTCAAGAAAGCCAAATATACAGAGGAAAGTGACGCAGACACCTGTTCTAGCAAGGCAAATTATAATGCTGTATTCACTGGTACTACAACGTAAAATCAACGTTTCACATTAAAGGGACTTTTAGTGGACATCAGGGAGGAAATATCATTCTTATCTGGCTAGATAAATTAACTTTTAGACATTAACTGCATTCCCAGCACATTTCTAAATCTCAGTCCTTAAAGATTGTTTGAGGAACAGACCACTCACAAGCTGCTTCTATCTCTAACTTCAGAAGCATTTACAAAGGGAGCCGGTGTCTTCATGCCCTGCTCTAATAACTGGGGAACTTGAGTTTGGAAGATCAAATTACTACCCCCAGCCAATTAACATCCTGTGTTAGACTGAGTCTCCCTGTCTCATCTCCTGGGATCCCAGCTATCGGTACAGCTTCTCAGGCCGTGGCAGTTCCATTGTGTTATTTGAGAAGCTGTAATAAAATAGCTTATTTCCATGCTTTCTAAGTAACCCGCACTCAGGTACCCCCACTGTGCCAGTATTGCAGGTAGAAACCCAATAAGCCTGTGCTGACTCCTGCAAACCCAAACAGCAACCATCATGCCTGTATGCAAAGTGCCTTTTATACACTTCTTCCAAGTTAACTAAATGTTGCTGACGATCTCTGACAAATAAAAGCCCTATAAACTGTTCCCAGTAGTACAGTAGTGAGCAGAGAGAAGTGTATCTGAAGGCAACTCCTTTATACTGAAGTTTTATATGAAGAATGTGCTGAAGCTTCGTCATAAATAATTAAATATCCTTCTAAACTATTAATGCAGCTTGTTGATGGCTTCTGTTTTGCTTATGGTGTTTCAAAGATGTTGACTGTAGGGAAGTATAGATCTTTATCTCTGATGAAAAAAGCCTTGAAAGTGTTTCTCCAGACGGGGACTTTAAACTGAAGTGTGCTGTCTGCAAGGCAGCACTCCTAAGGAATAAGCTCTAAAGAGCAAAACAAAGCACAGTAAAGTCACTGCAAACAAATCTATTTGTGTTTGACCAACTAATGTCAGCCACCACCAGAAATATGCTAGGCTAGATAGAGATGGTCTGCAGCAACACTTGACATTATTTCCAAACTAACACCAAAAGTGGTTATTCACAGCCCTTCAGTGATGAGAAATCAGGTACAAGACTGAAGTACCTCACTTTTGTTATTGTTCCCCTCCATTTAGGAAAGAGCTTATGGCTATCAAGGCAGATGGTACCTAACTGATGAGTACTATACCAGTTTTTGGAGTCTAACATGATGTTGCAAATAATCAGAACTGTATTTTCAACTTGGAGAAATATGAAAAAGCTTTTCCAATTACTATTCTGTTCAGAAAGATTCAAGGTTTCCATTTAGCTGATGAGTAAGTGCACAGAGGAACCAAGCTCCGCCAAGCAGAGGGCACAAATGCCACAGCTCTGGTGACAGCTTTATGAATAAAAGCTCCGTCTAACCTCACTCTACTAAGAATGATCCCATTTGGCCATGAGCAGTTTTTGTTGTGAGCCACATGCCCTCGGCACCAAACAACTCCAAGATGATCCACAGCTAATATTTCGGTGCACTCTGTTGATGATGACAGTCCATTAAGGGCAAGTGTCCCAGTGGCTTGAACTAGCTATTTCTTGTCAAAACAAAAGGGTTTTTATTAAAAAAAACAGGGACAATTAAGTACAGAATTAAAAAAATCTTCTGTTAGCTTGTAAGTAGAGTCCCATATGTGGGAAAGCACCTCCCAAATCCTTGCCTTTGTGCTATCGTAGTAAAATAACCGCTTTCAGAATGCCAACACTAGATTGTCTCCTGTTACTGCAGTAAACCTGCAGATGAGCACTGCTAACCTGTGGTCCTGAAGGCAGGGAGCTATAGTTTGTGTTAGTACCCGGTGAGCCAGGGTTCCACCACTGCACACAGCTGCAGGGCATTGGTATGCTGGAGATCACCTGCTCGGGTGTTTTTGTTAAATTGGTTCATGTAAATACCAGTGTAAATGGTCGAACTCATTGTTTGCTCCTAGGAATGTGGTCTATCTGTTTCGAAACAAGAAGGGAGTGATTCTGTTGACTCCTGCGGCCTCATCAGAAACCCAGGGCAAGGTCTGTCTGCAGATATTTCATTGCAACATGATCTCTAGTCAATTAGGCCATTTCAAAACAGAAAGAGAATATTGAATGTCACTGGCAGATGGTAAACATCTGTACAAAATAGATAAAGTCAACATACATTTTTGAGGCACAGGAATGAAAAGTATAAGCAGATAAAAATGAAATGTTGCTTGACTTTGGAGCAAAAATGTGGCTTTCTGGGTTATGCTCTACTTCAGCTGGGCAGGAATAGCAGAGTAAGGAGTGGTGGCATCAGAGGGGATGTTCTCTTGCAGCTTGCCCTGAATCACATTACTGCCTGCATCACTGAGATTCCCAAAAATCCCTCCACTCAAACAAAGCCTAAGCAGAATAATCAGTCTTTTACCTCGATAAACAAGGACATGCACAGCTTCCTCCCCACCTCATATAGCACCAGCCTTTGGTGGTGGTATTTTGGGACAGAGACTTTTTTCAAGTGCCTGGTCCATCTTCCAGAACATGCACTGTCAAAGTACTTTCAAATTGCTTTTCTATAACACTATTGGTCTATATTCTTATCTTGGCAGCTTAGCATCAAAACATCACTGCCTGATAAAAGGGAAGGGATTCACACTACTTTTCTTTGCTTGAAGAAGTGATATTATTAACTAGGTTATTAGAATAAAAACTTAACACTGTATGTATTCACAACATTTTACTCCTATTAATTAATTTCTGATCAAATACCCTGCCAGAAGGATCAGCTTACGACTGAGATAGAGATCAAGGACGCAGAAGCTTAATTGGATGGGAAGAAGTCCCAGAAGGACACAACTCTGCTGCCTCTTGATGCTGTGCTGGATCAAAGGCTGCCACGGGCTGGGCAGAGCTGGAACCACGTGAATGTGACTGCAAATGCAGTTTCAAGGCTTTGCTAGCAGCAGGGCTCTCATTGCAAGCATCAGAGCACTGGACCACAGAAGTGTATGTATCTGTCATAACGAAGAGGGTCTTTAATCAGCTTTGCATCTCCAAAGTAGGCAGGGTTACATCTCAGCAAACCAATGGTCACGTGTTCAACAGCACTGTGTCAGGGTTGGTATGCCAGCACACCCGAGATATGCCTCTGCAGGGCACATCCCCAAGCCTGGCTGCCAGGGCTCTTGCTTGGGCAACTCAGAATTGCCCCATCACATGTCGGTGTGCTGGCAAACATTTGTCTATGCAGTCTGCAGTAGCACAGGGGGAAGGCAGTGAGACCTGGGGTGGGCACCATGCCCATGACTCTCCTTCCTGGAGCCCACAGGGCTGTTCAGGGCCTTATCCCACCTGCCAGTCCATGCTACCAGCAGCCACTGATAGGGACATGTCCATTTTTGAGCTAACCTTCCTATAGCTGATCACAGAAAAGGAAAAATCAATGCATACAAGTCCATTTTAGCCATCTTTAGTCAATTAAATGAGGAATGTGACCAAAATTCATCCAACAAAAGCATCCATAGGACAATTCCTTACTGGGAAAAATTAGATTGGCAGCTGTCATCTGTTCTCTCTTCCCTGTTTTAAAGCAAGACTGTGAAGGATTTGGTCACAGGGCAGCACCTGTCATGTGCTGACTTTAAGGCTTGTCTTGTTTTTCATACGTGGTCAGTATCTCACAGACACAAATCTATCATCATTGTCTGGAGCACGTGGGGTACAATCCTCAGAGCAGTTCTTCCACGAGGCTAAAGGTTGACTCAATAATGAGTAACTCAACATGAAGCATCTCCAAATTACAACCAAAATTGAATATTGGATCATTTTAATGAAATTCCTCTGATCCATTGTTTCTGCTAACTGTATGGTGATTAAATGATCTGGGGCAAATTGAGGTAGTCTCTGTGGAAAACTTCATAATACTACAAGCAAATTAAAAAAACAAATGCAGGTCTTCTTTAAAACAGTCTTAATTCAGTCTATTAAAACTTGACTCAAAGTTCTGCCAGCAGCCCAATAAAGCTGCTAAAAGACAGTTGTACTCTCTTGCAGAAAGAGCAGTTCTCCTCATTCAATGTTGAGATGAAAGGTTCTTTTCTTTACAAAGAAGTTGCTAGCTCTCAGTAGACCATAATCCTCATGTTGGAGTCTTAAGGTTAACAGCCTGGGTTGGGACATTTGTCTTTTGAAATGTCTTTCATGCTTGGATAAATCATTCCCTTCCCTCTATGCATTACCTTTTTTCCCCAGCAGCCGTTCAAAAACGACTGAAACATCTGTGGAGGAACTGTAGACGAAAGACAGCAGACACTTCAAAATTACAAGTTTTTAAAAGATCTACAGAAAACCAATATGTGTGTGTGATACAACATCTCATGTTTTATTAAAAACATTTTTTGTCATACCAGCTTATTGGATCCTCTGAACCACCTCACTGACTCCTCTGGGTGACTCACTTCTCCCTCATCCCAAACCCTACAGGCCATCTCAGGGGAAAATACTGACTTTGTATTAAGGGATAAAATACTGAGCAGCATTAAGGGATGAAGAGTGTGTGCTCTGCAAATTCACGTGCTGCCCGTTAACAAAAATAGACGTTGATGAAAGAAAGCAGGGCCCAGGCATGTGCACAGGCTTGACATTTAAAAGATTGCCATCACACCAGCATCAATGAAGTCTGTGCTGACCCTTGTAACTGGTTGTTCTTGCATGAAATATGTGCAGATTCCTGACATCTAAACAATTCGATGCAGAAATCACACAGCAGAGGGTAGCAAAGGACATTATAAAAGGAACCTGGAACATGAGTGAGGTGGGCCTGGCACATTTAACCCTGCTCAGTCTCCTGAACAGTGTCACAACAGGATCATGGTGTGCACCCAGACATGAGGACACGGAGGAATTACTTGGTCCTCCCCCACTAATTTCACCCGAGCTAGCCAATGGTGCAGCTAACTTCTACAGCCTTCACTGGGTGAAATAGAGAAAATAAAGGCTGGCAAAGTGTGGCCTCTGCTGGCTGGACTTCCCCAGGCAAACTTGAGGAAGACAAGCGCAGATCAGTAGCTTGTCCTGGAAGGCAGATCCTTGAGGCCTCAGCCTTAAGAAGAGAAGTGCAGATGTAGGGACATGAGCTGTATCCCACCATCTGCATGCAAGGGCATCAATGTGTCTTGACCATTTTAGCTTCCTTGCTGACTCCTGGATCTTGCTGTCCTGATCATCCATGTTACTGAAAGTCATTTCCCTCCCAGAGGGTCTCTTGGGAGTGAGCAAGTCACCATCCTCTGAGAGGTGGCTCCCACCAAGAGCTGCACCAGTCTGGGGTACCACTGACCTCTGCAGCCCCCTCCCCAGCACTCTCCTGAGGTATTCAGACAGAACTTCATGCTGCCTGCCAGGGCCCTGTGAGATGTATCCTCAGTTTAGTAAGATAAAACCTAGCTGGCTGGCTGTCACTCCCCCTTCGCGCTTTTTCAGACTCTGCAACTAAAGAACCCCCAAAACAGTAACCAACATCTCAGAGGTTTTCACTGAGCCAAAGGAGAATGGGAGCTGGATTACCACGCAAGGGGAGGCAGCCACCAGTTGTAGGCGCAGAGGGATCACCATGGGTGCCATGTGCTGTGCTGAAACGCCTGAGGGGGTCACACAACACAGTGTCTTCTCCAAATGCTGCCATTCCTTTAATTTTTATTTCTTTTCTCAGGCTTTGGTGAACATCCAGGGACATACCACCACCCACCCAGGGCCCTGCCTTGGCAGTCTGCCCTCCCCTTTGGTCCAGGAGACCAAAGTGTGAGCACCAGCCAAGTTACATCACGTTTCACAGTTTTGCAGAAAAACTTACTGTTTCTGCAAGTGTGCCTGACCACAGGCACACCTTGTGAGGGTTTCTTTTGTTCCCACTACCTTCTCCTCTCTGCTAGACCAACCTGTCAAAGAAGCTAATGGCTGCATTATTTGAGTAGCCAAAAGCAGAGAAATATTCTCATGGCAAAAAAAAAGCCAAGAAATATATTAATAGAAAGCAAAACCAAATATAAAGAATAATTTAAATTTGGTGATTTTCTGGTGATTCACAGGGCCCTCTACATATTAGCTGCTGTGATGCTGGAAATGCTTTACTCTTTGCAGAAGCAAGACCTCAGCTGTGATTGAACCTGCAGTCTTGGTTAAGGGGCTAGAAAACAATCTCTTTTATTTACTGGTGTGAAGATAAAGTTGTGCCAGTTACCTGGCTCTGCAGGAATGTGTCTCATACAGTGTTTTGCATCCAGAATCGATGCCTCACAGCTTTATGTAGCAACACTGAAGTTTGCAATCTGGTTAAGGTCCTCAGCAGGATGGAGGGCTGAGGTAAACCCAAATCCTGCCACATGTTCCTCACACCCTGTTGCAAATCCTTTCCAGGAAAACTCATCACCTGTGTTTCCCAAAATGGATTCCAGAAAGTGAGGTTGGACCCAGGATTCGGTGTAATTAAAATGATTTGGGGCCCCATACCTTCACTCTGTCCTTGAGAGCACAGACCGATGCTGCTGGAGGGCCCATGACAGCTCTATTGCTGCAGTGGATGCTCTTTGCAGAGACGAATGGACAACCCACCTTTGGCAAATGATGGCCTACTGGAAACTAAGATCCTCAGAAGGCCACTGCAGTTGCAATGCATCCCAGCCAAGGACTGGGCTCCTGCAGGTCCTTCCCACTGCCCCAGGGAAAGCCCCACAGCACCTCCTGCAAGAATTAGGGTGAGTGAGAGGTGCCCAGCACCCTGCCCTGCTTCTCCATGTTTCTGTGTAAACAGAACAACTATGTGCTTCCTGCCTCCCTTAGACTAAGGAAAACAACTGGAGTAAGAGCAGAATCTCTCTGACAGAGCACAGTGTGTGTTCCTGTCCATGAGCCAGTGCAACACAGAGTAAGATGGCATCTCCTGTCTGCATGCACAAAACCCACAGGTAGTCCTCAGGCTGTTTAGCTAATGCATACATTTCTCATGTCAGCATGGCCAGCCAAACCCTGTAGGAAGAAAGGAAGCGTATCTTTGTGCATGCTGATTCCTACTTCGCTAAATTCATAACCTTAATATCACATTACCACAGCATGTGCATTTATGCTGTAATTGTGTTCCAGCTGCCTGAATGCTCTTCTTAATTTAGTCATGCTACTTTAGCTTTGTTGTGAGTTACAAATCATTCTTGCTCTCAAGAAACAAATTAATTTACAGATGTTACAAGAGATAGGATTACCCAGCAGGTTTTCTTTTTTTTAGCACATGCAATGTATAAACTTTATTAAATGAAAGCAATTTCTTCAGGCAAGTCCCACAGGCACTTACACTGATGGCAGAGGGAGACAAATTACAAAGGTTTTTGAGCTTCAAGGAGCATCACAGCCTCCTTGCAACCGATTTGAAGGAACTCTGCTGCAAACAGTGCAGCAAAAAAGAACGTGAGTTGTAACAAGTACCTGTACAGGTTTTTAAATACTCATTGATTTTTCAAGGGCACAGATACTATGCACACACATATATTATCATCAGAACATGAAGTGTTGGCTTGTTTGAGGTTGGTGGCATCTTTTTTACCCTGAAAAAGCTTTTTCAGTCAGCTTGAATTTAGTCATGGTTTTGGTCAAATTTTCAAGGTGTTCTATTGGCCCAATAGTTTGAGGCTAAAACTTAAAACATTCTCTGCTTTGTTATAACAATCTGTGTATGGATGAGTTATCTGGTTTATTAAATAATAATTATGGCTTAAAGCAAAACCAATATTTTTCTGGACTACTGGCAAGAGGCCATACTTTTGTGCAGCCTTTTCCTGCCATGTTCACTCCAATTCCAATCACCCCCTTGATCGTGCATTTACTGAGTTAAATGGTTGTGTTGGGGAAGGTGGACTTTTGCCTCTAGGAGTGTTCTTCCTAATTAAAATAATTACATACGGTGTCAACAGATGCTGCTGAAGAGCAGCAACATTACCCTGGACTGCTGTAACATCAAGAATATTCCTAAGGAATTGCAACTGCTGCCACTAGCTGGTGTTTACATAAACTACCAGTGACCTCTACTTCTGGAGATGTTTCATTGTTTCCAGACATCACTACGTAATAAATGTTGGTATTTCTATAAAAACATCTTAATATTTAAAAAAACCATGAAATGTTCATTTTGCACAATAATAATATGTCAATATATTTTTTTAAGCCATCTTCTTTAATGCCTTCTTTGGAAGTTGCAATGTACTTTCAGTATATGTTGTCCACTCTTCTGGAGTACTCTGGAGACTGTGATACCATGAGGTATGAGGACAAAACACACCTTTCACCTGTAGCCCCAGTGATCTTTCTGCCCTGTTGCCCAAGCTCTGCTCATGGTATTGATAGTCAAGGAGACCGTCTAGAGAGGAGCTGATGCAACAAAGTTTGAATAGGGTGCTGTCACGGGTTCAGTGATACTGACTTCACACCATACATTTTAAGGCAAAAATACATCAGTCTTGAATATATGAGCCAGCTCATGAAAAAAAACCAATGTCCCTACTTGTAGAAGAGATTAATTCAATATTGTTTTAAGAATTTAATATCAAGATTTTAAAGAGATGCTACAACTTAACTGAAACCTACATCTTTTTCCTGGTTTTTGCTGGGATAGAGTTAATTTTTCCTAGCAGCTGATGCACTGCTATGTTTTTTGTTTCTGAGCAATCAGATGCAATGTGTTGCCTGTGTTGTACAAGTAGTCAGATTTTTCCTCATGGCTCTTTACCGTAAAAATCTGTAACTTTCAGTCTTGAACGCTCTTAAACAAGAGAAAAATTAAATTGTATCTGGAGAGAAGGATGTACACTTTGGATACCACTGCACACAAATACTGCTGAATCAGCCATGGGCTGCCCATAGCTGCTAAGGAAATCTCTCCATGCCTCTTTCATCTCTCACATAAATTTTAAACCTTTCAGCTCATATAGCCACTCACTACAGACACCAACGCCCGTAAGAATGGGGCACTGCACTTGGTTGATAGTCATAGACTTGGCTTGCTTCCACCTAAACCTAGGCACCCAAAACAAGAAAACTCCAAGGGAGAGCCAAATTGCTCCCTTCAAGGACTGCAACGAGAGAGTTCAAGGGGTAAGATTCCAATACCTTGCATGTTGTCTGATAAGTGTTGGTTTATGTAGTCTCAAGTCAATCTTTAAATGATGTAACATCACAGCTCATCAGATTCTCATCAGGTGTAACACTAAAACTGCCAGTAGGCTGCATTTTGGTGAAAGACCAAACCAGTCACAGGATCCTTCACTTTGCATTTTTAGGAATCTCTGTCTGCTTGCTCAAATCAAAATTGTTCATGATTGATCATGTAGCTTGTGAACTTCTGTCAAACTTCCTAAATTGATTGAAATAGATAGTTTCAAGACAGACATGTATAACACAATGAAATATCCCACAACACACAGTGTGAATGAATGGTGCTGACAAGAACTGATATGCTTGTCCCAGATATCACATCATATAGAACTGAGTATGTGCATCTTACAAAAGGTCAAATATCTTAAAATAGCTGACATCCACAAGCCCATCTTCTCCTTCAAACTAGCACAGATAATGTCACAACTCAACTACTGCCGCACTAATTTCTTTTTTTCCAACACACCATGACATTTTCATGCCAAATAATTTTTGATCTCTTATAACCAAACCTTGGAGGGAGGCTGGATGTCACACATTTTTATTCTGATTCTTGGGTTTAATGCAAGTGACAGCTGGATTTTTTTTCTCCAATTTATTCCAATATTCCACGAAGATTTGTGTTAAAGACTTATCCATGCACCTTGTCTCTGAGGTACCAGAGGATCTGGCATATGTGATTCATTAACTGAACATTTGTTTCCCCAAGAGCAATACATGTGTCACTTGTGCTCTGAAGCAATGCGTCTTTCTGTAAGTCTGCACCTACTTCCTTCTGATTTGTGGGACAGACAGCAAGTAGGAGTGATGTATCTGGCCCCATTCCATGCAGAGCAGGTTCAGGGGGCCAGCATCCCATGCTGAGGACTTTGCAAGGTCAGGCTTCAAGTACTTCTTGTGCCTAGAGCTTGGACTGCACCACAGTGCCAGTTTGTGATGCAGAGTTTTTCTGCAAGTCAGCTTCGCCTCCTCTTCACCCAGGTAGGGTGGGAGCAGGAAATTTAAGCCAAGGAAGAGCAGGACAGTAGGTGTGCATGACCATCACCACATAGCTGGCCACCATCCCAGGCTGCCAGAGGAGCTCCCCGCATACAGCAGGGTCACAAAAAGAGAAATGGAAGACACCATGGCAATGGCAAGGGCATAGATAGTCATTGACAGAAAGACCGAGAAAAAATATTCACCTTGTCCTCGCTGAAAGCTTGAAAGACCGTCCAGGCCTTCTTAGTGACATTAGCACGCATCTTAACCTTCGCTACCTACAATGTGCCACGAAAATATTTTGTATGGGGTTAAATCACACCATATAAAGTTAAATCACAGAGATTTCACTCTGTGAAACGGAGTTAAAGTTTTTCAGTTCAGACTGTAACTGTCAAATCACTAAGCTATCCCAGTGTACGTGCTCAGGAATCTGAGCTGCGGTGCTGCCCCACACTGCTTCCCTCCTCTTCTGGTTCAGCGTAAGTCCTGCCTGTCCCAATTTGCTTGAATCAGATTTCAATCTCTTATTATAGTCAGATTTTAAAAGCCTTGGAAGCACAAATCCATAGTTAATAGGCTGTGCCTGGAACCTCACCCATGTTTTACAAAATTTTGATTTCAGTGGTCTATATATCGAGAAGATGAGCTATTGTCTGAGCACTCACACCATGCCACAAGATGATCCGGCGTTTTGAAGACCAGCCAAAGCCTTATTTTCAGATAAAACCTACAGCAAGGTTACACTGATCATACCACATAGAGTATAAACTAAATTCCATCCCTCCTCAAAAGGAGCATTTTACATGGCAGGGGGACCCAAATGCTCTTCATAAAACATCAGCACCTCTGCACCCTTCTATACATGAACCACTCGGTGAAAAAGCAATGCTCAATTCCTGCAGTACCTGCTGAACCTTTGTTCTGCTATTGCTAACTAAAACATTTTTCCTGAATTATTTTGCTTGAATAAACTACATCAGAAGCAAACAAACCCAGTTTGTTGTTTAATCACCAATATGTTTAGAAAATGCCATATTTCCTTCTAAAGCAAAGTTCAGCCCTTTGGTTGGTAAAATTAATTAATATAATTTTGAGCGATAAAGAAATTCTAGCTTAAAAGAATAAGCAAACCAAGACCAGCTCTTCAGCTGCAGAATACTTTATTCCTTTTTTACTTTGCACACCTGAACTCTGAAGGTTTATACAAAATATAAAGTAAAATAAAACCCCACTATGGTTTTACTGATGTTAAAACTGCAGTCTTGTAGTTTTTAATCATTTATTGTAAATATGAAGAAGGGGAGGAAAACTGCCAGTGTATCTACTGAAAGCACTTAACCTTTTGGATATTATGCCATTATTGTTGCAATGAGAGTTAGCTAAGATGATTCAATTTTTTCAAGAAATGTCAATTTTATTTGACTCTTCCAGCAGAAATGTGTCCTGTTTCATGGAGAAATTCACTGAGAAGTGAACTTCAGTTCAAAACTTTTTGCTGACAGAGCAAGGGCCTGCTTTTGACTTCCCCACCTAGTGGGAATGCAGCAAACAAAAGGCACTATAGAAGGCACTATAAAAACACATATTCAAACTTCCCTTACCAGCAAAATTCAAAATGAAATACACATAGCTGCCCCAGCTGCGAGAGGGAGTGCAGCAATATAAAGAGATGAACACTTGGGCAGAACATAGAAAGCAAATCCTCCCGCAGAGGAATTAAGTCCACCAGCACGTGGAATGCGTATGTATGTAATATGGCTTGCAGAACTAGGTCCTGTGAGAAGCTGAATGGCTTTTGCAAGATGCTATTTGAGGGTATTCAGCACCAAGAGGCAGAAACTATGAAGCCCTCTGAAAGCATCATGCAGATTTAGGTCCCTAATGCAATATAAAACATATTTGCTCCACTTAGTGACCTGAGAGCTTGCTTTGGCTTAGTTTTTTCCCCAAGCATTTGTTGTTAAGTTAATTAAGCATTTAAAAATAACGGTCTCTAACTTTCCAGAGACTCCACATAAATACTAATCTGTCTTCTTCTAAGGCCCAGATTTTCTGCAAGGGCAAATCAATAATTTAACTGATTGAGGATCTGGCCTTAAAAGTCTATCCACTGCATTAAAACCAGCGCAGCATGACACATGCTTTGGCAGTAGAACAACTCTCTGGATTAATATTTGAGGGAAATTTGGTGATTAAAAAAAAAAGCTGTTTGAAATGCTGCCATTTCTTTAATCAGTGCTGACCACCACAGTTTCTCCTCTTGTGAACTGCACAGTTATGGCTGGAGTTTCACTCTCACTCTCATCGAGCTTTAGTCCAGCGTTGTCCAAGCCAGTGCTGTCAGGCTGTGGCAAGGCAGTGGGTTCTGCTGTCCGAGTTGGAGTGGAGCAATACAAGATGAAGCCCACCATGATGATAACAAAGGACAGGATATAAAGACCTGAAAACTGGCAGAGGAAAGAAAGAGATGCATTAAGTCTTGCCTGATTGTAAAAACATGTCAACGCTGCCTTGTTTTAAGAACGTGAAAGTTCCCCTTCTTTTTAAAAATTATTTTAATAAGGATTATATCCATGACCTGGATTCAGGTCTGAAAAATCAAAATTCAACAGCTCTATTTATTTAAAGACTTGAGCCTGCTAGCTGCTTTTCTCTGCATCTCATCCTCAACATTGTTGGACAGGGAGTTTCCTCAGGTCTACATACAAGAATCTTAACAGAGAGAACAAATGGCTGTAAATATGGTGATACTGAAGGACAGTTGTTTACACACACAAATGCTGAAACACGCTATCCCTAAGAGAATTTTGATCCAGCACAGCCAAGGTCCTGGCAAGACATTAATCTCTCCATCTTACTGAAAGTCACCAGAACAGCTGGGTTTCTGCACAGATCTCTCAATCATCTGCAGGCTTTATTACTGGACCAAAACCAGTTTTCTCCCTACACCCAGCAAGTCCTCAAAAGGAGGGAGACTGGGGCTCCTTTTACAAGATCAGCATTTGGACTTGGTTAAGACTGATGTGAGGTATGAAACCACAGCTATGCAGCTTGTTTTTTGCTATGAAATCATATAATCATAGAATATGCTGAGTTGGAAGGGACTCAAGGATCCTCGATCCAATGCTGAGGTACACCAAGCATTTGATTCACTATTGTTCACTTGCCTGTTGAAATTTCAATAATTGCCAAAATTCATCCCCCTTGACAGAAAAGTCATAACTTCATAACACCAGATTCAATAATACAAGGTTTAAAGTTATCCACAGCCAGGAACACTACTTCATCAGATTCATTGAAACTGTCCATATTGCCTTTGTCAAACCACACTGATTAAACGGTAGGAGGAAGGACATAGTGTATCCTACATCCCACTAGCAATATTCCCTAACCTCCTTAGCTTCCTTAGACATGCTTGAAAAAATACATTCTAGTCTACCAAGCAGCAGAGCTGGATGAAATGAATTGTAGTACCTGAACGATGGACTCTGATTCAAAAAAGACTGAGGCATCTACAATTAAGGCATTGCAGTTCCTAGCTGGCAGTCACTTGTCATGAAAACTCTCGCATGACAACACACAAAAGGAAAAGCAGACTGAAACATAGTGGCCTTGTGCTAAATGCCTTCTTTCCTCACCTTGTTGGCTGTTTGCCTGGAGAAACTTGGACTCAAGTGTTCACTCTGCACAGGAGGAAGCACCAAGCTCTGAACATACCCCAGTAGAGGCAGCAGCATCACCTGACTGACCCATTCAAAAGAAAAATGGGCAAAGCTTGGGTCTGTATCAAACCACCTGCACAAATTCTCCAGCTTAAGGCCCTGAGTGAACACATGCCTGTATGCCAGGACCTGTGGCTGGGAGGCGAGACTGGACAGTCACAGGAGCTGCAGGCTCCTCTCGCAGTGCAGCACACACAACGCTCGAGGTGTCCCTGATCTTACTGATTTAATTCCTCCTCAAATGGATAGAGTCACCAAGGGTGGTAAAGCTGTTGCAGTGTAGCTGATTATTCAAGGCCTGCTTATGTTTTTGCCACTATTGACACAGGTGAACCGTACCCATGCTGCTCCAACAGGCCTACGCTCTTTTTTTTTCCTTTTTGTTTTTGAGGAGAGCTCTGTGTTCTTTTGCTGGGATTTTTCTTTTTTTTTTTTTTAATTTTTATTTCAAATATCACAACTTCTTTGCTTCTGACATTAATATCAGTCATACTTTGTGCAGCTTATATCCCATTCTCACTGTCAAGCCTAAAGGCTACTTCAAATGTTAGCAGAGGACTGTAACTCCATCTAGTGTCTGGTTGAGCAGTATACTCCCTTCCATAGGAGTTTATACAACAAAAGCATTTGGAGATTTTTTTTTAATATTTCTTGAGGGATTACAGGTATTTCTATAATGAGCTCCTTAGGCAGCACAGCAAAGATTCATTATGGAGTGAAAGAAAAAAAAGTTCAAAACAGGCATGCAAAATTCTCATTTCACTTTAAACTGAGGCTGAAAAGTTAAGTGCATTAGCAAAGCATTGTGATCAAAGCAGAACCTCATCAATTCCTGGGCCTGGTCTCTGCTGTAGCCACTGTTTGTGCTGCTCATTTCAGAGCAGGCTCAGACCACAGCAATTCATAGCTCTCTGTGGCTTGCTCCACACTCTGCAGCCCAGTCAAGCCCTCAGCAGCTTGCTGTGAAATATCATCTGGTAACAGGGAATACAGAGCAAGTCCTTGTATTTTTATTTGTAGATTCCTGTGTCCAGGATGCTTTTTAATCCAGCAAATGTCCTGCCTCGTTTGTTTGCCCCATAGAAGGCATATGGTTAACATGGCCATATGCTTTTCTGCTGCTATTATGTTAAAAGGGGAGCCCCTGGTGGTCTAGTGGTTAAGGATACGACACTCTAACTGCCGAGGCCCGGGTTCGATTCCCGGCCGGGGAAACTCCCCGGGCAGGTGGAGCCCGTTAGCCCTGTAAGGCAATCCACCTACATCCTGAGGACCTCGCTGCCACTGTCCAAGCTCACTTGGCCCCGGCAGATGAACCTTAGGATTAAAGGGTGGGCTCAGTTCTGCGCGCACTGTGTCCCACCTAAAATAAATCCAATGCGCAGGCTGGAAGGTGTACAAAGACCTTCCACAGATCTTCGTTCGCGAAGTCTGGCCATTATATTTATATGTTAAAAGGCATGTCAAAAGTGGCCTTTCTCAGTTCACGGTGCCCAAGTTATCTCAAATCCTCTGATTACTAAGAATGCAGCATTATTATTGCTCCCCCTTTTGCTACGTCTTTGTTTCTAACCACAGATTCAAGTTCCTATTTCAAAAAATATCTGAAATTCTCTGAATACAATCCTAAAGTCTTCTCTAATTCATTTTTTTCTTTTAGCTACCAGAACAACCTGCTGTTAGCAATTACAAGATGGTATGCTCCCAGAAAAACTGTTCCCCAAAATAAGCCAAAAATCCAAAAGAATAAAAGTTTAATATATCCCTTCCAAAGCTCTTCACTACTATGAATATAGATTTATAATCACTTCTCAAGTTAAGCTACCTGGGTGCCAAAATACATGTTTGGAAGTGACTTAGAAAGGATTTGTTAAAACATAAGTATGGTTTGCTTTCTGCATTCATTTTTAATGGATGCTTTGTAGCTTGGAGGAATTTTGGAACCCAAAACAGGGAGGAAAGCTGAGCTAAGAGACTCTTGGAAAGGAAAAACTAGCTATTGTCAGACCCTACCATTACCAGACCTCTGCACTGCCTTCATTTTCAGAAACAAATCTGACCTAAAAGCTTCTGGCTGAAGAGAAAGCAACCACATGGAATAATACAAATTAAGCTCTTCAGCAAACCTCACAAGCTTCTCACTAAGCCCTTCCAGTCACTGAGTGACTGACTCAATTACTCCAATTGCTTTAACAAGGTAGGTTCTCACAAATGATTCTGGATGAAAAGTGTAGGGTGGAATGAAATCCTTTTAGCACTGTCATTTAGCTTGAGTAGACACCGCCAAAAATGTTTTAGAGCACAATAAAAGTAACTGCCTTTTGGAGAGCATGCAGCATAATATATTCATCTGTATTTTTTAAGTTGTTTTAGTCTCCCCTTAGCAGTAGCACTGAGAGAGCTTGATTGTTAACCCAAGATGTTGGTGATGAACTGATTAAATTTCTAAATGAAAATATTAACTTCTGAAAATCAAACTGATTCTCTGTCAGACACCAAATGCCTGCCAGGACAGGGAGATTCAAACCCTTTCTTTGGACACTCGGAGTGATGAACCAGAACTAACATACAGTTCCATACTGGGCTTTCAGCAAGAACACTATCATCTGAACACCTCAGGAGATTATTTACTATCTCTTTACTTATTCCTTCAAGTGTGAAACGGTTTGAAAGTCACCCTCTGCCTAATGGTGCAATGCTATGTCATTAACTAAGCACAACTCCTGATTCACTTCTGCCAACAATGAACAATACAAGCTGTAGAACCGTGCAGATGCAAACGACTGTTCAGGGGCTTTTAAGAACATTATGCTTTATTTATAATTTTGGAGTAGAAACATAACTGAAAGAACATGAAAGTGAAGGAATGAATGTACTTACCTTATAATAGAAAAGGAAGAGCCCAAAGAACAGACTGTAGAGATCTGCAGTCAGAATACCCAGGTTGACTGAGGTTGCGCTGGTAACTTTAATGACAACTGGCATGAAGCTATACAGCCCAAACATGCACAGGGCAAAGACTGTGAACAACAACACTGTAAAACAAGACAAGTTACTCCTCAGGCACAATGATTTTTAAAGAACACTGATAGTTTTCAAATGCTTTAAAAATATGCATTTTTATCTTTTAGGATAAAGTCTCATAAAAGATAAGGGAACGTACATGTAGGAAAAACATAGAAGAAATACTTCTTTTCCAAGACTATCTTGTATTGCAAGAAGTACTGTATCTGTACAAGAAAGTTTTCATTCCTTTCTAGATACCATTAAGAGCTGACTGAAGAAATTTAGAGCCATATTTCTTGATAACATTTAGCTGTTAAAGTCAAAATGCAGTCACAAAATCAATTTTTCCAGTATTTTATTTAGGAAGGAAAACAGAAAACTGTTCTTGTGATGTTCCAACACCAAACACATCAGTAATGAAACAGGTTTAATTTTTAATTATTTCAATTTATTTTAAAAAATTATTTCATGTTACATGTAAAATGCAAAACCTACTTTAAATGTTCAATCCTGCAAACCTTATCTCTCTGCTGAGCGGCAAAGTTTGCAGAAAATATATTTGTGAAATATAATACTAATGCTGCTTAATATTCTGAGTAAGAAAAGGCAAATCCCAGCATTCAAAGTCTAAATCTAATTTTCCAGTGTTCTTTAACATTCACATCATTTTTCCATACACATACCAACTTTCCAGTTCCACTGAATTCTCATTATATCCCTATGTTCCACAATGGCTCTAGAAATAGAGAAAAGATATAATGCAGTAAAAAAGGGAAAAAGAAATAATTTTCAAGTAGAGAATTTAATTACCAAAATATATAAGAAACATTTTGATTTATAATCCCTTAATTTTTTGTTTGAAATTTTATTGAATGACACTAACTCAAACATCTAACAGGCATGAAAAAAAGACTTGAAAATTAAAGTGCCTGAAAGTTAAGAACACATATTTAATTCTTATGCCTTTTTCACAGGGTTTTTAATCCCTTGGAGATTTGGTTTTATTTGATACACCATATGGAGAAATTATTAACTATAATGATGAGAAATGAGTAACCTAAAATTCATTAGAAAGACTTAAGTGCATATGGTCTGTTACTCTCATGTGGTTATTTGTAAGAGTATACAAGGCTTCATTTTAAACTTGAGTTTAATATGGAAGATCTCCTAATAATTATCCCCTAAAATTTTCCACAGAGAAAACTCACAAAGAAATACATTCCTGTCAATAGTCCTCAGCATACTGGGTGTCCTCATGAACATAACAAAATCAAAAATACAGCCAAGTATCATATGTGTTCAGTTGCAAGAGTTCAGTTTTAGAATTGCTGTAAGAAGAGTAGTGCAAATAAAAAGGATATAAAATGGATGCTGATCAGCAACATAAATCAATTCAAGTGGAAGGACTCCCATTTAGACCAAATGCAGATGTAACAAAGAATTAATTAACAGCATTTCATGGTAGACAAGCAATCATCTGTAGAATATTCTTAATTAGTTTCAAAATAAATATTAGATCCTTACAGCTGTAGACCGCTGACAATAGTCCCAAACAAGCCCACCATTCCTAGAAACTCCACTCTGCTCAGATTTTTCACAATGTATTCCTCACTCACATTAGAAATGGCATACAAAGAAGCACCAAGAAGCACTAAGACATCTCCAATCACCACGTCACTACCTGTACAGAAATATTAATCCACAATTAAGGGTAAGGCTGCAAACACTTTTTAACTTTCCTTAAAAAGACAACCAAATTTATCTCTAACATCTCTACCTTTCTAGCACGTTCCAGGGTAAGGGGAAAGGGAACGCCTCCTGTGTGTGCAGAGGAGTGTCTGAGCATGGACTCTGCTGCCTGTTCACCTCACCCTGCAGTCTGGAATGAGGAATGAGTTAAACCCAGCCTTTACATCTCATCCTGAGCAAGACACTGCTGTATCCTCTGGGCCAATCCTACTTCTGCTGACCTTGGGCACTGCAGAAAATTGAGAAATGCTCTCTGCCTTTCATGAATATTATCCCCACTTTTGCAGTAAGTCCTGATTCAAGTCTTGCTAGAATCAATATATCAATTTTGGTGGGACCGGACCCAGCTTCAGGTTTATGACAGGTCTTAAGTGGGCACTGTAAATGGGTGGTACCATGTGTCCTGCTGCAATGTATTTATACTGTGCAAATGGGACTCCCTGTGCTGTAATCACTTATCGAGTAAGTGCTGCTAAAATAGCTACATAGCAAGAGGATCCCTGTTTTTTAGATCCTTGAATTGATTTAAAATTTCCTTCCCTAAGCCAGTTGGCAATCACTAAGAAAATATATCTAATATATGAGGATAAGCAGTAGTAAGGATCCCCAGGTCAGCAAATAAAGCACAACTGTCTTAAAGTCTCAGGGAAAGATTTTTATTCCTCCGGACCAAGACACTTGTGCCACATGGCAGTAAAGCTAAACTTCAGTTTGTTCTGTGTCTTACCTACTAAGGCCCCAAAATAACACCACACAGGCTTATCTCTATGCTGCCTGATGAAGACAAAGCCCTGAAATTTACCTTGTCCCACACCCTCTGTCTGAAAATTCAAGATTCTTATTCCAAATAAGATGACTACAATATGGGTTGATTTGGGCATCTGTCACAGAGAAGACAAGACCTGCCTTATCTGCACCCAGCTGAATCCTGGTCCCCAGAGCCCATCCTTCCTCCCAGAGGCCCCAGGAATCCCAGCATCCTGTCCCATCTCCTCTTGCTCTCCCATAGTAAGCCCCTGCTTTCCAGACTGCAGCCTATGGGCCTTGGGGAGACATCAACCACTTCTGTTGGGTCTGCCAAAGATAACTCAGAGAAGTCAGCTGCTGTGAGCAACTTTTCATTTGGTATTTGTAGTCAAAAAAACCTACAAATCAGAGAAGACTGGGTACCAGCAGGCTGATACTGTGTAAGTAAGACAAGGTTTGCAGGGAAAAGCAACTTCTATTAATCCATCTCACATGACAGTCAATGTCAACAAGCTTTCAAGAATGAGACTTCTGTCACATATAATGAACAGCAGCAAAATTTGAGCTTAACATAAGTGTTTCTCTTTAAAGGTGGAAGATATAATCCAAACACACAAGCAAAGAAAATTCACAGCTTCCCATAAAATCAGCATCTTCTCTTCTTGGACAAGAAATACAAATGGCAGCATGCTCTCCTCTTTTAAAACAGAACTATATCTGCTCCCTCTGCATTTGCTTCTTTTTCTTTACAAGTTAGCTCACCATTAGGATCCATTTCTGCGGTCTTCTCCCCCTCCCCCCCCACCCCCACAATAAAGGACTCCTTACCTTCACTGTCCTGCCTCCCTGCCAAAATGTCTGCACCCACCATTGTTCCTACACCAAGCAAACAGACGGCAACAGCAAGGAAATGTATCAGCCTGTATCTTGCTCGGAGAGCGAACCATGACAAAGCCATCAGCACAGGAATTCCAAAACAGTCCAGCAGCTGTGTGCGCAGAAAAATTGAGTCAGAAATGCACCCCAAATCTGGACAGCAACATCCTGAAAGCAAATGCATAGGATCTTACTTTCCATCAGTTGTTAACGAAACCTGCAAAGCAACCTCAGTGGATGTGCTTAAGAGAGGGGCGAGACCTACATTTTTACCATTAAAAGCATTTTGCAAGTGATGAAGGAGTTGGAGCAGGGGTCCACTCTCTCCTGGTAGGAAAGTGCTGACTTAGAAACTCTTCTAGTGATGGATCTAATAAAACTTCACAGCTTCACAAATGAATTCTAGGATGTGGCTTTAAAACAGCATTGCTCCCCATGGCTCCATGTACACAAAGTAAAAATCTGGAACTATTGATGGATACAAGTAATCTGATTTTACATTGAAGTGATTAGGACAAGAATCTGACCCTACGGCTCAACTAGATCATACGAAAAAACAAAACTGGTACACGTGCTGGAAACCATGTGCAAAATCGGTAGAAATAAGATAGGTAGCAAAATCAGCTGTCCTTAAGTCACCTTCCCAATCTCCCAGCTTCCCACAAAAACACATACAAGTCACCAATGCATTTTCATTGCTCGGTCAGAGCTGACTCTCAATTACTCAGAAGCAGGTAACACTCTAATTCACCCATGCCCCAGCAGCAGAGATGCACAAGGCACCTGGAGTTTTGGAGCACTTCAGATATGTTTGCAGACACTGCCCCCAGCAGACTGAACATCTGTGCTCCATAACAAGCAGTGACACTGACTTCTCTTTCCATTCTTTATTGTCCCCTCTGTATGTGTTCCTAATGCACCTTTGCCTTGCTGTTTAGACCCACCCATAGAATAACAGAACAGTTTGGTTTGGAAGGGACCTTAAAGTTCATCTAGTTCCCACCTCCCTGTCATGAGCAGAGACACCTCCCACTCAACCAGGCTGCTCAAAACCCCGTCCAACCTGGCCTTGAACACTTCCAAGATCTTCCACCTTTCCTCCTTTAGTACAGAAAGCATCAACAGTTAGCTGTGCACTGCAGCATAAGATGGGCATAATGCTCTAGAATACCCAAATAAAACCATGATCACAGAGCTAATCATAACTGGTTTAATATTTCATTCAATTAAATAGATTTTGTTTCTGAATTTGTCTGAAGGAAAGAAAACGTCTGTTTTCTAACCTGCCTCAGTAGAGTGCCATAAAGCTACAAAACAGCACAACCTACATTAGAACATATAGTCAACTTCCCAAAGATTGCTCACAAAAGACTCTCAAATGTCAGCCCTTAAAACTTGGCCTCTTGAAGTCCCAATAAAGTATAAGGTCCAGGTCAACAGGACTGTGGCATAATCACTGCAATCAAGACAACAGCCCTAAGTCCTTAGTGTTCATTGCCAGCCTCTGCTTGCCTAAGTGTACCACTGCAGTCAACTTCTCTGCTGATTTCTGTGCTGGCTTCCAGTAGTTCAGCCATTGTCCCCAAGGGCTTTAACCAAATTTGTTAACATTTTGATGGTATGTCTGGTTTTACTTGTTCATAACTATACATAGTTATGAAGCATAGCACTAAGGGAAGCTATTATAGATTAAATCCTCACAGCGACTCTAATATTTCCATCTATTTGTCTTCACTCCTTGGATTGCCTCCAGCTGGTTTGTAAGGTCTATTTGTGAAGTGCAGAAGTACTTGCTGTATTATGAGACATTACAACTACCAAAGTCCCAATATGTGATACCAAGTATTTCCATACAACTTTGTACTATGGAAAAGTATCATGCTGTGACTATCTCGTCACAGGTCTTGTTCTCTATCTTACCTTTAGTCTAGACTCAAGAAAAACCTAACATTTCCTTCAAATTTTACTGTTTTGACTAGTATCAAACAACAAGAACTATTACAAACATAAGAAAGTAAAATTTTTACCCCCTTAGTAGTAGACATCTCTTCTGCTAATAAGTAAGCATTCACATCCCCATTAATTGAAATGTTAGCACACAGCCTTACAACCTCCAAGCAGCTTTTCAACCCAAACAGACGGAGCGGAAGAAAAACCCTTTAAAAAAAAAATTCTTAATGAGAATGTAAGGGAGTAGTACATAATGAGCTAGAAGTCTTTCAGTTTTGCCAGATGGGGAATTATTGCATCCAGTACAAGAACATATGGTAGACCTACAGCATCCTGATTAAAGGGCTTGCAGCCAGGACACACAGGCACCAAATGATGAAGAACACACCCTGGTAATTTATTTCAGGAGACAGTGACCCTCAATTACACACAGATAAAATCAGATTTACAACTACTGGATCTTGCCTTCCCTTCATCTAGGACATTACAGAGCTCTTCGGTACAGGATCAAGATCAAAGAGGTGCAAAGCAGATGTAACATCGCAACGAATTGTGTCAATGGAACCAATTACAAAGAATAAAGTTTATTTATTCCAGTTTTATTATATTTACAGCAGTACTGTGGCACTGACTACTATTGCCAGTAGAGCCTCAAATGCTCATCTTAATCAATTCCAGCCTGTGTTTTCATAAGGGGGGGGCCGGGGGAGATAACCTGGTGATTTGATTTACAAATGTTTTGACTCAAGCCAGGCTTTGGCAACACTGTTTATAGGAGGTTTTAAAGATAGGGTCAGTAAATTATTAAAAGACATTTTAATACATGGTTAATAAATTATCATAGACCGTTGGAGGTCATTGGTTTGCTTATAATTGCCAGCCCCAGACAGCTTTGTAAGCAAGAAAGCTCAACTGCTCATTCTGCTTGTTTCCCCACAAGGCTCCCTCTGGGAAGCCTCCAGCTGAGCCCCAGAAGCTCATCCTGCATTTTCTCCTTTTCCATCAGCTGATATTCTGTCAATAGTTGCCTGAAAAATGCATCCACTCAAATTATCTATGGAACAAATGCTAAATGTTCCAAATAACACATTAAAAACATGAAACCACAGCTATGCAGCTTGTTTTTTACTATGAAATCATATAATCATAGAATATGCTGACTTGGAAGGGACCCACAAGAATCATCGAGTCCAACTCCTAGCCCTGCACAGAACAGCCCCAAGAATCACACCATGTACCTGAGAGTATCATCCAAACACTTCTTGAACTGTCAGGCTTGGTGCTGTGACCACTTCCCCAGGGAGCCTGTTCCAGTGCTCAGCCACCCTCTGGGTGAAGAACCTTTTCCTAATATCCAACCCAAACCTCCCCTGACTCAGCTTCACGCCCTAATATGTGATCAAACAGCAGCACAGTCAAGTCCTGTCACAAGAAAGCACACCAGCAGCAAGAACTCTCCTGGCACTGCCTCAGCCACAGCCAAAGAGAAAGAGGTCAGTTGTGAGTTCAGTGTGTGTTCAGAAAAAGACCAAAGTATTTCTCTTTATTTACAGAGAAATGAGAGCTGCCATCCCATTATTATCTCCTAAAAAATCTCCCAACCCCCTTCTGTGAAATGCTGGTATTTAGTAACTAAAGGGAAATTGGTTCTGCTTTTGTGTGCATGTGTAAGAAAATACATGGAAGTTCCTTGCTGAGCTGAGAAAACTTATCTTTGAAGTTATGTTTCATAGTGCTCAGCTGAAGCTCCAGCCAGTCAGTATTTTAACAGTGTATTTCCCTGTATTCCATATATCCTTGTGTTGCTTTATGCTCCTTGGGAATTCCACTCATAGCCAGTACTGCAGACAGGCCATCAGACTGGGTGCTCTGAACCACAGGTTCTGATGTAGCTGCAGAACTTCTTGCTAAAGACAGAATGCCTTGCACTAAAGTAAATCACAGGCTTTCTTTTTTTTTTCCTCCTCCTTTATCTCATTTCTGAGAGCGGCGAGAAACTGGTGACTTTAGAGAATGTGCAAGAAACCTCATGGCAACAGGCAATTACAACAAAATCAAGATTACTGAACCAGCACAAAGCAGCATCAATCTGAAGGTAACCAAAAGGAAAAAAAGGCTGAGAAAATGTTTGAGTTTGGCAACTGGACAGGAAAACCTATTATATCTATTCTTTTAGTTTCTAGGAAAGAAATCATGGGAATAGCTTTACTACTTCTGAGAACTTGGATCAAAGTCCTGGCTTTTTCAGCTGTAAAGTATATGATCAAACAGAGTTTCAATTATCAGCTTAACTTGAGACTGAAACACATTGCTCTTAAAGCTTTGATTTCTTTGGCATTATTTGTCAGGAAATTAAAGGCCTAATGAGTCATAACACCTAAGTATGAAGTGGAAATGTGACAATGACAACCCAACAGGCACTACTGGTCTTTAGGAGTGCAAAGAGAAATTACTACACTTCTCTACAGCGAGCCCAGACCACAGGAGTTTATTGCTTTACAGGTAATTCTTTTAAATATTAACCCCTGTTACTGTGACTCTGTAAAACACTGACACCTAAACACCTGTTTCCAACTAACAGCCAAATCTGCACTTTACATTGTTTTTTTATTCCGGCCATGACCCCAGCCACAGATCCATACCACAGGTAACAGGAGGCATGAACTGACATGACCTGGACACACTCCCTCCTTGCTTGTGCGCCATCCCCTCCCTTGTTCCCCCAGCAGCCATGAAGCCTAAGTTGGGCCTGATACAGCTCACCAACAGGTCCAGCCAATGGCAGGGTTTAGTCCCACTTTGCTCAGTGCCCTGACCCAGTCAGCTCAAGATATCTGGCCTGCAAGCTCAGGAGCATGCAGATGGAGGCAGGAGGAAAGCACTGACTCTTCCAGCAGCTTTTGTCTGTATAGGGTGACAGAGAAACTCCAGCCTTAACCCTTCTGCTTGTAGAGCTATTTCAGAACACAAGATTTATCCTAGTGCAGCAATGCAGCATCAAGTACTAGCATTGCAGAGGATGTCTACTACTACTTTAGGAGTCTGGCATACTGACCTCCCCCTTCTGCCTCTTCCAGAGAGGACTCTGAAGTGCCACAACCAAAAGACACAGCGCTGGTCCCTCACTGCATGGTCAGCAACACCAGCTAACTACCAGCATGTCCTCATACGTGGGGTTACATCTCACAACACCTCCCGCAGCTTCCAGGAGTAGGCAAGAGATCTACCTTGCTCTCATCAGCAAGAACCTGCGCTGACTGACTGTTATCTGGTCATAAATCTTTACTTTGTGTCAGTAGAAAAAACTGAGTGGCTGTCAGCAAACTCTTAGAAGTGCTTTTATCAAAATAATTAGAGTTCAGTTTAAGAGCTGGCACAGGGCAATACCAGCCAATTTTCTCTCCTTCCTGGAAAGGTTATTCATGATACAGGATGCTCTTCCCTGTACTGCAGAGCAAAAATAGATACCGGAAAGTTCTTTTCAGGCTTAAATAGCTTCCATGTCTGTCCTATGAATCTCATTTTAGAAACTAGTCCAAAACTTTCCAAAAGCAACAGTTCAAAAAGAGAGATCACTCCTTACCTGCACACTTGTTAGCGTCGTATATTGGTAGGCTTTTACAATCATGTAATTGGCTTCAACGTCAGCCACTCCCAAAAAAATATACTTCCACCACCTCTGTTTCAAAATTTGCCAAAGACTGTCACTGCCTGTTAAGAAGAAAGCAGTAATCAATATGTGTTTCTTTCCAACCAAATGTTTCAAAGGAATTTTGCTTTTTAGAAGCATAAATAATACTGAGATGTTTGACTTTGCCCCTGCTTAAGAAAGATACAACATCAAAACGCAGCCTGGGAGGACCTAATGCAAATGGGTGAAAAGCACAGAAATTCTTCTACATGAGGAAAAATCCAACAAAACTGCAGTTGTTTAAAGAGGAAATTAACAAGAATAGGAGGAACACTAAATAGCCTCTGGTAATAAAGCTTGTTACTACAAAGCCTATTTTCCCTAATATAACATTTGACTTCAAACGAAAAAGCATGAAAATTTAAACAGATACAAAATTATATCAAATTAAATGCACATTTAACCTGTGAAATTCATTTCCATATGTTATTATAACGCATGAACTTCAAAAATTTCTGGGTATTGAGTATTGAGTTCTGTAGTTTTACATTCTGAAAAGAAAATGTAGGAAAAAAAAGAAGGAAATAAAAAGATGAACCAGAATCTTCCATCCCATATTTCACATACCAGTCCTAAATGCCAGCGTTGTTGTATAAACTAGAAGCAGCAAAGAATAGTTGATGAAACTTTGAAACATTGGAGTATTCACTTGGTATTTTTCTGCTAGGTACTGGCTTGTAACAGCAGTCCCACAGATAAACAAAGAGAGCATCTGGCCCAGAATTATCGTTTTCAAAATATGCCTGTGAATATAAAAGACAAAACAGTAAGTTTAGAATTAAACATTCAAGCTTCTTAAAAAAATATTTGCTAGTTGTACAGGGAAAAGGCCAATTTTTTAGACTGGCACCTTGTTCTTTTCCTAGTCTCTACCAATGTTTTTCTGATCTACTGGTAAGCAGGGCTTTGGATACACAGAAGTCTAGTCTAACCTCAGGACAGCCATGTCAGAAGCGAGGCCAGTCAAACCACCAATGATGGAGACCGCAATAATTTGCGAGGATCTTCAAGCAGCTCACCTGGTCAGGCTCTACCTCATAGGAGGTTCTATTCTTATTAAGACAGATTTTGAGTCAAACCCTTTGTCCTCCACTGAATTCCATTCTAACTTTGGAGCCTTGATGAGACTATTCAGCACCCTGTCCAATAGCATCTTGCAAGTCTCCAGTGATGGGGACTCCACTACACCCCTGGGGAAATTGTTCCACTGATTGATTGTTCTCACCTTAAAAAAACCCACCTTTCTTATAATAATAATTATTATAATTAATACTTATTGTGGATTCTTTTCAGATATATTCCATCATGTTCTGCTGTAACCAAGGATGGAGCTAAGAATGCATTGGGTAAGATAATGTTTGCATTTACAACTCCTCTTAAGTCCAACCCACAGCTAGGGAAAAAGCCAAACAAACCATGCTCTTTCAGTAGCAATTTTTCATTTAATATAAAATGAACTACTCTAGATGCTCCTAGACAAATAGGAACAAGTATCACTGTGTATCTTTCAGCTTGCTGTTTATCCTGCCAGTGAAGCTATGCAGATTTGTACCACCCCAGTCTCTGCATACACACAATATACAGTGACAGGAGCTCAGCCCTGTGCTGTCTGTACATTTAATTTGTTTACTCTGAAGACTGATGAGAGTTTAACTGCCCACACAATCAATTCACTTGCTCCTATTCAAATTGAGCAAGGGAAGAAAGGATTCCATTAGGATTCTGCACACACGCTGCTCACATCTCTGCACACAATGACTTCTGGCAGGACACTCATGGGTCAGACACACCACCTAAGAGTAACACTGGTTGTTTTCCCCAGGTGGGTGACTTAAACATAGTAAATACCTGCTATGCTGCCCAGTTCAGCTGCCAGGCAAGAAAAAAAAACTTTGAAGCTCCATCACTTCTATTATATTGGTTGTTATACTGGTCAATAGTCTAATTGTGCTATTTGGTGAACAAATCAAATGATTGTGACACATTGCTTAATTATACTGACCATGTTCCAGCAAGAGGGTAAAATCTGCTGCCATTCAAATTTGCTAATGATTGATCTGCTTTACTGAAAACAAGAAAGACCTGGCTGCCCTCTTAGAGTGGAATAACTCCACTAAGCTGATCCTCACCTTTTCTAATAATCAAGTTTTTCCAGTTTAAAGTACCTCAGGAATTATTTCCTTGTGTTTCTGTACATGGGAAGAGATGCAGGTTCAGAACCTCCAGAACTGTTTTGCTTTGTGGTTACTACCCAAGCAATCACTGCTGCCAAGTTAACATCTCAGCAGTCCTACAGCATTTACTTCTATAGTACCAAAGGCATCTGACAAGGCAAGCAGGCTTCATCACAGCTCATGACCTTCTCTGTTTTTCTCTGTTCTAATTTAGGGTTTTTTCTTCTTTCCTGAAGAGATTCAAAATGTTAATATCAAGAGACACATAAGGACATTGTTCACTGACAGTGGAAGGCTACCCTCAAAAAATGTCTTCTGTGAATCCCCAAATGCCACATACCTGGCAGCTTTCTCAGCTGTGTATAACAGTCTCTTGCTCTGACTGCCCCCTAACACCACATGGAAGCCTCAGCAGGAAGCAGCAGTGGTTTCCCCTCACACCATTTAGCATTTGATTTCTTTGAATTGAAGAGATAGTGTCATGCTCCTGGCATGATGCGTTGGACTCACAGCATCTTAATAAAAACTGTTTGACCCTCTGTAAAACTTGAGAACAAACTTTAAATCCTAAATTTTGCAACACAATTTCTCTCGAGAAAAATGCTTCGAAGACATGAGTTTCCATTCATTTCAGTATTGACATGTGTATTGATGATAGGGATTTTCTTATTAATAATTGATCACATTTTGAAGTATATTAATTATTAACTTTTCCATGCCAGAACTTGATCCTCTCTCTTTTTTTTAATGCACTTGAATGGACTAAATCACTTTGGACTCTCAGATGATGCAAGGTAAGTGGTCTGAAAAGGCCTTTTATTTTTATAGTTGGAGAGGGGGGTTTGTTGTTTTTTTTTAATGGTTGGTAGCTACTAATTACTCCTCCCCTCCCTTCAACCACCATATCTTAGCTAGCAGTATCTATGGCTTTGAGCAAAACTAGGAGTCATTTTGGGAGTTTTTGGAGCATGAAAATTTGCCATGATTTGGTCCAAAGTGAACAGTGAACAATGTGCAGCTCTCGACATCACGAGAAAGTCAGGCTGGCTTTCCTTGGCTCCATGTGAAATACAGAATGAAAATACAGCAAGATACTAAAATACAATCAGAGTCTATGACTGTGGAAGTTAAAGAAAATCTAATAAGCCCACAATTAGCAATTTTAATGGCTACTAGTTTACTAAATCCTATAATTTTAATGTGATTTTTTTCATTAAAATAAGTACACCTTTTCAAAAGTTAATTTTATTTATGCCACCAGTTAAACACTAACAGGCAAAGCCTGGCAACACTCTACACACAGAGAGTCTACAACTACTGAACCCTTCCTAAATAGGGTGGAAGTGACCTTTTAATGTCAATAATCTCACCTTTTCATGTGAGGAATGGGAAGTTTGTTAGTTAAAGGAACAATGCAGGTTCAGACAGAACCATATTGCAACATGATTAGCACATAGCTCAGGACTACCAAATATATTTTAAGAACTAATATCATCACAAATTATTGTTTTGCAGTGTTCTACTTTGAAACTAAAGTCAATTTAATTTAACAGAAAAGACAGACTTCTTTAATTCAAGCACTAGAAATATACTTTCTACTGGTTTTATTAAAAAAAAACCCCTCCAAACTAAAACAAACCAAAAATACAAACAAAAAAACAAACAAAAAGAAACAAACAAAAAACCGAAAACAAAACAGAAACCCACAACCTCCAACACTTGACAAAATTCAGTGAAAGCACTTTATTTTCTTTCAACTATAATCCATAGACTTACTTGGTGTAGCCCTCTGGTAAAACTAACTACCATAGGTGAGGTTACTGAACAGCTCAACAAGTTTCTGTCTTGCCTTTTGGGTCGTTCCTGACAGGCAGAAAGAATAAGAAGAGAAAAACTTTTATAACCAAAACAGAAAGGCAAGCTTTGCCCCCTGGAATAAGGATCTGCTTGGGCAGCACACACCTTCACACAGTCCGGTTGCCAGACTCCAGCTTATAAGGGAGGCGTGAGGCTGGTAGGAAAGCCAGCACATCCTTGGCTAACAAACAGGAGATCTGATGCAATATATTAGAGACCAAGCCTATGGCCCAAAGCCCGGGGATTACTTCCCCTCCCCAGATGGAAACGGAAGCTGTAAGTAGATGCAGCTCTAGAAGTCTGAGGAGGTACTCCTGCTCTTGTAAACGGCAGTGTTTCACAAGTACCAGCTTTGGAACACATGCTATGCCTGCACAGCTTGGTAATTTTTTTTTTCCATGCTTAACCAGTGTTCATATTTCAAGAGATATACCTGAATAGGTATATGAAATATCTCTGCCCTAAAACAATTCAAGGAAGGAGGAAAAGGGTATATTAGTCTTTCTGGACTCCACACCTCAGCTCAGCTATTTTGTTTTGTTACCTTCCCTGCCACCCAGGACCTGTTCTTCCTTTTCAACATCACAACGATGTTGATCAAAGATTACAGAGCACATAAAAGTACAGAAAAAATAGGGAAACAGAAAAATATTAAGCCAGGGTTACTTTAAAAAAAAAAAAAAAAGAAAAAAAAAGTCAAGTGCATGTATAGAGACATGGGAGTACACCCTGACAACGTTAAACACATCACTCGCTAATTCTACACTCCTCTCAGCTGAAGACACGCTTGGCGCTCTCGCCCAGCAGCAGCCCCCGGCTGCACTCAGCGGTGCTCCCGCAGCAGCCCCGGCATCAGAGCGCCCCGCACTCGCGGCGGCTGCCAAAACACCCCCGAACCACCTCTGCGGGGGTCCCCGCAGGGTCCGGGCTCTGCCCAGCCCGGCCGTAACCCCGGGCCCGCACCGAGATGGGCGCTCTGGCCCGGGCACCACACGGCTGCTCCTGGCGGCACCGATCGGCCTCCGCATCCCGACCGCGCTACCGGCCAACGTGCCGAGGGCAGAAGAGATCTTTCTCCTGTCCTTCCTTCCTTCCTTCNCCTTCCTTCCTTCCTTCCTTCCTTCCTTCCTTCCCTCCTCCCCTCCCTCCCTCCCTGCGGAAGCCGGCGATGCGCAGCCCCACGTGGAGGCCGGGGACTCACCAGGTGCAGACCTTGGCCCCGAGCAGCGCCAGCAGCCGGCGCGGGGCGGGAGCGGCGGCCCNCCGGCAGCCGCGCCCGCCTCCTCCATGGCCCGGCGCTGCCCCGGCCCCACGCCCGCCGGGAGCAGGCAACGAGGGAGGCAGGGAGGGCGGGCTCTGCCGAGGCGGCGGAAGGAAGGGAGGGAAGAACGGAGGGAGGAATGAGCAGCAGCACCGTGACAGCCGCACACAGCGCTCCTGGCAGGGCCCGAGCCCGGCTTTGTGCCCGCCGAGGGGCCGCCCCCGGGAGGGGCATGGCTCGTCCTGGGGCGGGGGGTCGGAGCTCTGCTTGCTGCCTGCTCGGGGGGGGACCCTGCTCGTCTTCTTTTCCCCTCAGCGAGCTCCGGCCGCGCTGTTTCCTCCATCCGCAGGTGGGAGCAGCGATAGGCGGCTCTAGCAGCTGCAAGTTCATGTTCCCGCTCTCCCGCGGGGGTTCCGGCAGCAGCCCCAGGCTGGCGCACCAATGCGGGTCCCTGCAGGGCTACTTTGCCCCCAGGTCAAGCGGTCGCTGCTGGCCTGGTGCGCAGGCAGTTCGGGCTCATCTGCCAGTTACAGGAGTCAAAGTTACTCTAAACCCTTAAAGTTTAACTTCTCACAGCTTTTTGCGCAGCCTTCAGCTCTTCTAACGTTCCAACTCCCACTTCTTTACTGATAATTCCTGTGCCTATGGATTTACCTTAGCCTGTTCGTCTTCACCCACATCTCAGGGCGACTCACTTGGAGAACCTAATGATATTTTGCANCAAAGTTACTCTAAACTCGTAAAGTTTAACTTCTCACAGCTTTTTGCCTTCAGCTCTTCTGATGTTCCAACTCCCACTTCTTTACTGATAATTCCTGTGCCTATAGATTTACCTTAGCCTGTTCGTCTTCACCCACATCTCAGGGCGACTCACTTGGAGAACCTAATGATATTTTGCATACTCTGATGGGGTTTTAACAACTCTCAACTGTTAATGATGCTGTATATGTCACAGGTGGCAGAATTAAACCCCAGAGGTGTCCCCAGGAAGAGCTCAGCTCTTGGAATTGCTTGCTAGAGGTAGGCTGCTGCAGCCTCACACCAGAAAGCCACTGCCAGGCTGGGGCTTTACAGCAGAGCTGCTCAGCTCTGGATTCCAGTGCCAGAGGGGTATCTGTGTACTGTGAAAATATGAAACAAAAGGAGTTTAAACAGGCAGGGATTGCTTTTTAATTTTTAACAAAGAAAAATTAAAAAAAAAAAAAAAGAAAAAGCAACAACAATTTTTAAAAGTGCCCTTTCTAAGACTTCGGGGATTAAGTTCATTGCAGAGTATGGTCAACTGTTGTTTCAGGAAATTTTTATGGCTTNGCTTTACAGCAGAGCTGCTCAGCTCTGGATTCCAGTGCCAGAGGGGTATCTGTGTACTGTGAAAATATGAAACAAAAGGAGTTTAAACAGGCAGGGATTGCTTTTTAATTTTTAACAAAGAAAAATTAAAAAAAAAAAAAAAAAGAAAAAGCAACAACAATTTTTAAAAGTGCCCTTTCTAAGACTGTCTCATTGCAGAGTATGGTAAACTGCTGTTTCAGGAAATTTTTATGGCTTGTGGACAACATTGCCATGAATGCAGAGATTTCTGAGAAGTCTAAACATGACTTTGTGTTCAGCTACTCCTGCTTCAATTTTCTGCTTTACTATGATACAGGGCTCATCTCAAGTCTGATTGTGGCTGTGTGTTTCTGGATTTTTGTTGGTTCCTGAGTTTGCCTCATGCTGCAGCAAAGAGATACATCTGCCTGCAGCATGTGCCGACCAGGCTGACTGGCCCCACAGACCACACTTGGTATTATAATTCCCTAGTGCCATCTAACCAGTGGAAACATGGGAGTGTGTGCATCTAAGGCTATGTACGGCATCCTCTTTCAGAGATAGAAACTTTGTTCCTAGTGCCCTACAAAAGTAACTGGTTCCACTGTCACATGGTTTACTGTGTCTTTTCCAGAATGAGGGAAATCCCTGGGAATGATTCTAGACTAGTAGATGTGTACCTCTTTTTTGACTTAGTAAAAATGTAGACAAAGAACTGTTAACAATACATTTGTAAAATTCTTTAAAAATTAATCATTCAAAAGTTGTATCGAAAATATCAAACTATTTTGAAGCGTGCTGGAAGGGAACTAGCAATCCAAATATTTCTTTTAGTTAGGTATCTTCTAGAATGGATGAAGGATAACTCAAAAGTACCAGCATATTTTGTTTGGGGTTTTTTTCTGCTTTTCAAAAAAAAAAAAATTACTTTTGAGCTGAGAACAAATAAAATAATTAGCACAGCCATAACAAAGGAGACACAGACATAGATCTCGAATCTTTATCTGCTTTCAACTTGCTTTTGGTAAACAGTTTCATTTCAGTGTGTCCCATCGGGCTGTTCCTTCTGCTGAGTAAACTGTAAGTTTGAGTAAGTGATATAAGCAGATAACAATGATAATGAGTAAAAACACAGAACACACTTTTTAGGTTGACTGCATCTGCTTTAGATTTCTGGGAGCTTAAAGGGTCATTGTACACTTAGACACTTTGCTGTGTATCACTGTAACAAAATTATATTCTCTGGATTTGCCTTGTCGACAAAAGGAAAGAGAAAAAATCTCATGAATTGAACCTAAAATCTGAAACTGCAGAAGTGATTCCTTATAAAATGCTGAGCAAGCATAATGTTAGGGCTTTTGTAATTGGAAGGATAATGTGCCACTAGAGGTCCTTCATGGTCAGATTATGTTTTCCTCCACAGCGTTTTGGGATTTTTTACTATTTTTTATCAATGCTACATAGGAGAATTACCATCTCTAAATAAATTTATTTTGCTTAAAGTATTACATTCGTGGAATAACAGAGTGACTTTTCCTTGATTAAGTTTTTCTGGGAAAATATCAAAAGGGTTTTCCAAATAGCATTTCTTTAATAAAAGCTGTTGTTTTATTAAAAAATAAAATACTATTTATTTTGTACTTCAATAACTGCACATTT
>VYXB01000245.1:240398-258186 GCA_013397135.1 Pachyramphus minor
ATGGCCATGAGCTGATAAGTCCTAATGACTGCTCAAGGGGCATATGGAATCACACAGTGTATCAGCTGGAATCAAGACAGAGATGTGTTAGACTATACAAAGTCCTGGGGAGACTTAATGCAAGATAAGGTTTGTGCTGGTTACTCATATTCAAGACAAATATGCAGAAAGATGCAAAAGGATCTGTAGGAGACCACGGGAACTTGGCTCGTTAGTCTAGCAGAGGACACTGAGATGAGATAGGAACACTGTCAAAAATGCAACTGAGAGCAAACCCTAGAAAGAAGTGTTCTAAAATAAACACAATGTTAGTACCAGGACAAACATGTATATATGAAATATTATTAGGTTTAAGCTGAAAATGAGAAGAGTTCCTTACTAACATTTACAATACAGCTGTGTCTATTAGGACCATCACAGCCTGCAACAGATTTTCCATGGAAGTAGCAGAAACAAGAAATTAACTACCTGGCAGGAAGGCTTTAGCTCTGATAGCAAAAAGATTTCTTCCCATCCTGTCTCTGTATGGGGAAAAAAAAAAAAAAAAAGGATTTGCAGGTGAAGGAAATCACCACTTAAAAATTAAAATATTCTAATATTCTCTAAAATTAGGCACTAAAAAAATTTAATCTGAGAACCATCACAGTAAGCTACCCAGTGCAAAACCCACCATATCCTGTGGTGCAAGGGTGGTTCTGCTGTATCTACCAAGAATGAAATAAGAAGGATGTGTTTTCACATTTTAATGTCAAAAAAGGTATTAGCTAAGCAAAAGCAACTAAATGAGGAGTGAGAATTTCAATATGTGGTGAATTCTATGTATTCAAAAATATCAAGAATAGAATGTAGGTACTTGATTGTCATTTAAGATCACCAGAACCAACAGAAGTTGTAAGACAGAGTCATTTTGGGGGCAATCAATACAAGGTCACACAAGTTTATGTATCTGTAATTTTGGTCTCACTCATCTTCACTTTCTGTTCACCAGAGATGTGACCCCTTGCTTGGAATTGTACCCAGGAAAAGAAATGTGGGGTTTGTTGCAAATGTAGTGTTTCCAAAGCCTAAGTAAACCTCTGTGGGTGTTAATTTCAGTAATAATCAAAATCTCAAAGGACACTGGCTTCGCACCCAGTCCAAACACAGCCCCCTCAAGTTTTTAATCTTTCAGTACTGACAGTAACACAAATGACATTGGAAGAGATAGTGGAACAACTGTAGATTACGGCTTCAAACCATGAGCTCAGTCTCAGCAGGCAGACATAATAAAGCCCAAGGACAAAGGATCGTATGGGTGTGCTCGGCTGCATTTCTGTCCGACTGGGCAAAGCAGACAACATGGTCATTCTGGCCTGCACTATGGGCCTGGGACCTGATAATCTGGTGTGTGTTGTGTTCACCGTTTAGTTCAAGCCTTCAGCATGGGATCCCTGCCCCACACTGGGATGGGGTGCTGGGGGTCACACCTGGGTAGAACTGGCCTTCCTTTTCTAGGATGGACCACTGTGCTGAGCCTTCCACTTCTGACTGTGAGGTCCTGTCCCTTCTCTTGTATCTGTCTCCACAATCCACAATTCTGTGGAGATTACCCATGCAGCTGGTTGAGCCACCAGAAAATATCTTGGGATTTGGGGGGTTGGGCGTTTTTTATTAAATAACATCCATGATCTATTGACTCATCTCTCTGCATTAAACTCCTGGTCATGGAGAGGACCTCCCGTTCCAGTGCAAAGGCAGAGGGATAACGGGTAAAGGGTGAGGCTGACAAGAGCAGCTCTGATGTAGATCCATTTTGTCAGGATTGATTTCTTCTTGGGAAAGCATATTTTGGCTGTGCTGACACCCTATTTTCAGTATAACCGAATCAAATACTTTAGTCTTTAAAATAAAATCACTAACAAAACAGTCTGTTTATTTGAATCAGAATACCCTGTGACACTGAATACAGCCTTGATATTACAGGAAAAATACAATCGATGTAAATTTAACTTTCTATTCTGAGGTCTTTCTTAATTAAGACTGTGTAGTATTCATATAATATTACTGCTTGTCTGTGATATTGTCATAGTAGTCAAGACTAAACTCACCATGGTGGAGGCCAGAATCCACAATTCCCTGCGTGTGTGTGAATGCCAAACCTTGCACTGTATGGTGTATCTTTAAATCTTACCACTTATATACAGACTAAGGTTGAGAAGACACTAATCAGGCCCTGATAAAAACAGGTTTAAGGGTAGGAAAGTATTTCACAGGCAAATGAGACCCCTGTCTTCACTCCCAACCTAACAGAAGAGTTTGGACAGTCTTTCCATGTTTGTTTTTACACCTTATTGGTACTGTCACTTTTACTTCATACCTTGGTGAAAAAGCTGATGGTAAGAACATCTAGGGCAGCATTGTGATAATCCACCACAAAGAAAATGTGGATTCCAGGGAGAAGAAGTTTTTCAATTAAATCAGCTAGTATAATTTAAAGACAGTTTGGCCTGACACACAAGCAGTTTATCCAACTGGGTTTGCAGTGTTGCAGACTTGGGCTGCATCAATGCAATATAATTAAGATAGGAAACTTCAGGTTTATCAAAAAATATTCATAGAATTGCAGAATAGCTTTAGTTGGAAGGGATTTCTGGAGGCCATGTAGCCCAAGCCCTTGCTTAAAGCAGGGTCAGTATGAGCAGGTTGTTCAGGGTCATGTACTGTTAAGCTTGAATATCTCCAAGGCTGAAGATTTCATAGTTCTCTGGGACCTTGTTCAAGTGTCTAAGTATCCTCATGGTACAACAAATAAATAAATATATAAATCCTTTTACCTAGTCAGAAATTCCCTTGTTGCAAATTGTGATTGTCGGCCTTTGTCCTTCTGCTGCATGCTATGAGGAAAACTGCAAAAAAGGTCCCCCTTAGCCTTCTCTTCTCCAGGTCCCCTCGGCTTCTCCTTGGATGTCATATTCTGCAGGCCTCTGACCATCTTTGTGAACTCCATTGGACACCTTCCTACGCTATTTTCTTTCTTGTACTGGAGAGCCCAAACCTGAACACAACAATTATTAAGTTATTAAGATGATCATGCAGGGTGATTTCTAAAGTTTTAACATTTATTGTCTCAGAAACATGGTTTTAACAGATTCTTTCTGAAATATTACCTTCTTTTACTGATCTATTGATTTTTTTTTTCTATTATTTTTTGGTTCATATCTACATTGAAAGAAGTGTCGATTTTTAAAAAATAATTTATTTAAAATAAAAACATGTCTTCTGACATTTTAAATCATACTTGGATGAAAAGCATTCTGTAAAAGCGTATTAGGTGTTACTCAAGAAAAAGTAGAAATTGAATATCAACTTTTATGTGGAACTAAGATCAAATTATTTTTTATTTCTTTCTGCTTTTGGCAATCAAATGAAGCACAAATAATACCAGACATTTAAATAAATAAAAATATTCTACATGTAAAGAGCTACTGTAGAAAAGAGATACCATAGGGTTATATAAAAAATGCAGATGTAAACAGCTTTAAATTATTTTTTTCTAAAATTCCTACATATAGGAAAGCCATTTCATTGAAATTTCCTGCTTGAAGAAATTTTAGTTAAATAATATGCTCATGTGTCATGTCAATTCCTTCTCAGAAAAAATAACTACCTTTCCTCAAGAAGAGTCTATCTCAAAATTAAGTATGTAAAGCTAGGGTTTTTTTTTAAATATGCCTGTTCTTTCATCCATGTTGGAGTTCAGGTCTTCATATTTTTATTCTGAACAGTTCCTCAACACTTTCTTTAAGTGAGGTGAGAGAGGAAAAAGTTTTGTTAAAGTAGAATAAAAGTTAAAGAGGTTAGGCGTCAACCAGACCTGTAGAACTGCATTCCACTCTCTGATTTAATCTAGGCAAGGCACTAATAAGTAAATGATGCAAGCTGGGCCTTGATTATAGCATTACTTTAGTTGAACTTTCACCATGCAGGAAGATACTAGAAGAGATTTTGAACCCATGATTTAATATACCTTCAAACATAAATTGTTTGGTTTTTCTCACCAATTAGCACAAAGTAAGCAATGTTAATTCATGTTTGCTTGTTTGTTTGTTTTAATATAACTTAAGAAAATATTAGTCTTCTTGACATTTGCAGAGCTGAGTTGCCAGGTTAGAAAAATGTTAAGTACCCACTTAACTTCATGTATTGAAGTGGTTTCCTAAACATTTTTACTAAGAAATGTAACCAGGTAGTTTTAGACATTCATATTCCTTTTCCTATTTCTGTTATGGTTCCACTAGGACTAAGACTGATCACAGAATTCTTTTTCTGTGTTATATTGAAACAGAGTTAATGATAGGGGAACTATTCTTGGACTTCTGTTGGGAGACAGTTCACAAAAATATGTTCCTATCTGAAAGCTTAGCTGTTTCATGGTAAAGTGTTCTCTACCTTTCAGATTTTTATAGCCTTTTAACAATGTAAGGTAGTGAAAAGTTTGCAAATTATAACACTGACCAGAATTTTATTTGGTCTTTTTCTTACAACTTTTCCTTACCTGGTCTTCAGTCCTAAAAACTACAAGTTCCCACAGGAAATACACAGGCAAAGAGTTGGTATCCCACACTGGATACCCATGTAATAGAGTACTGGGATTGTTGCTTTGTTCTGTTTAGGTATGATAAATGTAATATCCTAGAAAACTTGTATTACATCTGTGAAAGATGGAAAAGAATGGCTGTACTGATTTACAGGAATCACTTGCATGATTTTATGACAAAGTCACTATTTTATGAAAGCTGTAATTTTTGTTGTGTGCCCCATTTCTGCTGTTTACATTTCTTTTCTGTGCAATGTCTCTTTGACATACAAATTTTTCAGCTACTCCCCTCCCAAGCAACCCCTTGATCCACAGGTATCCCTTAGTCCACCACTGCCACTCAGCCCACTTATACCACTAAACCCCTTGTCACCATTGCCCAGCCCTCCAAGCCAGAGATATCAGCCATAACTTCAGCAGGCACATAATCACACCTCAGGCTACAGTGACCACTTCCAAGGCACCTTCTGATTCTATAACTAGTACGAATCAACAGATCTTCAATTGTCTCAACATGTTAAGGATGAATTTCCATTATCTACATTGCATTAACAGTGAGCTAAAACTTTTTCAAATAGCTGATTATTTTTGCGTTGCGAAAAGATCATTTTTCTTCCTGGAGTTGTAAACAGTACAATGTCTTAGACAATGCATAATTAAGAAAAAGAACATCCTAAATTTGTAGTCAAATATGTACTTACTTGTGTTTTGACCCACCTGAAACTGTCATACCTTTCACACCTTTTCCCATTTCCATACAAGTAAGTCAGAATTTTACCAAAAGAAAGAATGAGGCATTCTTTTATCTAGAAATCACAAACCAGATTTTTGAGTTAGAACAGAATAAATTCAGAGCAACTGCCATGACTGTATGTACACATCTGAACTCCAGCTTTGACCTAGCCACACTGCAGGACCATCATGAAGGCTTGTCCAGTACCCTGAGTCAGGGTGTGAGAACAGAGACTTTCCATTTGTGGACACTGATATTGTAAGGGACCAGCTCTATCAGGTGAATGCTCACAAGTCCATGAAGAGATTCATCCCAAAGTTCTGAAGGAGCTAGTGGATGTTATGGCAGAACCCCTCTTGTTCATCTGCCAAAGGTCTTGGGAGTCAGGGGAGGTCCCTTCTGACTGGATATTACTCACATCTACAAAAAAAAGTACATGAAAGAAGAACTACAGACCTGTTAGTCTAACCTCAGTTCCTGGAAAAATTATGGAGAAGATTATACTGGGTATTATTGAAAGTCATTTAAAGAAAAATGCAATCATCAGTCACAGTCAATATGGGTTCACAAAGGAAAATTCCTGTTAAACTAATTTGATATCCTTCTATTATAAGGTCACCTGCCTAGTGGATGAATGGAAGGCAGTGGTTGTAGTTTTTCTGGATTTTAGTACAGCTTTTGATACTGTCCCCCACAGCATCCTTCTGAACCAGCTGTCCAGCTGTGGGATAAGTGGGTTCATGGTACACTGAGTGAAAAACTGGCTGACGTGCTGTAGTGAGTGGGGCTACTTCTGGCTGGTGACTGGTCATCAGCAGTGTTCCTTGGGGATCAATTCTAGTGCCAGTACTGTTCAATATATTTATCAATGATCTGGATGCAGGAGCTGAATGCACCATTAGCAGGTTTGCTGATGGTATCAGACTGGGAGGTGATGCTGAGGGCCAAGAGGCCTTGCAAGGGAATCTAGATAGATTGGAGCATTGGGCTGAGAAGTGATTATCCACTCTATTCAGCATTGGTGCAGCCTCACCTTGAGTACTTTGTTCTGGGCCCCAGAATTTAAGAAGGCTGTGAAAGTCCTTGAATGAGCTTGTCTAGTTTGGAGAAAAGGAGTCTGAATGGCAACCTCATCTCTTTCTACAGCTTCCTGAGGAGAGAAAATCTAGAGGTGGGTGCTGAGCTCTTGTCCGTATTATCCAAGTGGCAGGATGTGTGGAAATTCAAAGCTGTTCAAAGTGATTCAAAGCTGTGCCAGAAGAGGTTCATACTGGGCATTAAGAAGCATTTCTTTATCAAGGGGGTGGTCAAACACTGGAACAGGCTTCCTAGAGAGGTGGTGGATGCTCCAAACCTGTCAGTGTTTAAGAGGTATTTGGACAATGCCCTTAATAACATGCTTTAGCTTGGGCAGTTCTGAATCAGTCAGGCAGCTGGACTGGATGATCACCGGAGGTTACTTCCAACTAAAAGAGTCCTATTCTATTCTAAAGTTCCTATAAAAATCCCGGAAGGGGGCGGGGTGGGTGAGAAGGAGAAATGTAATGCTCTTCTGTTAAAAGCTCTCTCTGATATTCTGGGTAAATATTAACTATTTCTTTGGTAATATTTGATTTTTTAAATAGTAAAGAGCAATTCCCTCTGTATATATATTACACTCATTCAGCATGCCAGATCATAGTATATGTTTTGAGGAAGAAAAAGTAGTTCCATTGATTGCTTATTCAGGAAAATCTTTAACATTCATTGTCATACTCTAAATGTTAAGATGTAAGTTCTGCCAAAAAAATAGTACACCCAGAGGGCATACATGGAAACATTACAGATAACAGATGTTACACCTTTGTTTTATGGCATAGGTGTATTTTAAGAACTGGGAGGATGTTGGACATACTCCAGAGATCTTTCTTTAATTTCTTGGGTTAGCTAAAATCACAAATTCTGTCCCTGCACTTCCACACTGTAAATAAATTTTGTGAGTTGAAGCTTCAGCACTTTTCTGCTGCACTGCATTCATAGCGACCTTTTGTTGGTGGATTAAATGCCTGTTGCACATGCAATACAGATAAATAATCATCTGAATAGAGGCTCGGGTGCATCCACTTTAGCTTTAGAGTGGTGTACTTTGTGCCGAGTCACTCATCTGCAAATGCTGGATCTTCTTTCTGTATTGTGAGAGAAAAACTCATTGGCTTGAGGATTGCTGAAGCTGGTAGCCCAACAGAGGCCAGGTTGCCACAGCTCCATTTGCCAGACGCAGTCAATACTGATGTGGACTATTGCCTTGATTCCCAGCAGTCCCAGAGATTCTGTACACTGTGTGTATCTATATATACACAGCTAATGACACAAACAGAAGCACAAACATCTCAATCTTCCCACCTTTTTGGCAGTTGAAGGATTTTTTAATTGTGAAATTTGTGCATACATTAATGTACAATAGGCCAGGGAATGTGCACAGTTCAGGTACTCAGTCTGTCCAGTAACTGACCTTGGACCCTTGGCCTTCCAGTTTACTTTGCATGACCCCTCACAGACCAATATCTACACATATGCACTATGGATCTCCTCAATAACTGTCCCTGGATCCTCTTGTCTCCTTTGACTCATACTCAAGAGACTGTGAAGGAAAGATTTACAGACTTCTGGCTTGATGGACAAAAGTTGCTTTATTGCTCATGATCCAGGGTTTTTATCTCATTCAGTTTCAGCTGGGAGTGGTTAGCAAATCAAGGCAGAACACAGCTGCAAGTCACACATCAATCACTCTCTCAGGCCATCCTGTCAGGCATACACACATACAGACCTTGGAGTTTCAAGGATTTTTTCTCTTCTTGAAAAACTTCAAGAAGTTTTTCAGACCCCCACATGGTGAATTGCAAACTGGAGAGCTTAGCTCTCCTCTGGGCAGTAAATCACGGCTTAGAGAAAACAGTACAGGGTCATCTAGACATTCCTCAGGCCTTTCTCTTCTTGCTGGCTTGCTACAAGAGACATATACAAGTAGGTGGGTCTCGGTTGACAGCTGACCTCACAGCCTCTCCAGTGACTGGCTTGGACCCCTTGGTCCCTCCAAGAGAAAACTGTCAGATGACTCTGGTCTGCCTGGTATCCAGTCTAGACCTATGGTAGCTCCAATATATGGCTTCCCAGCACCTTGGCCTTCTCACCAATTAACCCAACTTGATATTTGCAGGTGTGCACACACTGACATACACGTCTTCACAGCATACAGTCTTCTCCAAAAAAGCAGCATCCTCCCTCAATCCAAATTTATTTCACCTGCACTTGCTCAAATCCCACCTCTCATATGGGCTTTGCAAAGACCACTGCAACAGGAGTTGCCTTTTACTTATACCATCAAGTAAAATCTCAGTGTAGAATGTGATGTCTCTGAAGGTGGATCCAGGGTTCCCTGACACATTTGCCAGTGTGAACAGACTTTCACCTACAGTCTCAGAAAAGATAATGGCCTGGATGGACCCCACAGCAGAAAGGTCTCTTGTACCTCCTTATCTGCAAAAACAAAACACAAAACATTCTCACTCTTGCTGCCTTTAACATTTGTTCTCTGTTCTTTCTTGTAAGGTCTGAATTTGCTATTCCAGAGCAGCTCTTAGCTCAAGGATCCACATTCTGCACTAAATTACACCTTTGCAGCCAGTCGAGCTCCTAAATAGAGCATAATCTTAAGAAAGATGAGCAAATCTTGTCTCTTCTAGTCTGTCCACTTATGGGAAAGCAGTTTCATTTTGGAAAATTTGGATGATTTTTAATTTTTTTTTTGCCAACTACGTATTTTTTAATTACTGATTCAGGGGTACTGAGAAACAAGATAAAAATTAAATACCTAAGGAAAACAACTTAATTCCTGACACCTTTCCTGCCCCCTTTCTAGTTTCCCTCCTGTCTGCTTTTGCCAAATGTTACACTCAGTCCCTTCAGCAAGGCACCAGGTACCATAGGACATTGACATCAGTGGGGGTTTTTTTCTGTAGTGTTTTCTTTTCTTGGCACTCCATGTTTCTTATGCTTTTCAACTGCCCCAGTGTGGATTCCTCCCCAGACTGTAACCCCTTTTAGTATAGTACCTGCTCCTGTGGGGATACCTTCATGGATGTGAGCTTTCTAGTTGGGGGCTGTATTTAGGCAGAAGCGTTCTCAGTCTCACTTTAGGTTTCCTCAGCCTTTCACTGCCCTCCAGTGGACAGTGCTGCTTGTCAGCTTTTTCTGCCGCAGCATATAAGGCGGCTTTAAGGAACTTCCTTTCCTTCTACGCCGTGTCCTTCAGCAGATAGAAAGAGAACAACATGCGAGTGGCAGCATCCAGGACTAGAACACTGAGAAACCCTGAATACCTTTGCCTGATCCCTGTAAAATCAGAGAGCTTTCCTTTTGAACCCAGACACATTCTGGGGCATAAGAACTGTCTCCGAGACATCTCATAGAGGTGTTAAGGTGAAGATTTGATGTGCTGATACTAGTCTTCATTTTCATTCCTGGGGTCAGAAGTTCTGCCGAGTTCTGTTTGAATTCAAAGTGTGTTTTACCTGCGATGAAGATCAGGTCTTCACTGGTGTAAGGCTTATCTGTACTTCTTTCTAAACAAGAACAATTCAGTTTGGAGGACAGTTATATTCCTGACAATAACATGAAATTATTCAGAAGTGGTAGTGGAAGTGAAACCCTCCTGAGAGGATGTTCAGGGGGCTAGTTCTTCAATGCAGTACAAAAAAACCCTCATAAAAAGAAACCCTTCTTCGCTCTCCACTCTCCTGTTCTCCTGTCCCCTCACACTGCAAACTGCTGTCAGTCCCTTTGGTGAGGCAATGGGCAGTGCAGAGATTGGGGTCAGTGTGTTGTGGTTCCTCCATCAGCAGCAGTCCTTTCAGAGTCATGCCTTGTGGGCCCAGCTCAGGCATGGTTTTCTCTATCCTTCTCCTCCAATCTTGCCATTTTTTTTTCTATTGTTCTAGTGTCTTCTGCCCTTTTTTCACACACATATCTGCTTAAGAGGTGCTACAAACCCATCTGGTGGCTCAGAGACACCACCAGCTTGGCTGATGTGTTCATCTGTGGCCTGTGGTGGGTCAGGTGGAAACTGGCTATGTCCAGCATGTCTGGGACCTTCCCACAGATCTCAACATTACCACCTCTTCCCCAGTCTGACAATTATGTTTAAGAGACAGATATATGAAATGTTACCAACTACATGACTTCCCTGTGCCATGGGAGAGATGGTGCAGTGAAGGAGAGCATTGGACAAGCTGGCATTGTAGGTTTTTTTCATAAGTTTCTCACTCTGCAGTAGAGATGGTGCAATCCTGAAGGCAGCATGAGTGGGTCAGTGTGGTTGTTCCTGCCATGCTGTGTCATCCTAGTACAGGGTCATGGGTGGATCTTGAGTGTCTCTCGCTCTTTTCTGCTCCCTGAGTTCGGAGGTTGCAGAGATGGTCCTGCATCCTGGAGCAGGGTCATAGGTCCTCCATCTCTAGGGTCTTTTTTTAGACCCCAGTACCCTTCCATGTCCTTAGTTACAAGATTAGTTAAAGAATACCTCATTGATAATTACACCACTTGTTTTCTGATATGTTATTGCTTTCCAGTTCTTGCGTCAGTTACTTCTGGATGTTTTTTCATTTCCTCATGATCATTGGCGCAGCTTGGCTATTTGTGTCCTTGAGCGCATCAAAACCATCCTCTACCAGGGGTGGAGCCCTGGCTGGAAAAGGCCCCAGCCCTTGTTGTCCCTCAACACAAGTGTACTTATCAGTAACCTGTTTATGTATGTCCAGCTCCTTTTATCTCCTCTCTCCTTTATTTTTCCACAATTGTTCCTCCCCAGTCCAATTTGATCTTTCCCTCCCCGTGACTTTGATCCTTCCCCTAAGTAGTAAATCTTGTACAACCCCAATCTTCTTTCCAACTTCCCATGGTGAGTCCTATGCTCCTGTAGGTAGTAATTCTCTCTGAGTCTGTAATGGGATTGATGGGAAGTGTCTTCCATTGACTTGGCTGGGAATATCCTCCCAACAACCCACCCCCACCATGGGTCCCCTGTTCCAGCTCTCGAAACAACCCTGCCACGGGCTCAGTCAGCCCTGGGTGAAGATACTGGGGTTTTCTAGCCAACCATTTTGTCTCTGCTCCTCTATGTTCATGGGAATGAGCCTTCAGTCACATAACCTAAAAGTCTGTAAACTCTGTACTCACTTAGGCTCACTTCTTAAAGTTCTTTGGAATAAAAAGTCCCTGAATAGCTCTGTGACAGTAGTCTTTTAAGTATCTAACCCCTTCTGATGATTTCATTTACTGTGAAAATTTCATCCATTAATGTCTGCTAATTCCCTTCTACAAATGTCTTCTTTGTTCTGAACATCCTCACATGATGTATGCTTTTTTGAGGAGAGGCACAGTCTCTTAAATGTATAAGAAATTTTATTCAATATTAAATGGCTCTAAATTCCCATGGACAGAGGGAAGACTTCCTGTCCTAACAGCCCTCAGTCTACCTCCAGTGTAAACAAGGTGGGGCTTCAACTGGAAGTATAGGGAATGGCATTCTGGGAAAAAGACCATGGGACCTACTTTCAGTTGCAAAGCCTATGACCAGCCTTTGCACCAGAAGTAGGGGTGCAGGGTAGCCGTCACTGTTTTTTGCATGAAAGTTGTCTCTGATCTACACTGCGTATCCCATGGTCATGAGGAGACAGGGTGGTGTGATAATGTGTGGGCTTAAGCAGCTGGGCTGCAAAGCCCTTTTGCAGAGGACATTGAGTTTGAAAGCCTGAGACCATGTCCATAGAACAGAGAGGGCATTTTGAGAAGGCTGAGACCAGGCCCTGAGAACAGAGAGAGTAAGCAGCAGAGGAGTACACCATTCCCATGAGAACAGAGAATGCACTGGCAGGGGCGTGCACCATTCCCATGGGAGCAGAGAGACATAGGTATGCACTAATTGTGTTTTCTGTTACTGTAATCAATGCTACTATCTGGTAAACTCTCACAAAAAGCAAAATTTTCTCAAGGTAGAACTCACCAATGAGTAAGGTGTTAGTGTGCATTATGCAATGAATGTCCAATCAGTGATTGACACAGCTGCTGGGCATTCTGTATTAATGTCACTACATGCTTGAGAATAAAGTCTTTTTCTCTCTTGTGTGCTTTGATGACGCCACTTATTGTTGTTCCTGTTGGCCACCTTGACATACATACCGTAACAATAATGTACTCAGTGATACACAGTTTGCCTGCCTGAGAGGATGGGTAAGTAGATAATGATTCCTGTTCTGCAAACACATCACACACAGATCAGCCCCACCAGTCTAGTTTAGACAAGTCCTGTACCAGTAAACCCAGAGGAACAGGTCACTCATTCTGACTGGTTGACATGCTGGGTCTATGGATGACAGATTATCTTCTGTGTGTTGCAGTTCTTGAGCTTCAGATTCTACATGGTATGGGATGGCGATACATGATGGGCACTCCAGAAGGACTATTGCCTTAACAATTTAATGCCTTTCAGATTAAATCATTGACAAAAACTGGCAATGGCTCTTCTAATCACACAGCCCAAGGCCAAACATCTTTGACATCTTCTATCCCTGAAGCCAATTAATAGTTGCCACTACAGTTTCCATATTTCTCCAGCCCCCCATCCAAATAATGTACAAGAAGAGAAACATTACCTGTGCTACCAGCTCATACTGGATTAATGTAGCCCATTCAAACTTGGCAGATGTTATCACAGTTCATTAGTCTGGGCAATTCTTCCAGATAGATTAAACTCAGTGGAACTTACCATACAGGGAACTTCTTTGTTTAATGTTTGCAAATAGTGCAGATAGACTAGTCTGCCTGTCCTGAATTAGCTCAGCAATTACGTTTATGATGGCAATTTCAAGTAATACACCTCTTAAGAAATTATCAGAGATTGCATCTTGGCAAAAGTGGGAAGCTATGAAAAACAGATGACAACGATAGTGGGAAATGAATTGTAGGATGGGGTTCCTTCAGAGATGATGAAATGCTTGCAGAAAAAAGCATCTCTCTGATCAACATACCCAAAGGGTCCATGGAACTAAGCTCAAAGAGCATCCTTTGTTAGTGGAAATCTATATCATTTCACACACCAGCATTTCCCAGACAGAAAAGAGATGTAGGAGGTAGATTTTATCAGAGCAAAGAATCCTAGAAGGAATCGTTTCAAGTGACTAATGGAAAAGTGAGGTGTAAGACTGAAAGATGACAAAAAAGAAGGCACGAGAATGAGTATTTCACTCATTTTAGATAATAGAATAAATTGCTATTTTGGATTAGGTTCTTAATCTCATGTAAAGGCAATCTAATCCTGCCTAAAGATAGATTCTTGTGCAGTTTAGGCATTATCCCTGAAATGTCAACGTGCACAAATTCAGCTCAGTATTTTAGTGGAGCAGGTTGCATGTTCCTGTATTTTCCTGAGATTTTACTGAGTCAGATGTGCTTTTGTAACTGTGATTGTCTAAGATGTCATCTTAGATGTCTCAGATGGCAAGATTTTGCAGAGCTAGATACCATCCATTGCCCCTGGAATACACAGATGTTTGGGTTTTTTGGATTTTTTCTTGTAGTATGTCTGATCTAGGCACAGCAAAGATCAAGGTGGGAATCATTGCTCTGAGCATAATATAGCAAAATAATACTAACATTTTGAGGGAGGAGATAGCTGGCAAACAGGGGTGAGACAATGATGGGCCTACAGACCAGGTAGATGTTGTTTACTGGTGTGGAACAGGGATGGCTTAAGAGTTGATGAGAGGAAAAGTATGAAAAAATATTTAATGGTTATAAAACATTTATTGATTAAATACTCAGTCCTTGATTTTTAGTATTCTGAAAAGTTAGGACTTTTATTTCCCAGGCTTGTCTTTGAAACTGTGCTTTAGGTATTTCTGGAAGATCAGGTCTGAGGAGTCAGGAGAATTTTTTCTTGCCCCAGCTGGGTGTTTCTTTTCTTCACTAACTGCCTCTGTGAGTACATTCTGCTGTGGAGTAATTTCACTTGCATCACCTCCACAGAGCTGGTTTAATGCCTCACAAACAAAGTGGTTCCGTATGGAGATATTTATTTATCTACATATAAATCCGTTCATGGATTCGGATGACTCAGCTGTGCAAGTTGCCTTTTTCCCAATGTTTATATGATGTTTTTTCATGCACGTTTTTATCCCAACAACACCCTTACCAAAGGAGGACATCTTCTGGGAGGTTGTCATTTAAGAAATGTCCTTCCCACCATCATATGAAACCTACCTGGCTTGATGACATCTTAGAAGAAGAAGAGTGGACTCCTCATTAGTAGGGAGTATTCCACCTTCAGTACTACTCTATCAAAAATATGACAGTTTGCAGCAAAAAAAAAAAAAAAAAATCAATACTTTGCATCTATTGAAACTTGCCCTGTGATAAAATGAGTAGCTGTATCAGCCTCCAGACCGATAGCCCAGATAATTAAAAGAGAAATGGATGGCATCTTGCTTCCAGACTAGTTCCCTGAGTTCTCTTGGGTTCTTGGGTAGCAGCAGAAAGCACCGTTTCTCAGTCTCAGGCTGTCTTGGGTTGATAATTAATTACTTTCATCTGTGCTTCTCTATATTTCTGCATTAGCACGTGTGCATATTGTTTAGGAGTGACCTATGTAGTCACTAGTAACCTACCCACTTACCAGTGGTTGGGAAAAATCCAGGCAGGTCAAAAATGTTACAAGAAATGAAGAATTCTTAGATTCCAACATTTTGGATTTACAGCTTAGTGCAGTTATCTAGCTAGGACTGGAGTAGATTTGGAAGTATGGGGTTGTTTGGCTCCCAGAATTTAGGTTTGCTTCACCCTGTCTGGCAAGAGCAGATTGAAGCTGCCAACGCACAAGTGGTAGAAATTCTCTGAAGGAAAGTAAGGTTCATGTTGGTGCTTTAATCACTCTGCTCTAACCACTTCCTCAAAACATAGCCATTTTTGATAACTTCTTCTGATGCTGGTCTGATAACTTTGTGATGGACTCCATTCTGTCACAGTCTCTGTACTCACTGGTAAATGAACAAAAACTGAACGACTTGGACATAAAATTCACCCACCTTGTTCACAACAGACAATACAAATGCAAGCTCCCCAAGTAGCATTTAACATATGACACTGAAAAGATCACAAGTGAAGGTATAAGGTTGTGCTTGAGATATGTGAATTTATATACCACTGCCTTTCTACAATGACAAGCTTAGGTAGACAGACCAGATTGTGGAAGCCTGCAAATATATGCAAACATATTTAGTTCAGCTGTAAATGCCGAAGGCAAATTGACTTTGCTCACCTGTTAGGAATGAAATGAGCTGTGTAACTCATTAGAATGAGGTTCTTCCAGCCCAGATGTGCAAAGGACAGCAATCTGCTGTGCATCTGAGCTAGGCAGCACATACCAGAGGCTTTGAAGACCTATAGGTGTTAGCCAGGGTGGTGATCCATGAAGGATCTAGGTATTGTATACTGATCAAAGTCCACTGAAAATTTTGCCCTATTTACATTCAGCAAGCATCAGAGCTACTGATATCACATGCCTTAAACCTCTGTTTCACATGCAAATACTTCTTGTATTTAAGTGACACCTTTTTTCAGAAGACTTCGATACCCAGGAATCACCTGTAAACACGTCCCAGGCAGAATTGCAAGAAATTGACTGATTTTAGCCTTATGAAGGTTCATTTATCTGAATTAACATTGTTTTAATTGTTTCTCAAAGGAGCAACTTGTCAAGTACAAACTATGTCCAACTTATTTTAAGACAAAGAGCTGGTGAAAGTACAATGGAGAAATGTGCAGGATTCAGGAGGGAACACACTTCGAGACACATGCAGATACAGAAGCACTAAGTCCTGGGGACTGACTGGCCAGCACAAAAGGTCCCTGGAGAGTCTGGATTCTTGGAGTGGGTGGCATCTTGCAGCTTCAGCTCAGCATGCATAGCATGATAAATCCCTGTGGCAGCTTCTGGCTGTGCCTTTTACAGCTTCTGGACTGCCAGGCCAAGTCTCTGTTGGAAGGTTCTGGGGTCACCCGGAACTGTCCCTCATGGGCCAGCCACCCATGCATATCCCAGACAAACTCATTTTGGGGCTGGGAGACATGCACCTCCTGAGAGGTGCATGCATGACTTCACCCTGCTCTTGGTGAGGTGAGGGGCCAAGGTGCCCTTGGTCTCACTCATCTACACCATGGAGCTGCAGTTAGGGTTTTAGCTGCATTTGTGCCTGAAACTAACAGAGGAAAATAGGCTGTGTGAAAAAAAAAATGTCACACATCTCTCCCTGTCCTTTTCACTATCAAAGTGCTCATTCATATCAGTATCTAGGTGCTGTTGACCTTCTGCCAGCAACAACCTACTTCCCAGCTCTCCCAGCCTACTCTGCTGGGTTCTCGGGCTCTCCGCCCATGGTTGCCTCACCCCAGCCCAATCTACAGAAGAAGATGCTGCATTTCTGTTTACCAGAAGTCTGAAGATTTTCTCTTATTTTACTCCATTGCCCTTACCAGCCATCTGAGGACTGTTAGTGTTTGTTATCCCATGTGGTTCTGAGACTCTAAAGGAAATCTGAGGAATCTATTGCTCAGCAGGTTTATCATAACATGATACTCAGCTGAAGATCCCGGGGGGGGAAAGAGATTTCTTTGACATGAGCATCTCTACTGGCAGAATTGTTCTATTACTGTGGGTGAAGGCACTTTCACCAAGGCCCAATATATGCAGTTTGTTCCACTGGGAAATGAGGAGTGTATGTCCCTGTCATTTCCAGTATTATGCCTTTTCTCTAGGCAGTTTGCATGGTTCTCTCTGGGGATGCCAGGATTGCTAACTCTCCTTTTCCGTTTTGCCACTTGCCCAGCCCATCATTACCACCCGGCGCTCGATCCTCTGCGGGTCGGCCTGCCCAGCTCCCATCCCACGGGACAGCCTCCTTTCAGCTCCCTGCCCCTTTCTCACCTGCCGATCTGGTTCCTCCACACCTCCCCTCGGTGTTTCCTTTCTGCTCCCACTTTTCTTTGCAAAAGTCACGCTTCAACAGTGTCTCTCCCACGATTTTCCATGCCGGCCTGGGTTCCCCGCCCCACCATCCCCCTTCTCCCGGCCCACCCCTGCACCGCGGGGAGAGCTGGCCGCTGGCCGGGGGCTGTAGCCCCAAAGCAGCGGGGAGCTGCCCTCCCCTGCCCCCCTCCCCTCCGCGCCGCGGAGGAGGGCCCGTCTCGCCGCGCACATGACGGCGCGGTGGGAGGGCGGCCCCGGCGGGCGGCTCGGCCGCGCCACCGCCCAGCGGGCGGCAGAGGCGGTGGCAGAAGCGTCCCCAGCGCACACCGGTGGAGGCAGGGCCGGGGCAGCCGGAGCGGCAGGGGCAGCCGGAGCAGCGTGGGCGAGGAGCCGCGGCGGGAGAGGGGCAGCGCGGTGCTGAAAG
>VYXB01000245.1:258218-274570 GCA_013397135.1 Pachyramphus minor
CGCCGCGCCGATGCCGGGCGTGGGGGCGATCGGGGCGCGGTGCAGGCACCGGCCGCGCAGGAGCCCCAGGAAGAGCCCCAAGGCGGAGCCGGGCCAGGCCGGGGCCGCCATGGACGCGGCGATCTGGATCTACCAGTTCCGACTGATCGTGCTGGGCGACTCCACTGTGGGCAAGTCCTGCCTCCTGCACCGCTTCACCGAGGGCCGCTTCCCGGGGCCGCTGCACTCCGACCCCACCGTGGGGGTGGACTTCTTCTCCCGGCTGGTGGAGATCGAGCCCGGCAAGAGGATCAAGCTACAGCTCTGGGACACGGCGGGGCAGGAGGGCCNNGGGGCAGGAGCGCTTCAGGTACAGGACCTGGCCCCCTCCCACCTACTCCCCAAACCTTCTGGCCCCCGAGCACACCCTGATTCCCTCCCTCGTCGTCCGGCACATCTCCGGCCCCAAGGACTTTGCCTTGCCCCCCAGCACATCTCCCTGCACCAGTCTGGTTGCTGTGTCCCAGACAGACCCCTGACAGTGGTCCAAGCCCCCTGGCCTTCCATTCCACTTGCCCTCCTACCCACCAGTTCCTTCCCAGGAGCTTCTTCCTTCCCTACCCTTTCCCTTCACACACATCAGGGAACAGCTACCCTTCCCCTCCCAGCTCACTCTAGTGGGTAACAAGTGGTCTTCTCCTGTTTCTTCGTCCCTCACTCATCTTTCCCCTGAACTCCTGGACCTAATGTAGCAATCCCTCCTACACGTTTTTTTCCTTCTTTGCAGCATTAACTTGGCATTTCTTACTTTGTCATCACCTCCAAACTCATCGTCCCCTGGAGTATTTCGCTTTGCCATTAACTCTCCCTCACATGCAATCTGGAGAGACCAGGCCACCTCCCAGCTCTTCCTCCTTCCAGCACAGCAACACCGTGAGCACCAGTGCAGCCATGGCAGTGTGGAAGCTATGGGGCAGCCAGCTACAGTCCCTTAGTAGTGTTTTATCTGCCTTCTGCACCTGCTCTGCACTGATGGTTGCCAAGAGCCTTCACTAATACCTCTACCTTTTATACTGTAGCTAAAGTAGCTCAAATGCTGCACTGAGCATTAAATTCTCTCTCCCCTCTGTCACAAACAACTACCCTCTTTTCCTGCCCCAAAAAGAGTCACAGCCATTCCCCAATTTACAAACTGATACTGTCACTCACTCACTCTTGTGCCTTGCAGCTTCAGGCCAGTTGTGTATGGATTTTAGTTTGGACTTGGGGTTCAACAGATATGAACTCACGTGTGGGGGCAAATGCATAGCCCATCTACGTGTACCTGACCCACCTACTTGTTGTTACTAGGATGGTATCAGGAGGGTTGAAATGAGCCTCTTTGCTGGCCAGAATCAATTCTCCTGTTCCCTGCCTTCCGTCACAACAGTTGTGCAGATTCCCACACCCAGCTGAAGAGGTGGGATTACACTGTTTTACCGAGGGACACCAACTTCTTTTTTTTCCATAACAAGCATTACAACAATCAACTTTCCTGGGCTTACATGATTCAGAACGTCATATATATTCTTGCAGGCAGGCTGCTGAAGGGTTAGCAAAGAAATTAGCAGTGATAATAGCAAGCTTTTAGCATTTTTCACTCTCCTTGTGCTTTCCAGATAGATTGTAAAGTACTTGTAAATAAGTGACTGAGGATGTACAATCTCTTTATTTTGAATTTGCTGACAAATAGAGGGAATAGACAATGACAAGACACTTGCCTGAAGTTTATGCAAATACAGAGAATTTTGCATACATTTAAAATCAAATGATGGCCATCCTTTAACCTCGAAATGCTCAGGGAATGTACACTGATGAGTCATGCAGTCAGTTGCTTTTAAATTTACCATTAGTATATCTCTGTGTTTTTTCTAATACCCATAAACACAAACTCAAGAAAGTAGTTGTAAATATTTATGTTTGTTTTGTGCTAGGAGTTTCTTGTCAGTTGGTGTACCAAATATTGTAGCATTTATTGTATAGTCTGTTTTACATTTACTCAAATAAATTCCAAATATTTTACTAAGTTATACACCACAGGTTAAAATGTTGTGACATTTAATGTTGCTGCTAATGGAGAACTCTAGAGATCACAAGCAAAGATAATCTTGGGGAAAAACTAATTATTCCAAGAAGTTATCTAATTCTGGGGAACAACAAACCAAGCAGTTTGCAGTTCTGATTCCCGATTCTGCTCTGGCTCACTTGCACTGGAGCTTTAGAGATAAAACCTGTCTTTAAAGATCCCAAGGGAGTTCCCTGCGTGTGCATAGAAAACTACTGGCTGCATAATAACCCCCTAATTTTGGTGCCAGGCATTAGGGACATTCCCAGGGGAAAAGTAAGACATGACACACCTGCTGTCACACTCTCTTGAAAGAGGTCACGTACTTTCTTGAAGGAATTGTTTGAGAAAAATTCTAACATGTCTCTAGTTCATTGATGCTTCTGCATTTGAACTGGATTTCATGCATTGTTTTAGAAATCATCTTTAACATGCACTCTTTGCATTACTTCTCAAAGCAACTCTCACCACTTTCAGTGCAAACAGTGGTGGTAGACAGTTCACTTATTTGGAGCTCAGACAGGGCAGTTACTGACTATATTTGCTTTAACATCGTCAACCAGAATCTCCCATTGTGTGAGGTGCCACACGGACAACAACAACAACATAATCAGTAACTTTAACGCCTTACTAGAACAAGAACCTAGAGACTTGCTTAGTAATAGCTCCAGTCTATAATGCAGAGTAACATAAATGAGGGGTAAACCCTCAATTTCTTTCTATCTTCAGATTAGTCATTTAGAGCAATATGCTGGTTTGGCTGTGTTTTACATCATCTACTTTGCTATGATTTTTGTTTGTTTGTTTGTTTACTTTCTCCATATTTAAATCCAACAATACATTTAAAAGATGAAACCTCCAGTGCTATAAAGTGCTTGGCAGTGGTGCTAAAACTGAGAGTTCATTTCAGTAGGGGCAACATATTGTGGAGGTGCTTCCATTATATCAACCCACTTTTTAGTAGACCGTGATATTAGGTACATTCTGCTTCTAACACATGGCTTGAAAATAAAACACTATCCTTATTCTTTTTCAGTAAGCCATATGTATTTTCAAAATTAATATAATTACACTGTAGTCTTTAGTCATAGTATAAAAATAACTCTTCAAAATTAGATAAAGATTTCCGTGAAAGTTTGGTTCATCTGGTAAAGATCAGTAAGATCATAATGAAAAAGAAACACTGTGACTGATTTAGTCTCCCTAAAGCCATAATCTGATGTAATTAATACAAAGACTCAAGGAATATCCTGAGTTGGGAGGGACCCACAAGGATCATCAAGTCCAACACCTGGCCCTGCACAGGACATCTCTATGAATCACACTATGTGTGTCCAAATTCTTCTTGAACTGTGTCAGGCTTGGTGCCATGACCACTTCCCTGAGGAGCTTGTTCCAGTGCCCAACCATCCTCTGGATGAAGAATCTTTTCCTGATATCTGACCTAAACCTCCCCTGACTTAGCTTCATGCCGTTCCCTCAGGTCCTGTCACTGATCACCAGAGCGAAGAGATCAGCACCTGCCCGTTCAATTCCCCTCATTAGGAAGCTGTAGATGAGGTTTACACTTAGTCTTCTCTTCTCCAGGATGAACAAGCCAACTGACCTCAGCCACTCCTTGTATGGCTTCTCCTCAAGGCCCTTCACCATCTTTGTAGCCCTCCTCTAATAGTTTTATATCCTTCTTGTGTTATGGCGCCCAAAACTGCACACGATATTCCAGGTGAGGCCACACCAGTGCAGAGCAGAGCAGGACAATCCCCTGCNCCCAGTCCTCTAATTTGTCGAGGTCTCTCCTCAGGGCCTCACTGCCTTCAAGGGAGTGAGCAGCTCCTCCCAGTTTAGTATCATTTGCAAACTTACTCAGTGTACCTTCAAGTCCTATGTCCAAGTTGCTTATGAAGATGTTGAAGAGCACTGGCCCTAAGAAAGAGCCCTGTGCCACCCCACTAGTGACAATCACCAGCCTGGTGTCACCCCATTCACTATTACGCTTTGTGCCTGTCCCATGAGACAGTTGCTCACTCATCACGTGACATGTTTATCCGGCTGTGTGCTGGACATTTTGTCCAGAAGGGTACTGGGAGACACAGTATGGAAAGGTTTTACTGAAATCCAAAAAGATTATATCAGCTTGGCTTCCCTTGATCGACTGGATGGGCTACCTTGTTGTAAAAGGAAATTAGCTTTGACAAGCAGGACTTTCCCGATGACTGCATTGTCCTTCAGGTGCTTTTCGGTAACTCCCAGAAGAATCTTATCCATTATTTTACCAGACACTGAATTGAGACTGACAGTCCTGTAATTTCCAGGGTCATCCTTCTTTTCCTTCTTGAAAATTCTGATGTTTGCTAGCACAGAATCATTCATGTTTAATGACACTAATGAGCTGAATGAAAGTTTACACGGGAAGCCTTAATTTCAACAAGAATTTAAGATCTGCATAGGGATAATTTGAGAAATGGAAATTTAAATATCCCTTATGAATAAGTGAGACTACATCAAACCCGATATGTCACCCCAGGGGGTTTTTTTCTTTCTGTTCAAAAAGTGACAAAAATAAGGGAGTTAAAAACTTCATTTTTCTTTTAGAGTCTGATCTTGCAGCACTTACCAAAGTATATATAATCACCTAAGTAGATTCCCTGCTTATGAAAGAACATAAGAAAGGCCTGTCTGATTTTGTCTACGGTCCATGCTCAGATATCTTGTCTCTGAGAGTGTCTTTGAACTCTCCTGAGTACTCTGCTATCCTCTACTTTCAATTTGAGGGACTTCCAAAGGTTAATGCTCTTTATCTGTTTACTAAAGCTCACTCAGTCTCTTGTTCAGTCTTCCATGGTTTGTAGATAAACTCTGCATTTATAACATCTTTCCCAAGGAGACCTACAAGTTGCTTAGTGTAAGCTCCAGAAGAGCCTTTTACTGTCAACCCTTCTCATCTTTTGTTGGCCATCATGCATTCTCATCACTGAAGACACAGGCCTGTAAAATCTGTAAAGCTGTATGTCTTCTGAGCCTCTGTACTGTGGGCTCTGTGAACACTGACCTGTGTCTTGTGAAGTAACACAAGGCATCTGTGTGAAAGATAGGTTCCTCCACTGTGCTAAAAGAAACTTCATTTTGTGAGGAGCTTGAACCCATCTGAGGGTGCCTGCATGCTTTTGGGAAGCCCTCCCAAGCAAAACCCTTCTGGACACTTGCCTGGAGCAACAGTTTCTTTTCATCTAAGATCTGAGCTAAGAGGGAAAGCGGGGTTGTCCCCACTGAGTGGCTCACAACCTGTGCAGAGGTAGAGCACTCAGGCCCCCAGGGAACTTGTTCAGGCACCATGATTAGATCTGCAGCTGAGTGTAGCACAACTTAGATGTTGGTGTTATAGTTTTGACTAAGACTTGTTGAAGGCACTTAATAGTCCTATTGTCTTTATTGCTAATGTTAATAAGACACAAAAATTGCCCTTGCAACTAGTTTTAGAGAGAAAAAACCAAAAACAACAAACACCAAAAAAAACCCCCAAAAAAACAAAACCAAAACCAAACAAACAAACAAAACCAAAAAAACCAACAATAAAAGCAGAGAGACCTGCCAGACCATCAGTCAGNAGTGCAGAGGTAGAGCACTCTTTCTGAGTGTGATACACGGCATAGATGAGTGCATCCACTTCACACAGTTCATTTTCCAAATAACTGTAAGTTGTCNTAAAAGCAGAGAGACCTGCCAGACCATCAGTCAGCACTCTCATTCTTTCTCAGTGTGATACACGGCATAGATGAATGCATCCACTTCACACAGTTCTTTTTCCAAATAACTGTAAGTTGTCTACTAAAAATGATACTAATACTTAATCTACTTGGATTGTCATATATAGGTCAAACATTTTACATCTTTAAGATGTTTCAGATGCTGTTGAACAACCTACCACATTCACATGCCCAGATGTTTTTCCAAGTTGATGGCCTAAACTTTCTGCTTTGAAATTTTGTCTTATTTGTCAGGAATATTTTAAAAATGTAACTGCAAGTGATAAATCACCTTAATAGTAAAACTATTCAAATATTTGTAGACCATATTTTTAACGAACATCATCCAGAGGGATCTGGACAGGCTGGATCAATGGACCGATGCCAACTGTATGAGGCTCAATAGGGCCAAGTGCCAGGTCCTGCCCTTGGGTCACAACAACCCCATGCAGTGCTACAGGTTTGGGGAAGAAAGGCTGGAAATAGATCCAGCAGAAAAGCACCTGGGGGTGCTGGTCAGTCATGGCTGACCATGAGCCAACAGTGCCCGGGTGGCCAAGAAGGCCAATGACATCCTGGCCTGTATCAGCAATAGTGTGGCCAGCAGAACCAGGGCAGTGATTGTCCCCCTGTACTCAGCACTGGTGAGGCCACACCTCCAATCATGTGTTCGGTTTTGGGCCCTTCACTACAAGGAAGACATTGAGGTGCTGGAGTGTGTCCAGAGAAAGGCAACAGAGCTGGGGAAGGGTCTGGAGCACAAGTCCTTAGAGGAGCGGCTGAGGGAGCTGGGGGTGTTTATCCTGGAGAAAAGGAGGCTCAGGGGGCACCTTATTGCTCTCTGCAACTACCTGAAAGGAGGTTGTAGCCAGGTGGGGTTTGGTCTCTTCTCCCAGGTAATAAGTGATAGGACAAGGGGAAATGCCCTTATGCCAAGGGAGATTTAGACTGGATATTAAGAAAAATTTCTTCATGGAAAGCATTGTTCTTTCTAGAACTACCTGAACTATTTTAATGCACTTATTTATGTTTACAGACCTTGCACAGGTGAAAAAAAATTGGTTAAGCAGAAACAAATCCTCATGGCAACTTCCTTTAGTACTTCACAAAATGTGATCCCCCTCATTTATGGTCTTAAACAGTTTTGCAAAACTGAGTATCATTTTTCATATCCAGGCTATTTGAAATAATCTGAGGGTAAGATCCTGTTGTCTTCACATTGAGAGAGACACTGCATGGACTCTATTGCAGGAAAGATAGAAAAGATCTTTCTAAACATTAGGGCAAACAGTTCCTCCCTGTTATCTAAATAAAAACATTTGAAATGCTGTTTGCTGTGGCTAAATGAATTTATACGCCAAGAAACCCAAGTCTTATCTAGTTGTGCACTTACCTATCTGTAATATGACTACTGCTGCTAATTATGCCTCCATGTTCAAATTGTTATAAAAAACATATGAAATACAATGAACTGAAAGTTGGAGGGAGCTACTGTTATGGAAAGATATGTTACTCTGTACATTTCATCCTACTTCCAGAAGTTTTGAGGCTGCATCCTCTTCATAATCATGAGATAAAATGGAATTAATTCTTGGATAAGCTATGATTTCAAATAATGACTTTTAATAGAGATCATGCATCTCATTTTAGTTGGAGAATACTTATATATATACTAGCTGTACATTTATGCTGGTAACAAGTTCTCACACCCACTCCTTGGTAGGCTGTCACTTCTTTTAAAATGTCTCTTTTTGCCTTCTCCATGCTCCCCTATTGCTCATGATTAGAGACTTACAATAATTAGTTCTTTAATCTTTCTCTCTCTCTTTACATTCTGACTTTTTTTTTTTTATTATAGAGCACATTGAAAATATTTTCAACCAGAGGAAGGGTTTCCTACTTCCAAAATTCCTTCCAGTGAATATTCTGGAACTTAGAGGGCTCAAAAGTAGAAAATACCTGTTGCCAGTCCTCATGTCTAAAAATGATAAATTTATAAATTACGAGCCTCTGTGTGACAGGGATGTTGGAGACAGACGTCCCTCGCCAGTGCTGGAATAACTGCATGTTTGCCCAGATCAGTTAGTTTTGGACAATTTTGTTCAGGGAGTTTCCTTTTTCTACCTGTTGACTTCTTCAAGCACAAAGAGCTATGATGATCTATACAAACCTTCTTTTAAAGAATGGTTCTGGAAGGAATACAAAAGTATATACCTCTACATTGGCAAGTTTGGGCTCCAGGTTTCTTGACAGATTTCAGTTTGAGATAATTGATTAGAACAAAGCAAAGAGCATGTTTGTGTGAAACTGAAAGACTCACACTGTAACACCAAAAGTGTATATCTTTTATTCTGTGAACATGTTCCACAGTTTGCTAATAAAAAGCACTTTTACAAAATAATTCAGCATTCAAAGTTTGCCCTAGAGGTATTGGATTCAGCAATGTTTAGAAAGTGACTTTTGAATGTAAGAAAAACCCCAATATTTTTGCATCTAATAGATAAATTAATACATTCCAATTAGCTTTAAAAAAGCAAAGTTATTTAATAAAACATATAAAAGATGAAAGCACATTGCCATATGGAAAAGTAGTCTATTTATGAATAAAATGAAAATGCGTTTTCATTTTCCTTTTTCTTTTTTTTCCCCCTTCACAGATCAATAACACGCTCTTATTATCGCAATTCTGTGGGTGGCTTACTAGTGTTCGACCTCACAAATCGACGATCTTTTGAACATGTGAAAGACTGGCTAGAAGAAGCAAAAATGCACGTGCAGCCCTTTCAGATTGTGTTCCTATTAGTAGGGCACAAGTGTGACTTAGTGTCACAGCGTGAGGTTACAAGAGAAGAAGCTGAAAAGCTGTCATCTGACTGTGGTATGAAATATATAGAAACTTCAGCAAAAGATGCCACAAATGTTGAAGAGTCCTTTACAATTCTTACACGAGACATCTATGAACTTGTAAAAAATGGAGAAATCTCAATACAAGATGGATGGGAAGGTGTCAAGAGTGGCTTTGTTCCAAATGTTGTGCATTCGTCAGAAGAAGCTGTAAAGCCCAGAAGACAGTGCATCTGCTGAATTTGTAGCATGCCAAAGAGCCCATGGGGTGTTCAGAAGATGATGCCAACCTAAATAACAGAATAATGGTTTTGAAACAGTATTAGATCATGTCGTAGCTGAATCATAGAACAGTAATTTGGTTTTGTATCCTTCTGTCTAGGTCATAATTCATAAAAGTTTAAGTGCTTTTTTTTCTTTACAGAGTACAATAACTTCATGTGGTCTTCAGGAAAAGTAATTGTATTATATATTGCTGAAGGGGAAACTAGTGCTATGGCAAGACACTGAGAAAGCGCAATAATCATCGTGACAACATCCTCGCTTGGGCTTTGTATTTTGAGTACTGTTTAAAATTCAAGGCTTGATAGGTGAGGATCAGATGACCTCATTACTTTTGTTATCCTGCCTTAGCTTTGGACAAGAAAATATTATACCTTATACTTTTTTAATGCGATTCTTTACTCGAGTGCAGGGTTGCTAATGACTATTAAAATTTAGAATGCTGTAGAATTTGATAATAAAGATAACTCTAAAGAAAGCAAACTGAAAGATTGATCCAATAGCAAACACTTTTGATATGACTATGAATACAAGCCTTACTAAAGAAAAAGAATGTTTTAGAAAAGATTATTTATTTGTATACAAAAACGGGGAATAGAAACAATGGAATTTATTATTAAATATTTTCTGAATTGCCAGTGAAACTAAACATCACATATGATCCAGCTGTTATTTGGCTTGTATACAAAACAGATTTCCCAACCACTGGAGTTACATTTCAGTGACCAGATTCTCAGCTGGGTAATTATCATAGTCACACTGATGCCTAAGAAATTACGTTAATTTACACAAACAAATTCCATATTAGCTTTAAAAAATAAATTTACTTCTAACTAGAAGTAAAAATAAGTTAAAAAGTGCTGCAACCCATGGGGACCCAGGCCTTAAATTTGAATAGAGCAAGGACTGTTTTATTCTTAGCCAGCAAATGTTAAATTGTTGTCTAAAACAGGAAGGTTTTAAACTAAAACTATTATGAATAGAGAGTTTGGAGAGGAAAGAATTTCTAAAATAATGTTTGGCTACAGAGGGCAAAGTTAGCAAATCCCTATTCTGAGAAAGTAACCCATAATAGCTTTTAATAACAATAATAAATAGGAGAAATCTGTGAACATGTAGCATTTTACTGAGCTTGAGGTCATCTTCCTACTCCTCTGAATATAACACACACTAGCTTTATGCAAACTAGGTCTAGCACTTAAATACCAAATAAATCTATTTCTATTTTATTGTAGTAGTATAAAAGATAACTTGATCTTCAGAGTTGATAAGCATCTACAGTTTATCTGGACATACTCATAAACATTGAATATCAAGACAGTTTTCTTCATATAAAACTGTGTTATCATGTACAATTCTCCATTTTCAAGTCCAGGCAACAAGTCTATCTAATGTAATTTTTGTTTTCAACAAACATATTATTGGTTTTCCCTCGAGTTACTTTTAAGTTCTTTTACAATAATTTCTTTAATATTCCGTAGTATAGAGACAGGCTGTTTGGTTCCATTTACTTTATACATTTAGGTCCACTCAAATTATTGACTTTGAAGACAACTGAAAGATTAAGTTTTTCTATTGCCTGAGTCTTACTTGCACTGAGGCACAGTTTACGCTATCATGGAAGGATACAGAGGCCTTAATATAAGGAATCAGCCTTAATTCATTAGCAATTAAATCAGTTAGTTAATTCTAGTCTCAGTGTGCCACAGAGTGCTGTGAGCCTGATTCTTTATTAAAGTGCATGTATTAGTAATTGACACCAAATCAACTTTGATTTGAGGGCATTTTAGACCCTCTTTACGAAGTAAACATGACTACAGATGCCAAAAGGTAGAGCAGAACCAGACTGTGTGCATCTGACACTGATTCCCTTATGATACTAGGCCCATGTTGTGTATCTCAGATCTTCTCTACATTGTTTAAGAAGACAGAATGGGCCAAGATATAAATCAGTGGCTGGGGAGTCAACAGACCCAAAGTCTCATTCAATGAACCTCAAAGGTTCATTGTGTCTCTGAGAAAGGCATTTACTTTTTTTGTGCCTCACCTTCTGTATCTTAAATATAGAGATGACTGTTCTTCCTCAAATTCACAAAGACTGAGACCCGATCAGACTGTATGATCTTCAGTCTGGACTCTATCCTCTGTGTTCTACCTGTTGTGGAGTGTTTAGCATCATGGGATGTGAATGCTGGTTTCTTCTGACATAACCAAATGAAAAAAAAAAAAAAAGGAATTATAAGCGTCAGGTATTGCTATTACTATGAAATAACATTTCATTACGGGTTTCATTACATTCGGATTAAATTCTTTTATCTTAAATTTTTCTTCCTGAATACTCTGGAGGCAATGAGCTTTTCATTCTGTATAAAAACAATCGGGTGTGTTTGGGGGGAAAGGACTGGGATAAGAGGAGAATGGAAGGGAGGTATGCACAGAGAAATAAACAATCATCAGAACAGAGCCTTAATCTCCGTTGTCAATGTCGTACCTGTGGTGTTACGTTTATTACACTGAGAATAGAACTTTTAGCCAGATTCGACTGTGTAAGGAACTGGTATTTTCAATGCAACTAGAAGAGAAGTTCACTGCATTTTAAAGTACTGTGCACATAGTTGTCTTATTTGTAATTCCTAAAAATGTAGATTAACATGTACTTTCATACATTGTCTGTCTTTATGATATATTAAACCACTATTGTACCTTCTCACTACACATTTGCAGTTAATAGAAATGCCTGATAAATAGACAATTTGCTGAAATACATAATTTTGTTTTCAGATGCTTTGAAGTATGGTATGTAAGTAACAGCTTGAATAAGCTGCATAATGGGTTATAGTTCAGTGCATATTCTTTTTCCCCCCAAGGAAGGTTGAATGCCGATAACAGAATGAAATTCCCAGAAATTACAGAAATTAGATAAATCTTATTTGGTAGCCAAATTCAAAAGTAGAAAATATTTAATAAGAAAACACCACAACTTTGCAAATTAAGGTTTGGTCAATCCCAGTTACGAAATGGAAAAATCTGTTAAAGATCCTTGAGAAAGGTTTTATTTGGATTCACAGGCCTGGCAAATGAATGGATAAAAAGTATTGTTTTGGACTCCTAAAATGTTTCACTTTTATTGCTTTTAAGTTTGTTAAGGAACTACTCATTAAAATATTTTGCACATGAATTCTTCAGAAAATGTGGCTTGCTTGTATCTGCCCAGTGTAAAAAGCATAAACTATCCTCATACATTAGAAATCAACCAAGCAAATAGTTTAGGCTATTTAGTAATAATTTATATTAGTTTGTCTATTAAAAATAATTACTGCTTATTACTCAGAGGGAGAAGCCTCCTCTGTGCAGATAAATTTTCCCATTTCCCTGACATACATTTTGTGTTATATGTATTAAAAGAGCTGTGTCAGGTCATAAGTTTAGAAGATGCAAGTCTCAAATCCAGTCAATCAGACCACTGAAATTCACAGTTCATTTTAGTGGTATTTTTCTCTGCCCAATTCTCTATGGAAAAGAGAGTCTGACTCTCAGGGAAGCTTTTAAAACAAAAGAGAGACAAAGCTTGTGGAGCGCTGAAAAAGAGATACATATGTGAACAAGTGTCAGAAAAACACATGTTTTTTCACATTGTATCCTCTTTCACTCTGCCGTGCTTCATAGATCAACTTTAAGTCCCCGAGTACACAGTGAACGGAACAGTAAATTTCTAGCTGTCCAAAACCACTAGGAGATCAGATGTAAATCCCTGCAGCAGTTCTCTGCAACCCTGTGCTTGGGCGAGGAACAATGGCCACATTCTGCCTAACACACGCCATGTGCTTCTCTATGTCCCAGGAGGAATTCGGCCTCCATAAAAACCCTCCTGCAGGTTCTGCCTGCAAACAGTCACTTTGCACCACGCCACATCATCCTCAGTGTCACTCCAGGCAAAAAGTGCAAGGTTTTCCAGCAAGGAAACTGGAAGGGAATAGCACTGTTGCCTAAAAATACATCAGAGAAGAACAAACATCAGTGAGAGAGAAGCCATTTAAGCTAAAGGACAATGTTGGCATAAGAACAAAGGGGTCACACTGAGATGCACAGGATAGGTGGTTCTGGTGATGCTAAGATACTAAAATTTTAGTCAAGTTTAAGTGAAAGCAATAGTAATCTTTACTCCCACATGCAGGCAATTTCTCCAGAATGCCATTGTTATTAACAGAAAGGGTGATGTGAAGCCCAGATAGTAAACACCAGAAGTGTTTGTTTTCTTGTTGAAACAGAAACTAACATAATAGGAGAAGTTTGGTTACTGGTGGTGCTTCTTTTTTCAGCTACAGGTAGATGCCACAGTGTCCTTGCCCTTTTAAAAGGATTGTCTTCAGAGAGTCACAGTATGGTTTGTGCATGAGGTCATTGTGACTGTTCACAGCAGTGATAAATGAGACTTTCCCACTGAAAAACCACAAGCTTTATTATCCCTACTGAATAGTTTGATGGGAGAGGAGTTTGAAATGGACTAATCAAGTATCAAATGTTTTTTTCTGTCATGGACTAAGTGAACATTAGAAGAAACTATGTACGTCTTATTGGTACATGTGTTTTAGAGCATTGGAATAGACTATAGAAATGCAACTCACTCAAAGCCAACAGATTTATATCTGGAATCAATTGACTCAAAGACATCTAGGGTATTATGACAGTATTAATTTCACTGATCATCCAAATCTTAATGGGCTATTCCTTATAAATCACTTTCAAGCCATGGATAGCTCTGGAATTGTCATTCACTCTGTCTTTTACAATCCATGCAAAGAATATAAAACTGTAGGCCAATGTAACACCATATACTAATCAATAATTAATATCTTCATTACCATCAGAATTTAATAATAATCGATTTGTAATAGAACTAAAACAAATAAAACAAGATTATGTAACACTGTGTACTGTAAAAGCACTCTGAAGTGGTACTAAAATACCATAAAACCTTAAGGCTTATGGATGCTTTTACTTCCGAGAAAATGAACTCTCAGATCTTCAGGGAGGGAAAAAGAAAAAAAAAAAAAAAAAAGAATTACAGTCATTGTGTAAGCCATGCAAAATGAGATGCACAGTATTTTTAATATCAGTAAAAAGTACCACTGTTTCCTTGTCTCCCTGCTTCTCAGGTGTTCACGTTCTCTTTATTCCCTGGCTAGCACTACTTGTAACTACCACACAAGAGCATATTCAGCCAGGATACAAGAACTCTCGGTACTGTCACTGCTGACTCTTCCAGGCCAACTGGATACATGTTACAGCAATTGCTACCAGGTACCTAAGAGTACTCGGAAAAACCAGACAGTGGAAGGTACTCAGGTGCTGCTACGCCCTGTGTACTCTTCCATTTTTGTGGCAACATTTGGTAAGTTTGAATTAAAAATGCATATATAGGGAAATCCATAACTTTAAAATATAGCATTTTAAAACACAGCGCAACTTCATTTAGCTTCAATGATGGTTAAGCAAAATTTGCAATTATAACATTCTAATGATTTGTGTCATGGTTTTGTACTCTAAGGTTTGTATCAAAGGGACCCAAGTTGAAGTTCTCTATAGTAGCTTATTTTCTGGCTCTATTTATCAAAACCACTGTAAAAACATGACGGAATTGTGACAATAATAGCAAACATAGATTAAAAAACAAACAAACAGACACCACCAACACTAAGAGAAATTGAAATGAACAAAAAATATCAAATAATTGGAAATGCTTACATTTTTAAAGGATTTGGGGAAAAGAGGATAAATCAGTTCCTGGAGTAGTGGGTCCCAGAAATGGCTGCCTCCATATCACAGTCTGTAAAATATTTGCCTGTATCCCAGCTTCTCTGATACTTGCATACCTATAATGCCATACACAGACTGCGGGGCGGAATGGTTGATCCACAAATACATAACGCACACATTTACTGACCCTGCTGTAGGCCTCCTAACTTCAGCACTTTTGTAGAATATATGTGCATTGGACAGTGTGTAATACAATTAGATCTATATTGCATAATTATATACTATTCATTCAACTGCATAACTGTATTATATGAATTTTTAAATATTTAGAGTATAAAATATGTAATATATTGTAACAGCAAAGAAAAAATAATAGATTAATTGGAGCATCAGAAGCTGGAAACTTTGTTATTCAATATCTCCTTTTCACTTCTCAATTAAGAGAGGGCCTTAATATAGCTATTGTAATTTATTAAGTTAATAAGGCTGCAGGCCACATTTGGTCAGCATTATCCAAAACTTCCATGACAGCGTACAGATTTGTTAAATATTTTGTTTCAGCTTTTCTAACACTTCAGGGCCCTTGCCCTCTACAATATGAATTTATCTTCAGGATAGTGCTTCAGAAGAGGAGAAGAGGGGGTTGCCATTCCTGGTGGAAGGTGGTGCAACTGTCCATGATAGCAACATGTGGCAGACCAGGTGGAACAAGCAGCATCAGCTCTCAGGGCTCCGAGCCTGTAAGTCAGGAAATTTTTCTTCAAGACACATTTTTAGATGAAGGCTAAATGTTTTAAAAGAAAGGTGAGATTCTGTTCCATGTAATTAAACCCCAGAAGATTTTGAATGCCTCTCCAAAGGTGCCTAAACGCAAGCTTTTCCTACTAAATGTTTCTTTGTCTCACTGCCAGGAGTTGGACTTTGATGAACCTTGTGTGTCCCTTTCAACTCAGAACATTATGTGATCACAGAATGGGTCAGGTTGAAAGGGACCACAGTGGGTCATCTGGTCCAATGCCCCTGTTCAAGCAGGGTCATCCTAGAGCACATGCCACAGGATTGCATCCAGATGTTTCTGGAATATCTCCAGTGAGGGAAATTCCGCAGCCTCTCTGGGCAACCTGTTCCAGTGCACAGTCACCCGCACTGTAAAGTTCTTCCTCGTGTTCAGGTGGAACTTCCTGTGCAATTTCTGCTCGTTGCCTCTTGTCCTATTGCTGCGCACCACCGAGAAGAGCCTGGATGCATCCTCCTGACACGCACCCTTCAGATACTTATACAGTTATTGGTTCTGTAAATAGAAAACTTGTGACAACTGGCAGGGAGAGTGACAGCTTAGCCGGGGGTCGGGTGTAGGGCAGTGACTTGACTTTGGCAAATCGAGTGGCCGTGAGATGCTGTGCTCGCGGCGATCTCCGCGCCCTCCGGCAGGGCGTGCGGGGGGCCGGTTCCGCAGCACCCACAGGGACAGGTCCGCGGGGCGGGCCGGGTTAGATTAGTTAGTTAGCTGATTACCTAGTCGAGTTGTTTCTGTCTGTATGACCCTCCGCGTTCCGCCGCGCCGGGGCTCCCGTTCGAGCGCGCTCCCCGGGGCCGTGAGGGCGGCGGGCCGGCAGGGGGCGCTGCAGGCGGGGCCCGCAGCC
>VYXB01000245.1:274799-308631 GCA_013397135.1 Pachyramphus minor
AGGGACAGGGATAGGGCAGAGCCGGGGTCGGGTCGCGGTGCCGCTGCCTGGAGTTGCCACTGCCGGGGCCCTCCCGCAGGTGAGCGGCCTTGGGGCCGCCGGCCTCGGCCCGGCCCGGCCCGGCCCCGCCGGCGGCTGTGGCTCCTGCCAGCACCCTGCTCCCTCCCCCCGGCTCTCCCTTCCCAAACACGCCTCTTTGGGAAACAGCGTTGCGTCGTGCAGTTAGACAGGGCACGGTGTCTTCCCTTTGTTTATTTAAGAAGACCCGGGTGTATGGAAAATGTTTAAGTTAAAGAAAAGAGTTGGAAAATGCCTTCGCTGTGGGCAGGTGTCGTTATTGGGGTGACCACGGTGTTACAGCTTTTTTGTTAACTGCAGTTTTCCTGCGAAGGAAAACTCCCGGAGGCCTTTCGCTTACCTTAAGTAGCTTTGCTTTTGTAGTCAGATGTTTTCAGGCACTTTCCCACCGTTTAATGGCAGATGTCAGTCACCCCAAGCTGCTGCAGGTTGGAACGGAAGATTTCAGTAGGACAGTCGAGTGTTTGAGCTCAGGACTGCCTGTCCTGATATTTGCGGTAGGTATGAGGAGAAGACTGCATGGCCTTTGAGGCCATGCCAGCACAGGGAAGACAGGCCTACTTGAAGCAACTATTAGTAGTGCCTCCAGTGTTTCTACAGCACCAATTAACTCTGCTGGTGTGAAAGGCTGTGGGAAGGCTGTCTGCTTAACTCGAGCAGTTAGTAATTGAAAACACATATAAATACAGGCATAATCATGTGTTCAGCAGTATATATTGTTTTTAAAGGTGGTCCCGAAGAAGTGCTGCTTGCATTTTAGCAGTCTGACCTAGTTTGGATGTATAGATTTGACCTGAATCTGCTGGTTTTATGTATTATTCTGAGACATTGAGTGTGAAGAAATGAGAAATAATTGATCAACTTGTTTCTTTCTGGTATCCAAAAAAATATTTCAGTATTAAAAAGATATATTTTTAAAAAATCTTCCTTGAAATTGAAATGTAATTGAAATGGTTTTGATTAATTTCTGTATATTTTTGTACATAAAAGGGGTTAGTTAGATATCTAAGCAGATAATGCTTAAATATACTTTAAAATCTAAAATTGAGGAATCCAAGAACAGGGGTGAAAAAAATAATGTCCCACAAGAAGAAGTGCCCTTTTTTTGGAAAAGTGTGTGTTTAGAGCAGGACTCAGGCAGTTTTAATTTATTAATGTTTTAGACCATCTCCTTGCTGTACATCTGAGGATTTCTGGAAAGATTGATGTGTGCTTTGATGAAATGTGGTCACATAGCCCATAGTAGAGAGAAGAAGCATAGGCCTATGAGTTTTGTCAGCATTCCACTTCAGTTATTTTGGAACAGTAAGTGAAAATAGAGTCAAAGGCCTTGATTCTGCGAGATGACTCTTGCCAAAATGAAGTCTTTATGTTGACTAGTCATGTTTTTGCAACTGGCCTTTGCATCACCAATATTTCATATTGACAACAAGCTATATATGCACAGTGTGTTTTAGGAAAAATGCTGCAGAGATACCTATTCTAAAACAGTTCTTCCTTGTCACTCAAAGTGTTACTAAGCACAATAACTTACTAATTAATGAGTTTTCTAATGACAGTATTAAGTATGATTCCTGCATTACAGAAGGAAAAATTATATGGTGATTTGGCTTTGTTTATCATGGCAAAATAAGCCAGTGCAAGAATTGGAACTAGGTAAGGCCTTTTGTTCCCAAATCCCACTCATAAGAGTGCTCTCTGAAAAGCAAACTGTTGATTTGAGGTTGGTGTTGATTGGCAGTGCCTTGTGCCATCTGAGGCTGTGCAATGTACTTCTGCCTTCATGTTTAATGGGAAAAAAAGTGATATCTGGGCACAGTAAATCCCAGAGTAAGAAATGAGAGGTGTCAAAATCTGTGAGGTTTTTCCATATCTTTTCCAAATAAACCTGCATAAATTGGGTGTAGACAAGTCTTGGTTTTGCCAGCATGAACAGGAACTAAGCATTTTCTCTGCTTTTCCCCCATTCTCATTCAGCTTTCTGCATAGTTGAGAAAATGAAGTAAAATATTCTTTTCTTATTCTAGTAATACATACTAGCTGAATCCAAATCTCACTGGCTGTCGTAATTTTGAAGGGCATCATTTAAACTCTACTAGTGCATAATTTTCCTAATTGTAAATTCTTTTCTTTTTGAGCAGCATATTCTTGGAGAGCCTTCTTTAAATGTGAAATTAGAATGACCAATCCTGTGCTGAATCCTGGAAATATTGAAGTACTTAGTAAGAGTCGTTACATGGTCAGGGGTGCCTGCCCTACCTGTAGCAAAGCTGTTCTCCCTTGTTGAGGCGGTGGCTTGCTTTCAGTAGATGGCTGAGCCATTTTTAGGAGAGTCCCCTAGAGTTTTTTGTCTCAACATACACGTGACTGTGACAGTTTCAAAGTGGGATACTTCATTTCAGGGGGTGTGCTGGACTTGTAATTTGTTCCCTTTGCAGTGACAAAGTCTAAAACAATTCACCCATGTGACATGAAGACACTTGAGTTTTTCTGCAGTTTCTGGAACAGAAAGTATCTCCACTTATTGCAGCATAAAGAAAACCTGTAGCTGTATCCATGCCAGCAGATCTGCAAGCAAATGCAGGAGTCTGTCCTTGCAAGATGAACTGTAGTGTGAGCCTGATGTTAGGAGAGAAGCAGCAAAGGAAGCAACAAATTTTCTGTGGACTTAAACAAAATGAGAAATGTTATTTACCTTTGCATCAGTTTCAGCTGTCACTGACAACTAGAAACACATCTGAAATTTTTGAGTTCTTCAACTTGAAGTACATGTTTCCACCTCTGTATCATAAGTTTTTGTCTTTCTTCCTGGCTATTTCCATTTATCCTTCCATATCCTTAAGAAGCTAGGGAATGTTGCACGCTAGTTAGTTACATAGAAAAGCTTTTCCTGTGGCTACTTTCCTGCTTTGAATAGGAAGTTGTTACAATCATTACACTGATTTTTAGAGCTGCTGGTAGCAGAGATTAATCAGACAGTGTTTATTCCAGTCTATGGAATAAACATCCCTCTGTGAACTAGCTTTAATATACCTGCTGTCTGAAAACAATGAAATACTAAAGGCAAAGATGTTACTCATATGTAGATAAGATGTACAGTAAGACCTAGAGGGTGTTGCTTTTTTTACAATACTGTCCAGAGCATCTGGCAGAGATGAGGGCTGAATTGCTGTGTGGCCTGAAATATAGAGAGTACACAGCAAAGAGAGCTGAATGTCCAAATAGACATTTCGAGGGTAAGAGGGACACTAACGTGGAGGTCCTGGGGTATTGCCTTGGCTTGTTATCTGTTATGTGTAAGTGCTTCTCCATAAAAATAAAGAACAGGGAAAAGTACATTTGAAGAGTAAAGTTGGATGACATATTTCAGTATAGGGTGTAAAATAGTATGTACCTCAAGTAAAATTTAGTGTTGAAATGGAACGTTAAATCTCTATGAACAAATTGACTGAAGTGACTTTTGAAACAAATTATTTCATAAGTGGAGTTATTTTTCAAAGTTTTAAATTTTAAACTCTAGAATGGCTACTTAGCCAGGGTATGGCTCTCACTGTAGCCCATGTTTTCAGAGAAGATTTGATAACTGGAGAAATTTTCTCATCCAAGATATACTTTACCGTCCTGCTTACCTTTCCTTTGGAACTGTGGTTTGAGGCAATCTAAGAAGGAAAAACTGCCCAGGAAATACTGCTCAGAAATTGCATGTGTGACTTTAGTATCAACTAAGAATTACCACTGTTTGACCTCTTTTACAGTAAAATTTGTGTTTTCTTGTAAGGGTAGAATTAATGAGTGTGAGTGACACACCGTAGATGATATTTAATGGACTCTTTCTTCTTGTAACTTCAGTACAAAAGTGTAAGGTCATGGAAGCATGAATCTACCTACATGATGTTGAATTGTTTCTTGAACTTAGAGTAGTTTAGTTGGGATTTTTCATCCATTGATTTTTTTTTTTTCCTCTTTTGTTTAATTAAGGAATAAAGGAAGAAATGTGGAAAAAATTTACTCCTATGTATAGGAAACAAATTTCTAAACTGACGTTTCAGGACAAGCTTTTTTTGAGGAATTCCTTTTAAGTAAGCAGATGTTTATTTCAAGTGGATACACAATTTTTACAACTGAAGTTGAGTTTTATGTATGTTTCTTAGAATGAAGTAGTTGAAATCATATAAACAGTTGTGTTTGCAAACTCCCCCTCACACACCATGTTTTACAGTGAAATTAATCTTACTCACAAAGATAGAGCATTCAGGTTTTATCTTCAGCTGTTTTCAGTGAAGGGCTGAATTACACTTCTCAAAAATTGCAGAACAGATTCTTTTTTTTTACCTCTTCTGGAAAACTTACGGGATCTACTCTGAAGTTTTACTCCAAAGGAAAACTTACGAGGAAGTTGGTTTTACTTACTTTATAATGTCCTTTCTATAACTTCTACCTGTTCAGTAGCTGGTCTTTCAGGTTCATTATCCTGCAAAAAAGGACTTGGAACAGAAGTATCTGCAAATAAAAACTAATAATTTTCACAGGACTGGGAAAGATTAGAGCAACACATCAAAGTTTAGGGAATAATTGTAAAGCTAGCTCTATGTGGGGGAATCATGTAGTTGATGATTTTCAAAGATGACGTATTCAAATGACCTTTTTTTCTTGTAGTGGGAAAGAATAGACAAAACTGTCTCTCTGAACTTAAAAACAATTTATTTTTCTATTCTTTATGTTGAAAGATTTATAGACTTTATCAACAGGGGCTGCTTCCATGAAAGCCGTAGTCAGTGCCTACCACAATGGTTTGATAATGTTGTGAGGCCTCCAGGTGCTGTTACTGTAAAAATAGTAACTGTGGTGCCTGTTGCATCTTTATAGCTTGAAGATGTATCTTTGCACTTAAGAGCACCAGGGGATACAGTTGCCAAACTGTGCTTATTCTGAATACTAAATAACAGTTTTAATTGTAAATTTCCATGCAGAAATTAATCAATGGTTGAGGGAGTGTGGTGTGCTGTTTGTGCTTGTTTATCTGAAGAGATGTTAGTGACAGAACAGTGCACTTGTCAGAATTTCAAGTAGTTAGACTGTATCGTTTGCTGTATTTGAAGTGAATTGTGTCAAGTGTAGTATCACTGACCAAGACAATGATCTGTTCAAAAGTAAACAGTGCATTGGAACATAACACTGCAGATAACCAGTAGTCTTTCTGCCACAGAACTCCCAATCAACACAGCTTTTTAATTGCAGGTTTTTCTTTTTAAAATGTGGAGCTGTAAGAAAATAGGATGACAACATATGCAGTAGAACTGCTTTTTTTCTTGCAAAGATGTTGTGGTTTTGGTTTGTTGTTTGGTTTTTTGTGTGTGGTTTTTTTTTTAATAATAGAAATTTGTCCGTATACTATGGTGAGATTTTTGAGAATAATCAGAATTATATGGAAGCACTTCATTTCTTTAGCTTGCCTTTTAGTTTTTATTGTAAGTTTGAAAAATCCATCTTGGATTAGACTTTTCAGCATGGTGTAAATAATTATGTGCAACAACTGTAGTCTTAGCCCTCAGAATGCCTATGGCCAGTTAACCCACAGGAAGGGAGTCTGTCATACAGTAGCTCCTGTGTTACTCTGTTTCCTTCCTCCCTCTTTCCTGCTGATGCCAAATGCACGGTGAGAGAAAAAGGGTACATGGCAGCATCCACAGGTACAATTCCTGATTCCTGACTGCCATTTGGATCAGGGTAATTTATTCAAGATGGGTTTGCAACTCTGCCTCGTGACTTTTGTTGCATTCATCTTTACTGTGACAGAGAAGCTGACCCAAGTATCATTCATGTTGTCTGTGTATAACTCCATTTACATCTGAAGAACACTTGCTAGAACTTGTTTCTTGTAGCTAGTGCAGTGAATAAATGAAGAAGTTGGCAGTCTGTTTCTCTTTGAAACAAATAATAGCTTTCACTTTTTAAAATAATACTGTGAAAAGTGTTGTTCAGCTGTGGTGGTGTAGCTCAAACTCTAGCTTATGAGGGACACCCCTGAGAAGAAAATATTTGTTTGTTAACTGTAGAAACTGCAATCCTTAAAGATAACTTTAAATAAGAAACTGGTTTATTAACAATACTTTTTTTGTTCTTTTTAGAATAAAGGTTCACTTCAGTTTGAAGACAAATGGGATTTCATGCGCCCTATCGTTCTGAAACTTCTTCGTCAGGAGTCTGTCACAAAACAGCAATGGTTTGATCTGTTTTCGTAAGTAATTTTTTTAGTATCTTACATCCTTCTACATAATAGGAATACGTGTACTGCTCCTAATACAGAAGTCACATATGACATAGACTGTGTGGAAAAACAGAACAAAAGTACTATTTGAGTTTTATTAAGAGAGAAGTGTGCCTACATCACTGTAAATGTGCAAAATTAGAGTCTTGCTGAGATTCAGGTCTCTGCAAATAGGGTGGCAAAAGAACAGCAGAGCTTTTTGACTTCAGCTGACCAGAGTAAATAAGTTTTATACCTGCCCACAAACTTACTCTCAGAATTAGAGAGAAAATGTTTACTGCTTTGTCAGTAAGTTTGTAAAAGGCAGCTTGCTGAATGTTACATTATTCTGATTTGAATGGCCTTCTTTTAAAATAACTGAAGAATGCTACTGAAGTAGCTGGGTGGTGCAGTTTAACTGGTATAATTTGAATAGTTTTGTACCGTAAGAGTGATATACTAATACTTTTCAGACAATGTTTGCATTAATGTACTTTCTGAAAATCCTGCCATTTTCTTCCTTTCAAAAAGCCAGAAGTGGCTTCCTGTTAGGTGATGATTTTCTTTTTTAAAATTCATAATTTGATTTTTGCCGTCATAATATGGAATTGATTTACAAAAGATACATTGGAAGTATATCTAAAATAATCTTTGTCTTAATGGATTTTTTTTCCCTCAAATACAATTGTAGTTTAAACCGGTAGACTCTCCTGCTTTTTAAAATTTTCACAAAAGTAGTTTTTATTTAAATGCAGTCTTGTTGCAGTCTGTGTCTTTATTGCTCTCTTTGATGAGGATGGTGCAGTGGCTCTTTTTACACCCGTCTTCTGCATCCTTCACACTTTTCTGCCAACCAAAAGGAACAGTAATTTATCATGTAATGGTTGTTAATATCTTAGGATGTGTCTGCTATAGTAGTTGCCAGAAACATGGTTTAGTTAAGGTAAAAATTCAGTTCTGAGTCATTGCTTTAATAATTTTGTAGTTCAATAATTTTGCATTGGGATTGAAACTTTCTGTTTATTATTTTTCTTGTAGCTGAATTATTGAATAGAACTTTATTACCTTCATGGCTAAAATAAGGCTGTTGAGGGAAAGGAACCCACTCTCCTAGGTTCATATTTTTGGACAGTGCTTTGTTAAGCTTCTTAATAAAAATTCAAAATCTGTAGGTGTCTTCTACTTGCCCTTTAAGTATAATTATCCAATCTTGCTTTTTTCCACTGCTCTCAGGAAACAGTGGCATTCTAAATGCAGTAACACCTTTTCTGCACATCAACGTTGTGGAAGTCTCACCAGTTAGGGAGAGCTCTGTAAATCCTGGGCCTGCACCTTTGATCTGTGTCAAAGGAACTTTTTACCTTGCAAGTTTTGTCTTTTCAGTTAAACTAAAAAAACTGCTTTTGTGTTGAAATAAGTTTATTCATTTAATAGGAGCAAAGTAATAACTTTAGATTATATGGTTGCTTTTCTGTGAAGATATGGCCTCATTAATGAAAGGCAGAAGAACCAGAGGACAGTAATGACTTCCTAAGCCATGTTGTATATGATATATGGGTAGGAGTGTAACTTTCTTTATTTAGTCTTCATTATGTAAAGAGTAGGAATTAAGTTCTATTTGCTGGGCTGTCAGGTAGGAAAAATTGTGCTTGATTGTTGATTAGAACTCAGAATTTTGCTTTGCGATGCTGTTTGGTAGCTTTTCTGCAGTAAGGTTCCACTTTAAAATGCTACCACTGCCATGAAATGTTTAAGTCATCTTATTAGACTAGTTAAATCATCTTTTAAATTACCTGATCCCTCAGAGTTCAAATTTCTCATTAAGAAGGTCTGTTTCCTTTGTAGCAACAAGGATGTTTTAGTGTTTGGATTGTGAAACTGTCAGTGAAGGCTGCATGTTAATGAGAATATTTTAGAATAGCATGGTTTGAGTAGTAATGCTGCTACTGGCAAGTGATTTCTATCTTTGTCAAAGAAAAGGTTTAAAAATTGTCCTTAACTCAGTAAGGATTATTGAATAGGTACTGAAAACAGGATTGCCTTGTATATCTCCTCCTCGACCACAGCCTTTCTCCTCGATAGGTTGCAATTACTTGCTTCCAAGACTTTTCTTAAAAGCCTCAGTCTCTTCCCCAAACATGTTTTCTTGCATGTGTCACTGGGATGTAACTGTATGTTGTTTGACAATAATAGGTAAAAAGTGTATTAATTTCTCAGACATACTGAAATTATGACTGTTTAAGCCTCATACATTGCAACATTAAAATTTGAGTAGCTGTTACTAAAAGGTGGATAAATTGTTTTCTAGAGATGTACATGCAGTTTGCTTGTGGGATGATAAAGGTCCAGCAAAAATCCATCAGGCTCTGAAGGAAGACATCCTTGATTTTATTAAACAGGCACAAGCAGTAAGTTCTTAAGGTTCCATAACTTCTATTCATATTGTTAGAAAAATAACCATATAGTTCTGACTTTCATTGGATCTAAATGCATTGCTTTTTTGTTTGAAATTTTGTGATTTTTCTGGAGATCAGAATGACCCTGCAAACTTCTATTGACAAAAAGAAGACTTAGCCTTGAGCATTTGCCGTGGTTCATTGTTTTCTCACAGTGCTTGAATCTGGGCTGGGTAGTGATTTTTGTGTTATATTAAAAAAACCCAGAACACAGCATTGTCTTTGTTTATCCAGCAGTACTTATGGAATTTTCTTCCATTTGAAAACTTCTTAAGGCAGAATTTTCCATAAGAAATTCCTGAGGGGGAAAAAATATCGCTTATGTAGCTTCAGTGCTGTGCTGACATGTTCATGGATGGCTTTAAAATAAGCCATATGTACAGCCTACCACAAATATCTGTGCTATCAACTCAGCAAGCTTAGCTGTCCAGTTTTATAGGCTTTCCTCAAGACAACTGAATTTGTCAGTAGATTCAAAGGAAATTCTTTTGTTTGCAAAACATGTAGCAAAAGATGTTGTCTGTAATAAGGGATTTAAAAGAAGGGGTTGTTGTGGTACTTTTAAAAAATATTAAAAAATCGCGACAAATGTTTGTAAAGGAAAAAATGAAAGTCTGTAAAATCTTTCTTTAGTGAAGTGATTTATGCCACTAAGGCTTTGCTTAAAGAAAATAGTTTCTTATGGAGGCATTTGTGTAACCTGGCATGTAAATGTTGACTTTTTAAGTTCCACAGCTTACTTGCTTACAGCATGCATAAACGCTATATGCTGAACTGAGGCCTTTGATATGGTCTGTGCTGGCTGTTATTTGAGAGGCAGTTTTTTAGGCATTTTGATAGCCATTGTACAATGTAGCTGTAGTTTCCAGGCTTTATTAAAATATACACGTTAACTAGCTGTCTGGGTCTAATGAAAGGCTGCTAGAAGCCATTGAATCAAAACTTTTCACGTGTAGAATAAGAACATAGTCCTTACAGGTTTATATTAAGCTTTTTTATATATGGTTGTGCCAGTACATGCCAAAGGTTTTAATATTTTTGACCTGCAGATGGCTTAGAAGGAGAAAAAAAGAAAAGATAATTTGGAAATTTTAAACTTGCTGACTACCTGTTTGCTGCCATCCTTCTTTACTCTTTAGGAAGGACCCATGTGCCATGGGTTAATAACTACTTCCGTAAGCTTAATAGCGCTTAAATATGCAGACTTTCTTATTCTGATATATCTGTACATTTGAATTTTATATAGGAGTTATTTTCAGTACAAGCAAAGTCAGCCCATATTTTGTGCATAAATTTGTTTATAAATTACCTTCTTTTCTCCCCCGCCCCTCCAGAGAGTGCTGAGTCATCAAGATGATACAGCTTTACTGAAGGCATATATAGTGGAGTGGCGCAAGTTCTTCACACAGTGTGATATTTTGCCCAAGCCATTTTGTCAATTAGAGATTACTTTAATGGGCAAGCAGGGCAGTAACAAGAAGTCTAATGTAGAAGACAGTATTGTCCGAAAGGTAAGTGATCGGTATTAAAAGCTTTTTTGCACTGTTTGCCTACAGTAACAGTATTGAAGGGACTCTGTAGCTGAAAATTAAACCGCACCACTCATGTAACATGATGTATCAGTTTGCTTTAGTGTGAGTCAGAACAACCCTGTCATTTTTTTTTTTATCTCTCCATGATAGTTTCACTTTGTTTCTCTAGTTTAGCTTTGACTATTAACAGTTTTGTTTGTGTGATTAAAGCACTTCTCTTTTGGGCTTTAGGTTTGTCTGGATTTTGGTGGTTGTGTCGTTGTTGTTGTGTTTTTGTTCGGTTGGTTGGTTTTGGTTTTTGGTGTTTTTTGTTTGGTTTTGGGTTTGGGTTTTCTTTTTAATTATGACTTGAATGCTGGAATGTCAAGTAGTTGTAAATACACCTACTTTTTGTATATTTGTGAGTAGCAAGTGTATCTGTATACATACGTGAGTAGTTTTTCTGCTCCTGGTTTATGTCCCTAGGCCAAAAGCTTAACTGGGACATATCTCTGCATTTTATAAATGACTGATTAAATTCTGTCACATTAAATATGACTATTGATATCTCAAATTCCTGTTTTTTCTCCAAACTGGCAGTCATATCAATGAAAAGATTGGACATGTAGAATCTTGTGGATATGATTTTTTTACTGTTTCATATTAAACTTGTAAAGAAAATCTAGGGCTTTGAGTATGGAGTGCTCAGTGTTCTGAGTCCCATGAATAGTGGTCCTGGAAATTGCTTTAGTCTTTTATTATAAGGAAAATGAAACGTATCAGTTGTAAAGTGTTAAGTACTTTAGTTTAACATCTTTCATTATTCCTTTTTATTGGAGAAAGTGTCTGTAGGGAAACGAAATTTCTTTAGTGGTCTTTAATTTGGTATTGAGGATCACTTTAACTGTTCCCCTATCTGCAGGATGGGAAGTGCAAAATAGTTTGAATGCCTTACTTTGGGCGAGGTTTTTTTCCTTTGCCCTTCTGTTTTGACATCTTGTCCCCTTTACCTCTTGAGGAAATAGAAGAGAAAATAGCAGCAAAGAGAGGAATCACCATCTCACATTACCTTTTTAGTTTTCATTGTTTGCTAGAGAAAGCATGTGATCTTATTAGGTTCACCAAGATCTGGAAAACGTGAACTCTTAACTCTGCCTTATGCAGAAGGCAGGAGAACTAAGAAATTTAATGTCAAATGGACAAAGTAGTGAGGAGAATCTGGGAGAAAGAACTGGTTTCTAACAGTTCAGGTTTTGGTCAAGATTGAAGCTGATGCAGTTGTCTCATATGCAGTCCAGAGAGGACCAGTTCATCATTGGGACATTAAAGCCCAGAGTCTCCAACCTGTCTCATTATTTCATATTCGCTGCCAAAGGTCACTTGCTGCTTCTGGCATCATTCTCTGTAGTTTTCTAAAAAGTGCTTTGTGGAAACTTTTCCCATGCTTGAGTAGTTCTTCATATAGTCACTCAAAACGATATATGTGTTTTCCTTCACATATCTGTATAAAACTTCCTTATCCATAATGTCTAGAAGCAGTTTGACCATGACAAAGTCATTAATGTGCCTGCCCAGTTGCTTGAGACTATCTCACTATTTTCTTCTCCATTTTTTACTCACTTCAGCTCTTGTAAACTAGTTTTCTAATTGCACAGTGCAACATAATATTTATATCAATAAAGTTCAAGTAATGAGAAAGGAAGCATAATTAAATAAAGCTTTGCTTCTAAGAGTGTTTCAATGTTGTAAACATTCTCTTCCAACATGAATGACTTCAGTTTCAGAAATGGAAATTTAGTGGAAATTGAGAGACAGTTATGGAGAAGTTAAGAATAAAGTATGCTAAACTTAACTCTCTTGAAAGGATATCCAACTTTTATTAGGTGCTTGCTGTGTTACAAATCTAAAATTTACAAAGCAAGAATGCAGTAAGATCATCTAATCTTTAATATTAACTTCACCATACAATGGTGTCAAGTCATCATAGGTTTGTTTTTAGCAAGCTTATTCACAGTCATGAGGTAAAGTTTGAATTGGTAAATTTTATGATTTTAACCTGCTTTCCACTGCCAGTGTAGACCAAATATTATCGTGCTTAAATTCCATTATTAACAGTTACTGTCAAGTTTGTAGATAGTGTAAGTTTGAGCTTTTTTCCTAAAGTAATGAAATGGCCTGAGTTCGATAGAAAAAATAACATTATCCTTCAAGCTTTGGCATAATTTCATTAGTTATTCAGTGGCATATAGATAGAGCCAGATCCAGTGTCTGAGGGGAAAAAATTAACCCTAGTGGCTTGAAGTTCAAAACAAACTAGGATTTTTAGCAAACATGTAGCATACTTCAAGATTTACTACTGAACAGCTAATAGGGATGAGGTGGGCACAGGTATGGTGGTCAGGTGTAATGCAATGCATTTGCAGCAGCATTGGTAGGAATCACTAAAAATTAATAAATCACACAATGGAATAAAAAGGGACCCATTGAGTGATGAGGATTTTGATAGGAGGCTGCATAACTAATTTTAAAACTTTGCACTGTTTAAATGGGATTTGGAGTTTTTTATAAATTACATATGCATCACTTGCATACTGAACTTTCTTGTTAGATAAATGCAATCTGAAACCATCAGTCTTTTTCTTTACATAAGAAAATTAAGAAAAAGCCTGCCAAATAGTCGACTATATTTGGATGTTTGGCTCAGGAGTACCCCCTGGTACTGCAACTCTGATACATTGCATTGCTGGAAAAGTTACCTGACTAATTACCGTGAACTGTAGAAATAATACAGAATTATAGAATTAATATATGCATTACAGACTGATTTCCCCTAGCTGTCCAGTTACATAAAGCAAGCTTAGAAGGTAAGCTGAATATTACTTCTATAACAAGTTCAGAGAAAGATGAAATTCTACTTTAGCTGAACTGCTGTATGACCTGGAAATTACATTGTAAATTGCTTGATTTCTGTTTCTGATCTCTTTCATGTCTTTTGCACCCACTTAGGTCTGCATGTACCTTTCTGACAGGATTTTTTTTTTTCCTGATACACAGCTCATGCTAGATACATGGAATGAATCCATATTTTCCAATATAAAAAATAGACTTCAGGACAGTGCAATGAAGCTAGTTCATGCGGAAAGACTAGGAGAAGCTTTCGACTCTCAGCTCGTTATTGGAGTTCGAGAATCATATGGTATGTCTTGCACAGGCTGATCTGTTGCCTCCTCATTTTAGTAAATTAATTTTCTTCATACAAAGTTGGCAGTTGTGGTAGAGCTGAAATTATTATCTCAGCATTTGGTATTGATTTTTTTGTTGTTCTTGCTGGTACATGATACCGGTTAAATTCTGTGTATTATCTTCAGCTTCTAAGTGATTTACCTCTATACCAGTTACTGCAAAATCCATGTTTACGAAGAGAAAACTTTCTGATCTTTTAGAGTTGCAGATATAACTTTGTCTGTACTCCTTTACATGCTGTTTCTGATTCTTCAGACAGTTTAAAGAAGAAATGCTGAACAGGTTACATTTAAGACTCAGTCGTTTTCTTTGTTGCAGAACAGATCTGTATATCTGAAACCTCTGTGGCATTTCACCACTGTCTGATGCTTTGCAGCCTGTTGAATGAAACTTGTGGCTTCTCTCGGATGGCTTTATAGATGTCCAATCCTAAATTTTTTTAAAGCATATTCTATTTAATGACTATTCATTTCCAACTAGTGCAACTCCAGTAAGCTAACTGTCTCCGTTCTTGTAAAACAGGAAAAAAATAAAATGAAGACATTGTTATTCTAATAACAGTGTTGAAGAGAAGCTTTTTGTTCAGTCAGGTGGAGAACTCTTCACTTTGAGACATTATGCTGAGCCTGTTTTTTCTTCTTCCTTACAATTTTCCATTTGTGTGTGTATTTGTGATTACTGTGTTTGTATCTGAAGTGCTGGAGCTAACTACGCTAATAAGTTTCCAAGACTTGAGAGTAAGTTTGGACTTTCTCTTTGCAGTTAATCTTTGTTCTAATCCTGAAGATAAACTTCAGATATATCGGGATAACTTTGAAAAGGCATATTTGGATTCAACAGAGAGATTTTATAGAACACAGGCTCCTTCTTATTTACAACAAAACGGTGTACAGAATTATATGAAATATGTAAGTAAAAATTCTGTTGTAATTTTGTTCTGAGAGTGTTAGTGCTTAAAATGATTGCTGTTCTATTTTTGCACAGGCAGATGCTAAATTAAAAGAAGAAGAGAAAAGAGCACTACGATATTTAGAAACAAGACGTGAATGTAACTCTGTAGAAGCAGTGAGTATAATGTGTAGAAAAATTACATATTTTATATTTATATAGTATTATTGCAGTTTTTATTTTTCTGTTACAGTATTATTTGGTAGCACTAAATTGAAACAGTTTGTTTTATGGTTTTTAATTCCATGGGGTTTATGGTAATTAATTTGCAAAAATACGTATTGCTTTCCAATGGTAATCTACAATTTCTGAAGGTACTTTAATTGTACATGTAGAACAAAAGTTCAAACTGAAGGACATGTTTTTATTCAGATTGGGTTTTGCTCTTTTATTTTGAGTCGGGTATGGTTGGTTTTTTTCCTATGTTTGAAAATAAGCTGGCCAATCTGTTTGGCAAAGGGTTTCTCAGTGCTTGTTTAGAATACCTGAAAGAGTTATTGTTCATTGCAAACAAAAGTAGCTATAGAAATTTCATTAAAACTATAAGAGATTTCCTCTTAGGCTGAAATATGGCCATTTAATATAAAGGGTATTTTTCTTTTTTTCCTTCCCCTTCTTCCCTCTTGAGCCGTATTTTACACAGTTCAGATTCTGGAGGAAGATTTCACTGCAGTGAATAGTTCATAATTGTCTGTGTTGAAATTAGTTCAGGAAACAGGTTATTTTAAATAAATTCCTTTTAAATCTGATTTTTTTTTTTCAGTGGATCAAAATGTGCTTTACACCTTTTGTTAAGCTGTGAATCATTCATTCTGCAAAGCTATAAATTGTAACCCATATAAAGAGGCTGACAAAAGAGAGATGGTCCTGACATGTACATGCAGTTTCTGTTCTAGATCTAGGGCCTTGTTCAAGCCATCCAGCCTGGTCCAAATAGGGTATGCTGGAATGAGAACTATTCTTAGCTCTTGGATGTATACTTGAAAATTAAGTAGGGTAGTTAGTGTTCCGAAAGTGGTGCCTCCCTTGAGAGGAAAGAGTTGAGAGAAATACTAAGCTTATTAATGGTTTGGAGGAGACTTTACCGCATTTATGAACCTAAGCATTTTGGAGAAATATGGTTCCTGTGTAGATTCTATTAAAACTGCATATACTTTTCATGAATCAGTGAATGAAATCATTATTTTATAGAGCTAGTAGTTGAGAACAGGCTAGATTCTGTGTCACGGCAAACTTGAGACACGTCAGACTTTGGTGTTCAGATGGCTACATGAGCTAATTCTGTGTTTAATGTATTTCAGCTAATGGAGTGCTGCGTCAATGCCCTGGTGACATCTTTTAAAGAGACTATTTTAGCTGAATGCCAAGGCATGATCAAACGAAATGAAACAGAAAGTAAGTGAAGCGTCAAGAGCAGTGCAGGATGAACCCAGCATCGACTGCATAAAAATAGATTCGTGTGTAGATATATCAAATTACGGTTTTTAATAGATGGTGGCAGTCTTTCATAGAAAAACACTACTGCTCATGAACAATTTTATCCCACAAAAAAAGTACCATCATTGGTTCGTATTTTTTTCTATCACTTTTAAAATCTATGTGTACAATAACCTAATTTGAATGAGTGGATAGCTCTCATCTTACTTGGGAAAAAAAAAAAAGAATATTTTGCGTTCTGTTTTCTTTTTTTTTCCCCTACATTTACTTTCATCAGGCTGACCAGCTCTGGTAAATGCTATGAATGTCTTTACCTTCTATTTGAGTACCTAGATACAAACACTTCCCCTTCATTTCAACCCCTCGGCCCATTTACACCTGGAAAAAAAGTGAAGCATCTCTTTACAAAGCTTTTTTTCTGAAAGGCAGGGAGAAATTTTGCTTCTAACTATTGGTGCTGGACCATAGGTCAAGCGAACCAAATCTCTGCAAGCTGTCGATGTGTCAGTGTGACTATTGAAAGTTAGCTCTGCATGCCTTTTGGAAGTTTTGGTTTTGTGTTTTTTGTTTTTGTGGGTTTTTTTAACACTACTGCCAGAAATTGAGAGGATAGTGTGATTCAGAAGTCTTGTGTTGGTCCCGTATGATAAAACTAACTAGATATGTCATTAAAATGTCATAATCAAGTAGAAAAATTGAAAAAAATAAAAGCTGAAATCACAGGTTTCTTTGAAGTCTGGGTATCCTGCAGCCAGAGAATATTTACTATTATCTTAGGAAGTTTTAATTTCTATGGAAATGTGAAAACTGTTTTATGACTTAGAATATTGTAGAAAATACTTCTAAAGCTCACATTTCAGAAAATATTCGACCTTAAAACTATGTCATACTGCTCTGTTCCTCTAGCAGCATGATTTCTGGCAGTAGTCCAGAGCTAAATGTAGAAAGCCTCAAAACTTCTTACGAGTATATGTTACAGCCTTTGGGAGAATACAGGAGGCTTATGTAAATGCAGAGCTTCAGAAGGGCTCATCTGTGGCAGCCAAAGCATCTTTCTAAAGAAACCTGTTGAAATATTCACACAGTCCTCTCCTGTGGCTGTGTCTGCCCCGTGTATAGTGCTTGGTTGCAAAGTACTTGCACTTAGTTAGTAAGAACTGTGTGAAATGTTTTAATGAGGGACGCAGGTGCAGATGACTAAAACGTAATTAAAGACTGGAGCTATACATAGTAATATATACATCTGATAGTGTCTTCTGCTGTACTTTGCTTATGCATGTGACTTTCTGGTTTTAGGTGCCCCAAAGAATTTAGTGATGTTGTCATTATTAAACAGCAGTGACAAAGAAAGAACTCTTTTGCTGGGTTTTTTTGGCTATGAGCTGGGCAATACTGTAAAACACTCTTGTTATATTAAGCACATGCTGTGCAAAGGAAGGAAGGAATGTTTCCCAGCTAAAAATTGTCAAATATGACATAGCTTGCAAAGACTTCAGAAATGACTTAGTATGCTTCTGTTTGCTTATAGTAGTGGGAAGGCTAGGCATAACTTGTATTCTTGAAGTACAACAGAAATAAAAAGTACACTTGGCTTTTATGAATTAAGAAGGAAAACAGACTAAGTTCCTCACCAGCTACAGTATGGATTTCTTTGCTGTTCAGTGTCATAATGTATTCTGAGAGAAATTCCAGTGAAATATTCCTTTTGGTTTTGTTACTTTGAAATCTGTCTTTGAAGAATCTGAGATATTTTGGGTTCCTGCAGTTTTAGGGATGCACCTGTAGTCTTCCTTTGCCACTGATTCTTAGGACAATTTTTTTCTTGAATTATTCATGCCACCACTACTTTACAGGAACAGATGTAGAACCCTTTCATCTATATTTTTATTTCTCTTTTTTCTGCCATCTCTTCCTCCCTCTTACCCTTTTTAAAGTACAGCTTAAAAGATCCAGTAAAAGTTGAGTGAGCTCTTTGGACTTTACGTAAAACAGTGCTGCCATCACTTACAGTACATCTAAATTGCACTGAAAATGCCTCTGACTCAGTTTTTTTTTCTGGTTCCTGAAATCCTGTCATTCAGTCCATTGTGAGTTGTCTCTAGTACTGTTGCAAGTTGTTACTGAAAGTTGTTTTTAGTTTCCATTCTTTAATTTGCATTGTTACGTTCTAAAAGGATTTTTTTCCTTGTATGTGCCTTGCTTTTCTCTTTGCTCCTGCAGCGGCTGTTGAGATACAGAAGTTGGTAACATACTTCATTCTAAGTAGTGACAAGATCTTGATGTTTGTTGCTGGCAGAAGTATTGCTGAGGAGACTTTTCGCCTTTCACAGTAGACACAACACTGTCTGTGACAGACACAACACTATAGTGAATCTATAAATTTTTTTCTATCAAAAAAAAGGGTCAGAGTCCATGATTGATCTGTTCTACTTCATTAAGCAGAGTCCTTTGCTGTGTTGAGTTCCAATCTCTGTGGTCTCTCTACAACAATCTGGTGACCTTAATCCTAGTGTTCTTTGTGGACAGCTTTGTCAAGATGATTATTGATGTTTCAGTACCTTTTTTTTTTTTTTTTAAGCAGTGTTGAAATATCTTCAGAAAAGTAGACAAAGCATATAATTTTTTGAAGTTTTTGAACTGGTAACTTCCAGAAAAACTAAATAAACTCTTTGGGAAGAAAGAGTTCACTGTTTGCCTTAGTTTTGCTTACTTCAGAATTTTACATGCTTTTAATTAAAAAAAAACATTGTAGGTGGTATTGGAAGATACACAGAGACAGCTCTGTTTGGCTTTAATTTAAAATTAAAAAATGTCTTGAATCCATACAATTTGCTGCATAAACTGCTGTAGGCTTCTAACTGAGAGAGACACGTTTTTGCCAGGGATTACAAGGCAGGCAGAACTTGGATTTAATTCAAATTGCCACTGATTTTAGGGGGTTTTCTTCAAGCTTGTGATACTATATGCATGAGCAAGTATTGCATTGCAATAAATATCTGTCTTTGCCTTCAGAAGAATCTACTTCTGGAACCAGAATTAGAACAGTACTCAAAACATGTTTCTTTTTAAGGAGTGAATGGGATTATCTGTGCTTTACATATTTAGTGTTCCACTTGATATATCCCTGGCAGAAATGCAGTATATTTGGATTTTATACAGTTTTTTGACTGCTAGCTTCATCAGTATTCGTGTCTTTCAGAGTTGCATTTAATGTTTTCACTGATGGATAAAGTTCCGAATGGCATAGAACCTATGCTAAAGGATTTGGAAGAACATATTGTTAGTGCTGGACTGGCAGACATGGTAGCAGCTGCTGAAACTATTACTACTGTAAGTATATGGTTTTTAATAAACTAATGCTGAAAAAACAACTTTCCAGAAGTTAAATACTCTCTATTCGTGGAGCAAACTTGTGAATGGAAATAGTTCTTGAAGATTTTATCTTTAAACTTGAAATTTTGATCCACTGAAAATTTTAAATGTCTTCAGGGTACCTTTAAATTCTTAACAGTTTCAGTTGTATCTTTAAAAAGTGAATTGAATTTGCAGTAAAGAAAAGGTTATAAATTAAGTGCATGGGATGCTTATATGATAGGATTGTGTTAGCTTCTAAATTAAAAAGGCCTAAGCAATTTTTCCAGAATTCTAACTCCCTGGTGAAATTTGAAATTTGCTTTCAATCTGCAAATGGTTGTTTAGTGTGGAAATTATAAGGTTTTTTCCCCTCACTGTTCTTCTTCAGCTTTGTATCTGGGTCTAGAAGGCCTGAGTGTCTGCAGCAATTAGGATGTGTCTTTTATTTCTCCTTGAAAACTTCTTTTTGTTTTTAAAGTTATTGCATAATATTTGAAAGTTATATATATTTTTGTATATATAACTTCCAAATACCGTCCTGAAAGTCTGTGTGTAGGCTTACATGCTGTAGAGATCTTCAGTAGAGAGAATAAAGATAAAATGCAGTCATAGTATGCAGGCTTTTGAGGATACAACATTTTTACAGATTAGGGAATTATGTATAAGCTCACACTGAATTCTGTGGAGCCTTGGTCTTTTATTTGATTTTTGCCTCTTTAGGATTCTGAGAAATACGTAGAGCAGTTGCTCACGCTATTTAATCGGTTTAGTAAGTTGGTTAAAGAAGCTTTTCAAGATGATCCAAGATTTCTTACTGCAAGAGATAAGGTATGTGTTTCTGCTGGCCTTTTGTTTTCAGTATAAGAATTGTTGTAATTCATATTATGATGTCTCTGAAGTCGTTGTGCCCAATCACTGTTAAAAGTAGATGCTGCTCTTACTCTAGTAAAAATACAGACTAAAACATTGATGAAACTTTCTACCAAATGATAAGCTTTTAATTTCTGTTGTAGTCCTGCATAAATTGGCATGTGCTCAGCTTTGTAATGTTGTAGAGCACATTAGAAGATGATCTTTGTGTTGAGAATCTTAATGTCTGTTTCAGCAATAATTTTAGAATTTACTGCATATTTTTCTCATGACTTCAGACAAGCAACCTTCTCCATGTAATACCTTCTTGTGCTTTAAAGTAAAGTAGTATGTTAATGGAAAAGAGGAAAATGTAAAACATCCGATAATGGGAAATAGAGTCATAGAATTGGAATTCTCAAATAGAAAATCAAGTATACAAGCTTTGGGCTAATAAAAAATATCAAATTAATTTCATGTTACAGTAGTATAAAGAGAGATAAGATCTTTGCAATTCATATCAGAAAGAAATTGAGTAAAGCACCAATAATCTATAATTATTTTTCAGGCGTACAAAGCAGTTGTGAATGATGCTACAATATTTAAACTTGAATTGCCATTGAAGCAAAAGGGGTGAGCCATATAACATTTATGTGAATCAAGGTTTTCAAAATGTCTGTTCATAAAGTAACACTGTGTTTAAAAAGGCTTTGTGTTCTTTGCATAATGAATTTCAGATTGCTAATTGACCTCTGGTGATACCCTCTTCACATGGAAGTGCATCAGTGAATGGCAGCAGCCTGTTTAAACTCAAATTTGCTTGGAATATTTGGGGATCTATTCTCTTATACTAATGAGTCAGTCTTAGCTGAAGTTAATCATACCTTCCAAATTTAATTCCAAAAACTTGTATAATTCTGCTGCAACTTCAGGAAAGGTGCTGAGTTAAAATGAGGCAGTAATCTTTATGGCTGATTAGGGTATAACCATCCACAAGTTGTTTTCCACCTCCTCTTGTGCCAGCTGTGAGTGTGACCTGTCCGGCTGTTACATTTTTGTTTCAGTGCAGGATTAACCAGGTTAGTTTAAACACCTTCCAGTAGATTAGGCAGACCTGCGTGACTCGAGAAGAAGGACCATGCTTTCAGTGGCCGCTCTGCTAACTCAGCCAAGAGAAGGTAGCAGTCAGTTAATTGATTGTTAACATTTACCATGTGATGTGCCACTTGAGTAGGACTTTGTATGTATTAGGTTGTTGGGATTGCTTATATGTAGTTAGTAGTCTGATTTACTATGGAATCAAAGCTTATGTAGCTGGGATGCCAGCTTCCCTTTCCAATTACTACTTTTCACTGTTGTCAGCATCTTGAAGACTCCTGTTCAGAAATACCTTGGAACACATGGATTAAATAAGGGTTCTGTCTTGTAATAACCAAGAGACTAGTGATCTGCTTGTACTTCAGTTGGTCTTTAGGAGGCCAGAAGACACTAGCCTGCAAGCTGCTTCATTAATTAAAAAAAGAAGGACAAGTTGTCTGAAAGTGTTAGTTCTGTCTATACTAATTGATGAGGGGGTGAGAGAATGATCAAGAACACTGGATTCCTGAGCTTGTTTTGGGCCCTTGAGAGTAGCAATCACGTTGGTGCCATCTGACTCTAGGAAGGGATTGGTCCTTGGCACTGGTTTTACTCACCAGTCTGGAGACAAGTTCAGAATATGACCTTGTGCTTGCATGAATTTTTAAGAACCACAGTCTGTCTACTGTAGCACCTTCTGGTTTAACTTTAGTCTGCTTTTAATCTCCCAGCTGTTAGTCCACGCTTTATACCTGTCTTGAAATAATTGTATCCTGTTACTGTATGATAGATGTGTTGAGTTTTGCAGTCTGTGAAGTTTGGTGAAGGAAGCTGTTCTTGAAATTGCATTACAGCACACTGACAAGATGAGTGAAACATTTCACTGCAGCATTTTTAAATCCTTCACTGGAGTACTTTTTGCCATGCAATATTTATTTGTTTCAAACTGTAGTTTCAACTTCATCCTTCATTGTTAGACTTCTAAAATTATAAGCAATTAAAACGATCAAGCTGTAGAAGCTCTCTGAAGTGTTTGGAAGTATTTATTCTTTCAAGAAGAAAAGGGTGTTATCCCTCATTTTTCATTAATTTAGTGAGGTTATGAATTCACCACCAGGGTCCTTGCCAAGGGAGAGTGGTCTGTCTTGTTAAGTGTGACTTCTCCAGAGTAGCAGGATTCTGTATGGTTTGAAGATGTGTTGTTCTTCTTTTATCTAGTGTTGGATTGAAAACACAGCCTGAATCCAAATGCCCTGAGCTTCTTGCTAATTACTGTGACATGTTGCTAAGAAAAACACCACTAAGCAAAAAACTAACCTCTGAAGAAATTGAAGCAAAACTTAAGGAAGTGGTATGTTTTTGCCTTCTACTTGTCAATTATTCTGAGTAATGAATTTGTTTGTTCTATTTCCTTATGTGGGTCAAGGCTTTGATCTTCAAAAACAGTTATGCAAGGTGTAATAGTAGGGAAAAGAGTTTATTATGTTAATGAAGTGTGTGTAAGTGTGTATGTGTGTTTAAATCTTGTAAATCATTCAGTGTCTCATATCTCCTGTGTCAGTTCACAGAATTGATATGCTAAATGCCTATGTGAGACTATAATGTATTACAATAACTAATGTTAGTTAAAAAATAATACAGGAGATTTTTACATACCAGTGCCGATGTCTTTTTTGATGTAAGAGTATTTCTTGATATTTGAATGAAGAAATTGGAGGTGTGATATTATGAAAGATTCATAGCTGATGCCTCTGATAGTACTAACACCATTACCCTTAAGGCAATGTCACATAGCCTTTTTCTACTTCACAGTTTCCTTCTTGTACCATTCAAAGACTTGTCTGATTGACAATGCAAATAAATATGTTAAACTCTATTTTTAACAGCTTTTGGTACTTAAATATGTACAGAATAAAGATGTTTTCATGCGATATCACAAAGCTCACTTAACAAGACGTCTGATATTGGATATATCAGCTGATAGTGAAATTGAGGAGAATATGGTGGAATGGCTCAGAGTAAGTAGCGTGACACCTTTCTTTGGTTGTGCCTCATGCTTGTGGTTAATTAATATTCCCACTCTTGAACTTAGATGAGGTTTGTCTTAAGTTGCAGGCCACTCAGGGCATCTTATATTTCCCTTTTGCCAAAAACTTTGTGAAATTTAAACCGCTTAGCCCTTTTCTAAGGGCTAATAGTGGTAGTGGTAGATTTTAAAATGTTTCACATACAATTATCTCAAAGCTTCATAGATTCCATATGCAAATGAGCAAAATGCAGTATACTTGTTCGGGTATGTAAATAATTTGAGATGCATTCTAATTATGAAATTTTATGTACATTAGACTATTATTTGCATGCCTTAAACATTCCTTCAAATCTCAGAATTCATTGTTTCCTTAATGCATGTATATGTTCTTCAGCACTTGGATTTCTTTAGAAGAATCATCATATACCCTAAGGGGCAACTACTTATGATCCATGAAAGAAACACTTTCTATTGCGTTGCACATTCACAGTTACTGTAAAGTGATTGCACCTGTGTACTTCTATGCTCTTAATTTTTTCAAGGTTGCTATTTTGTTCGTAGTTGTCTATGTCATTGTTCAGTGTTCTGTTTGTTTATATAGGAAGTGGGAATGCCAGCAGACTATGTAAACAAGCTGGCCAGAATGTTCCAGGATATCAAAGTGTCTGAAGACTTGAACCAGGCCTTCAAAGAAATGCACAAAAATAATAAACTTGCTTTACCAGGTATTGTCTTCAAATTATTTGCTATTCTTCATTTCTTGTAGCGTAAGAATAGTTCTGTTAAATCTTGTTAAAAATTATGTCAACTGCAGGTTGAATTTAGTCATCGTGGCATTGTTACCCTTGGATTGGAAGTGTTTGTAGACCCTGCTTTCTCTTGCAGTTGATACAGCTGGAGCTGTATCATTCTGTGTGTTGTTGTGAAGTTTCATTGTGAGTAATCTTGTAGGTACAGACTCCCTCCTCTTGTAGATAGATTGTAAGCAGGGGCTTGAATCAGCATGAGCCAGGTGAATGCCTGAACTACTCACTTCTTTTATGCCCTCATCCCTCTTCATGAGTGCACCATGCTGTGCTCCTCCTTTATCTGCCAGCAGGAGAGCTAGACCATGCTATGAAGAGCTTAAATCACATTTCTGAGATTAAGTTTCACTGATGAGAGAGGCTGAAGAACATCCGGTATTGGACATGCCACTCCTGAAAACCTTTGAGTAGTTCTTACAAGCTATAAAACTGCACCAGGGCTTAAGGAGCTCTGCAGAAGCAAGCCAAAAAAACAGATTTCAATCAGTATTGTTGGCAGAAAGCCAATGGTGCATAAATAGAGCACCTTAATGTTTAAGCAGGTAGACACCCTGCAACTTTCTGAAAATTCAGTCCTCCATAATTGTACACAGAGAAAACAAAAAATAAATCTGTTTTATCTATCAGTCGTACCTGGAGATTCATATAATCCAATATCATCTTGCAGCTGACTCTGTGAATATTAAAATTTTAAATGCTGGTGCCTGGTCTCGAAGTTCCGAAAAAGTGTTTGTCTCACTGCCCACGGAATTAGAAGATCTCATCCCAGAAGTCGAAGAATTTTATAAAAAGAATCACAGTGGTAGAAAACTCCATTGGCACCACCTCATGTCTAATGGAATTGTAAGTGTATGGTTTTCAGTGTATCAATCTCAATGACTGTACTCTCTGTGTATTTATCATAGTAATGAAGCTTGTGACCCAGAAAGGCTTATGAGTGAAATTTTCATCCTCTTCACAGATAACATTTAAGAATGAGGTGGGCCAGTATGACTTGGAGGTAACAACATTTCAGCTAGCTGTGCTGTTTGCATGGAACCAAAGACCCAGAGAGAAGATCAGCTTTGAAAATCTGAAACTGGCAACTGAACTCCCTGATGCAGAACTTAGGAGGACTTTATGGGTATATCCCTTTCTCTTGAAACAGATTGCTTCTTGGTTTTTGTACTTTGAAATACTGGATTAGTATTTTGAAAGCACTGTCAGATAACACATTGAAACTGAAACATGAACACCTTTCTTGCTAATTAATCAGTTGTAATGTTGGCTCCTTGCACTACTGCTGAGCACACACAGCCTTTACATTAACATGTTCATTAACATCTCTACCCAGTATTACCTTACAAGCTTTTGGGAACTGCAAGATTTTTTTGACCATATGCTGCCTAAAGCACAGAGTTATGATTGTGGTTTGTGGAGTGGGACTGGTCTAATTCTAGGAAATTAGTGGCACCTGATAAATACATGTTGCTTAAAAATAACTTCAGTGTTTGCTTTATCAGATTTCTAACTATTTAGCTCACAAATAAAGAGAGAAATGACATAAATCAGACTTAACACCGCTTCTGTAGCCGTGAGTTTGTGTATTGTTCTACTTCATGTGGTATTTTGCATATGCTAACACGTTTCAGAAGGAGATTTGGTAAACTGTGTCCCCTCTCTCTGGTTTTACTGGTATCTTCATATTGCCCTCTAGCAGCTCCAAACAATGCTATGTGGTTCCCTCACTACAGTCTGCACAGCAGTGAATTATGTTCTTAGAAAGTAATTGTTTCCATTTAGAAAGTCTGGTGTTTTATTTTCATTCTTTCCCCCCCCTCCCCTTTTCTCTGTAGTCTCTTGTAGCATTTCCAAAGCTGAAACGTCAGGTTTTATTATATGAACCTCAAGTCAATTCACCCAAAGACTTTACAGAAGGAACCCTCTTCTCGGTGAACCAGGAGTTCAGTTTAATGTAAGATGATGTTTGAAAAGTAAAATAACAATGTACTATTTTGTAACTAAAGGAATTCACTTTAACCTTTTTTCTTGAAATTTTTCAAAATTAAGCTAGACACATGCTTTGCTGCCCTATCCTTGCTTAGTTTTGGCTATAGCCATGCTTCAGGTAGGTGGCTGGACTAGATGACCTGCAGCAACCCCTTCAGACAAAATGTAATTTCTATGAAATTAAATTTCTTAAACACCTAGGGATGAGGTGCAAAGTTGGAGGCTTTGCTATGTTGCTGTTACCAATGAGCCCATGATGTTTCATGAAAGGACAGCCTGTAATCAGAGCACTAGTGCTGTATTGATTATTACACATGCACAGAACTTCAAAAGCAGAGTGATAAATTTAAAAAGGAAGTGAAACTGCTTAATAATATGGTGTGCTGTCAAAAGCTAGGATTTTTGCTGTGGCTCTCACCAGAGTATCTTTATTGCTGTAAGAATCTTGATGCTCTTTTCCTGGTGCTTTGAAAATCCTTCAGAGAGCAAGATAATATCCAGAGAGAATATCTAAATGGTATATACTATGCTCAGCATGTTTGGGGTTTCTTCCTGCCTCTATTATCAGTGACTGTGATGAGAACTGGCTCCTTGCTAGTAACCTCAGATTTTGTGCCTCATACTCAATAGCAACTGGACATATGGATCTGTGGAGAAAGGGATAGGTGACAAATCTGCTTCCCCAGGACTTAGTTTCTTGCCCAGGGCCATAATACTTATTCCTGTCCTCAGGATTCTGAGCTTTGGGAAATGATGAGAGGACATGGCAGAAGAGACAGGCTGTACAGAAAATTCATGGGTAATCACTAAAGAATGCCATCAGCTTTCTTTGTTACAGTAGCTGGGTTTTGTCCTTCTTTTCTGCTAGACAGACAATTTTGATGGAATATTAGCTAGTCCTGAATTTTGTTGTGAAAACTTCCTCCCAACTGTACTTTTATATCATTAAATTGAAATATACTTCTCTGAAATTTTGTTCTTTAAAGCGATACTGGTAACTTTTCATCTTCAGACATTAGCAGTTTAATCTGATGGATTTAATCATAATGCTTACTAGCACTGTTTAGGTTTTATTGTGTGGAGATGTTGGCATTGAGTTTTGATTTGTCAGCCAGCTGTCTCACTGCTGTGATGCTAATAGCCCCTAAATGTCTGATATGTGATGATATTCCTTGCAGCTGTAATTTAAGTTTAACAGGAATTCCATAATTGAAAGTGGTTTGTTGTTTGATTTTTTTTTTTGCTTACTTTCATGCAATACAACTTTTTCAGAAAAAACGCTAAGGTTCAGAAAAGGGGCAAGATAAATTTGATTGGTCGATTGCAACTTACTACAGAGAGAATGCGGGAAGAGGAAAATGAAGGAATAGTCCAGCTAAGAATATTACGAACCCAGGCAAGTAAACCACCAGAGGAATATAAAATTACCCTATTTCTGGTTTTGTGTTATCATTATTGTAATTAGTTGTATTATCATTACATGCTGTCTGCAGTTGGATATCGATATATGAATTGAGTGCTTTTGAATCCCATTGGAAATTACTTTTGCTGTTTGACTTAGATTCTTTGTAAATACCTGATTTTGCACCTGTAGTTATCAGCCTCCTGTTCTGAAGTGCCAGGTCATCATTGTCTTTAAAGAGGGCGGAGCAGATATTAAGCAAGTGGTGAAGGCATAACAGTGTTGTGGTGGGTGACAGCAGCAGATTGGTAAAGTTGACTTACACTAGCCACCACCATGAGAACACAGTATTGTTGATCTTGAGATCTCTTTGGTCCGTGTGAAGAGGAAAATCTTGGAGATGGGTCCACACTGCAGTACCAGGAGCATGACTCTTCAAGAGGCTTTCTCCTTGGAAGGAAAGATTAAAAGTGTACAACTTAGCTGTACAAACTGCAGCTTCCTGCTTTGTGGTTGATTGTCCTTCAGTCAGCTACTCATGTCAAATCTTTTGAGCTGACAGTTCTAAAAAAAACCTGAATTTTTTTCTGGCATCAGAGGTCATTACCTACTATGGAGTTTCAAAGTCCCATTTTACCTTCAAGTTTCAGGTCTATTCTATCAGTCAGAGTAGATTCCAGGCCATGCACATTGTGAATTGTATCACCTGACATAACATATGATGTGACCATACTTGAAGCAGAAGGATTAATGCCCGGTTGTACTTATGAAATAAGAACTCCTTGGGAGTTCCAATTTTACATTCAGCTTGCATTTCATGAGGTGTTCACAAGATATACCACAAATCACCTAGGAAATGGTGACTTTGCCTCAGAGAATGAATGAATGTTTGGTTTTAGTGAGTAATTCATGCTGTAGGTATAGAATTTAACCGCTCCTTTGACTGGAATTGTCTCGTATCTCTTGCATCTGCCAGTGCATCATTCTTTTCCTTTATGAACTTCTTTGTAAAAGCAGTTTGATATCTACTTAGGCTAAGAAATGCAGCATCTATCTGATTTTTAAGGAAAAATACAGATTTCCTTGCTGTCTTTCCTTACCAGGAGCCCCCTATTAATGCTGTGTTCATTTTGTCACTTCACTCAGGCATTTAAAAGTTTGTTTGTTTGTTTGTTTCCTTCTTGTACCCCCCCAGGAGGCTATCATCCAAATAATGAAAATGCGGAAGAAAATTACTCATGCCCAGCTTCAGACTGAACTGGTAGAAATACTGAAAAACATGTTCTTGCCACAAAAGAAAATGATAAAAGAGCAGATTGAATGGCTTATAGAGCACAAATATATCAGAAGAGATGAGTCAGATATCAACACCTTCATATATATGGCATAATTTGAGGACTCTGCAGGACGCTGAGAACATAAATGGAAGGGTGCTTGGACAGACAGCTGCAACAGTTTGTGCTGCAGGAGGACTTGTTTTGACTTTTGTTACGTATTAAAATCCCTGCCTTACCTTAACTGAGGACTGTATTTTGCCAATCTCATTCAGCTAGCATGATGGCATTCCCTTCATGTTGCACACTTTCAACAGCATGCTGTTTTGTGGGAAATTTGCATTCATGAAGAGCCCATTGTGAACTTTTTAAAGTAGATTTGATTTACACCCACCAGGAAGAATACAGGTTTGGGTTTTTAGATGACCAGTACTTGCACAAGGAAAAAATACTCAAATATTCATGCACTGAGGAACTGCTATTAGTTTTGTTTTGGGTTTGTTTTTTTGTTTTGTTTGGTTTTGGTTTTCTGGGTTTTTTTTAAATGCAATTAGGACTAGAAGTAGCACTTTCACTTTTGTGTTTTGGATCAACAGAGTAATGTACTGTCCACCTTTGATCCTTTTTATGTTATAACATTTGAGAGACACAAACACATGCATCACAACTGATAAGTATTTGTTACAGTTAAAAGCTGTTGGCTAGAGCAGTGCTTCAATCTAGTAACTGGATTTTAATAATTGACACATTAAGTGACACAAAAGTAATTCCAAGTCATGGGTGATATTTTTCGCTAAGCAAGAGATCATTGTTTTTGTTTTCTGTAAACAAGTGGATATATGTTATTTGTTACCTTATTTGGACAGATGATTTGCTACAATCCTTTTTGAGAAGGTAAAGGTTTCTTGAATGATACTTCACTCTAAAAGCAGTTTTCATGGGAGTGTCTGCTATACTGAAGAGAAATACTAAGTGTATTTCCTTGTACATTTAATATTTGTATTCCAAATATTTAGGTATGACTACATATATCTGGATGCATTAAAGAGTAATTGATGCACAACTCCCTGAGAAAGAGAATAACACTTGAAGATCCCTGTACTGTTTCCTCAGTGGTAGCTTTTATATACATGCAAGGTTAATCCAATTGGACTAGTCAACATCTTTATATGAAAAAAAACCCTCTGCTTTTTATTTTGTAACTGGTAGGGTAGGAAATATAATTCTAATGAAAATGGTAAAAAGCTAAGGAAAAATACCTTGTTTAGTGTATGCGGAGAGAGTGCCAAATACACATCAGGAATTTCAACTTCTTAATGTTACCTCTTCTATTTTCAATCATCTGAAGTAGTTGTTTGGCACTGCCTGCCTCTTTGCTATTCTGAAGTGTCCCAGCATATATTGGACTGATACCATGAATCACAGGAGCACAGTGCCTGTCATAGGACAAAAGGTAAGTTGCGCTTTACTCTGTTCAGTATGAATATTTCTTGTATAAATCGCAAATGTGCAAACTTTTTTTTTTTTAATTAACCAGTTAATTGAACTACAACATCTAAAGGCCTCATCTTCTTTGATGATGAAAGGGGGAAGAGGATACAATTAACTTTAGTCAAAAAAGAAAGCCTTCCAGTAAGTAGGAGGAGTTCTACTTTCACATGGTTGCAGTAAAGTATGCAGTAAGAGTGGTTTAAAAGCAAACTCTCCAAGAATGGCTGTTTGCACTCTTAAATGGGCTGCGTGCTCTATTACTATTGTAAATGACTGAGAACAGTGGGTACTTGGACATCTGTTTGAGTAAGAAACTTTTGGTAGTGAGGGTTTCATGACCAAGAGACGGAGAGGAATCAAGGCCTGGCCAATTACAATTGATTGGAATCCTACAGCTTGTATTACATGCTTTTGTTGATACTCAAAAGTAGATGCTGTTTAAAAATACTGCATCTTTCATGTTGGCCCTGTGGTGTTGCAATTCAGAATCAAAAGCAAGTGGTGCTCTGTGTAGTTAACCAGTGAAATTATTTGAACATTAGAAAACAAAATTCTAATAAAAAACTTCGTGCTGCGAGACTTTCAGTCTTTGTAACTTAAAAGTAATAAATGCTTACTTGGGATAACTGGGGAAAACGTGACAGTCTGAGCACACTCTTCAACATCAAAAATTTCCACCCTTAACCAGAGAAGAACAGGTGTGAAATTGTCACACAGAAAGAGCTGCAAAGCCATCAGTTTAGATTTGAGAGAGAAGTTTAAGAGACTGCATTTCAGGTGCAACTGTTTAGGAAACTGGAGTGTATGCAGAAAGCAATAGGTTGCTAAATGCTAAGGAGCTACACATTCCCTCAACTAATGTGTACAATACAACCTAATTGTTACCTATATAATTCTCAAAACCTGGGATGCAGAAATAGAATTGGTAATGTGCCTACGACATGGTCATTTTTCTTTAAATATATTCCGGAAATTGATGTCAGGTTTTTTATTAAATCTGAGACTCACACCAGCAAATCTGTTTAAAGATGCAGAATCACGTTTAGCGTCCTTCATCAGGTCACTTTCACCAATTTGCACTTAAAGCTAGTATCACTTGGGGCACAGGGAGATTACCTGGGGTAAACTGTTCTTTTGGGGAGGGTAGAATTCAAAACTATTCTTCACTTGCAATATGGCAACAATGCACTTTTAAGGCTGCAATTTTTAGCTATGAATATATATGTCCAAAGACCTAGCTTAAGGAGGTGCTGCATCTGAAAAACATGTTGCCACACACACTGCCACGGTGAATAGCTAAGGAATGAGATCCGGTATAGAAGAGGGGGGAGGGAAAAAAAAATCACTCTTAATGGGTTTAATTAAGAAATACTGTTAAATCTTTTTCTGTCCCAACAACTTGATGAGAAGCTCAGTTTCAATTCTGAAGTCTTCCATTTTTCCTCTTTCCACAGTTGGTGTCCCTAGCTTCTATTTTTACTCGTTTCTTTCATTTGTTATGACTGTAATGCAATTACATTTCCAAATGACAATGTGACTTTCTCATTTTCACCTTTTTAAACTTAATATAAGTGTTCTGAATGTTCACATCTTGCATTTATTTGCATTGGGATGCCATTGTCCTGTAAAGTGCAAATTTTAAAAATACAATTGGCAAAAAGATTTGATAGTTTTACAGAAAGATTTGCTATCTTAAACTCAAACTGTTTTCTATTTTCATCTAAATGACTGGGATGCTATCTTTGTAATTCTTTGAGGTCATATTTGTGAAATAAACAATACATGAAAGCTTTCCTGTCATATACACTATATGTAGTCTGGAGTGTTGAGCGAACTTGAGTTCCTGAGTTGTAATAACTATCTACGTATGGTATTTACAATTTTGAATGTGTGCCACTACCAAGATAATAATGCTGTACAATTTTGAATGGTGGTAGTTTCTGTATGGCAGTCCAGCTGAACTATTTTGATGTACTGCTTAATTTTTGAATTTTATTTTTTAAGTTGTATAATTTATTTTCTTGCAAAATAAAAATGTAATATAAAAGACTACTCATTTTGCAAGGTATTTTGGTGTCTCATCCTGCAGAATTTTAAAGTTGAATTCAGGTGCTGCTCCTGAAAGATGCCACAGTATGAAATTTGTCTGTTACTGTCAGAGTATTTAAAAAAAACCCAAACAAACAAACCCGTAAAGACTTTCAGTTATTTTGCTACGATTTTTCAGCTGTTTAAGGTTATACATAGAGCTATTTAGTCTTCCAAGTTCTATTTAAAGATGAACCTCAGTCTTTCCATTTCAGTATATCAAAGCCTGCCATGCCAGAAGTGGCTGAGGGTGCCTGACTTTGTTTATGGCATTTTAAAAAAGGATTATGTCTCTGCAACTTACTGGGATGTACTTGGATTGCTGACATTTCAAGTTGATTTGTCTCTGAAATTATTTACACTGTGTGTCACTGAAAATTACTGGTATTGTCACCAGACAGTTGGGACCTTCAGGTACCTGATCCTGCAGTAAACAGTGCTGTGGAAACAGTCACTTGCCTGAAGGGAATGCTTGTACTGTAATGGCTTTTCTCTGATTGTCTTTGTCTTTTAATGTGAATCTCTTACATTTCAACCCCATTCTTTAAGTGCACCAGCTAACATCAGCGTTTTGTGCTTTCTGGTACATGCTACGGTTGGAACCATTTGTATGGAATAAATATCTCTTTTTGAGTGACTGTTCAGTAGTGTGCATGGCAGTTTGCGAGCTTGCAATTCTTGCAGACAGAACTTTAATAGCAGGTTGCCATTATTTCCAAACGTTTTTCCTCTGTTAGGGCAATGTGCAATCTTTTCCCACGAGGAGTTGTTCTCTAGAAGCCAGTTATCACAGAAGTCCCTTAGCTGAATCAATTCCTAGCACTGTAAATTGGTCACAGGTTAGGTAGAATCACTGACCTAAATACAAAAGGCTCTAAAACCTGGTTCATTTTTCTGATCAAGTTAAAATGTGGTGCTTTTTTCTTGCTTTGCTTTACCTGTCAACATAGAATCGTAGAATCCTTTAGGTTGGAAAAGACCGTTAAGATCCTTAAGTGCAGCCGTTAACCCAGCACTGCCAAGTCCACCTTGTGTGCTTGCGGGCCACATCTACATGTCCTTCAAACATGTCCAGGCGTGGTGACTCAGTCACTTCTCTGGGCACCCTCTTCCAGTGCTTGACAACCCTTTCCATGAAGAAATTTTCCCTAATATCCATGCTAAACTTTCGCTGGCACAGCTTAAGGCTGTTTATTAATTACTTGGGTGAAGGTATTGACTCCCACCTGGCTAGGTAGTTGGAGAGAGCAATAAGGTCCCCCACTGACCTTTTCTCCAGGCTCAAAAACCCTAGTTCCCTCAGCCGCTCCTCCTAACACTTGTGTAAATCCAGTGGGATTTACACAGTGCTTCACTTCCTGCATGCTACCTGGTCCCCGAGCGGCAGCACCGGCGGCGAGGGGAACGCGCCTGGCGCTACGGAAGCCAGTTGGCTTGGAAAAGACCTCTGAGATCATCGAGTCCAACCTATGACAGAACACCACCTTAGCACTGAGTGCAGTCTTTCCTTAAACACCTCCAGGGACGGGGACTCCACCACCTCCCTGGGGAGC
>VYXB01000245.1:310129-348487 GCA_013397135.1 Pachyramphus minor
AGGAACAGTCCTAGCAGAGACCAGTTGCACTTGGTAAAGTTTGACTTGTTTGTCCAGTTTACTGCAAACGTAAATTTCAAGTGTTGTGTAGTGAGGATATGTTATTTTGCTAGGTTAGGTTTTTGCTTGGTTTGGTTTTGGTTTTTTGACACTAACCCTTGAAAAGTGCTGCTGTGAAAGCCCTGCAAGGATGTAATTATTTTTCAGATACAAGTTTAATTTAAAACTTTCTGCTCGCTTTTACAACCTGAGCCGAGGAAAACAAACAAGGGGAAAAGAAACCAAACAAAACAAAAATCAAACAACTAATTCAAAACAGTAGGTAAAAAAATCAGTCTTTTTTTAGTTGAAGGTTGTCAAATGAAGACAAGAAATGGAAACAGGCTAAATTTTCACATTGGAGACACAATACCAGAAGGCATTCTTTGATTTATAAAAGTAATGTCTTCTTGTGCTGTCCTTTTCATTAGTATTTAGTTAGCTGTAATTCAGTAACGACCAGAAATTTTCAGTGTGCTGCAGTGTTGTCTAAGGAAATAGCCAGTTGTCTTGACCAACTTCAGGCTGTCTTGAACGACTGATGGAAGGAACATTCTGTTAATGTACAAAACAATACCTACAGATGTAATTTTGTATTTTTATACTGCTTAATTAGATGGACATAGTAGCTGGTAAATTAGCCTGCTCAGGTAATACCTTTTTCTTGGTTTTATTTTATTATTGTATTTTGGTGTGACATTCAGAACTCGTTGTCCTCATTTTTGTTCATGAAACACCAGTGAAATGAAGATATATGCAAACGGTAAATGCAAACTGCTGCTGTAGAAAAAAGCAGTGAAGTCAATGATAGGAATGATTGAACCAAAGTCCAGGGAAGCAGGCAGAAGAACTGGTGAACTCTTTCTATATAGCTCCACTCAGACCTGGTTCAGACATATGCTGTAGGTGTACATATAAGACTTGGACAGAATGAATTGGTTGTTGTTTTTGAAGCAGTATTTGTTTATTTTTCAGAAAACACTTTGTCACAGATGTTATGGTGAGACTGTACTGGACTACCCTTCTTTTAAAAGGCGTATTATGATTTTTTTTCAGTGTTTCTTAGATATTATTTTTTGAAATAATGTCTTCCATGAAAATGGTACATTACTGAAACATCATGGCATTAGCTTTCTTAATATGAAATTCTGAGGCGTTTCTTATTTTCAGGCTTTGAAGTGTACAAGCCGTGGCTATGCATCCCAGCGTACTTTAAATGTAAGTATAAAGCACTATCTCATGGTAGTAAAGAGCTGTTTTAAATCTGTTTCTTAATCACTGAAGTTTTTAAAAAAGTTAATGGAAAAAAAGTCTGCATTGAAGACAATGTCACTTGTGCCCAAGTCACACTTTACTGCAAAATCTGGAATAAAAGTCAGATTTCCATTTTTATTTTGCTTTGCTAATTGTTTGACAGCATGGGACAAGATTAGAAATATGTCAGCTAACTTAAGCTTAAAGCACCTATCCACCCATAATTGGAAAAGACAGCGGATGTCAGCTAATTGCCTTGAAATTATTTGTGTGTTATTCCTGCAACTTACTGTTACAACCTAAAAGATGAGGACAAATATGTCACTATCACTGAAGTCAGTTATGATGGAGAAGGGGTTACAATAACAGACAGCCCTTTTTAGTTTTACAAGTGTAATTTGTCTTTGTTGTTTATTTTTTTCTAGTGTTTTCTTTCTTTGCCTGTCTGTCTAAATAAAAAAAAAAAAACACAAGGACTCATGGTGAGACCCTGTAAAGCTTTGTGCTTAACTCCCAAGATTGTAGCTCCACAGCTCCTGATCTCCTTTTGTTTTTTCCCCATGCTGCATGCATTAATAAAGCTTATTTTAGTGCTCTGAAACATTTGCAGGGTAAAAGAGAAGCTGTGACATCAGTGAAAGAATAAAAGGGGATACATTTAAAAAATACTGGTATGTGTGCACAGTTCTGAGAGACTGACTTTTCCTCCATGCTTCTCCACTTAGGAGGTAGTAATAGCAAGTGCTGTAAGGACACCAATTGGATCTTTCCAAGGATCTCTTTCATCATTGCCAGCCACTAAACTTGGTTCCATTGCAATTAAAGGAGCAATTGACAGAGCAGGTATGTGTATATGTTTTTTTCTGTGCCAAAGTGGCTCTGAACTGTATCAGTCTGTGTCTTTTCAGTTGTTTGGTAAACAGAATGCCCTGGGGTTTTTTTGCTCCTGTGGCATTCTTAAGTCTATTCACAAATGCTGTTTAAGTAAAGTTGACTCTTGGTCTTCGTTTCAATCTGAAGTAGGTGCTGCTTCTGGGAGCAGAATGTTACCTAGGGATATCTCTGCTAATCCAAATCTGCTTGAACTTGCTATTGGTTTTTCTGGAGGGGAGGGTTTAGGACTCACATAAACTGGTGCAAAGGCTACTGGTGCTCATTGCTGAAACCAGTCCTTTCCCTGTCCATTTTTTTACATAGGCATGTATGCTTGAAGCACAGTCTTGTGAGTCTGTAGATGGGTTGAAACGAGCAAAAAAGTCCTTTTAGGGGAGAGGAAGGTTAATTTTCTACAAATTTGGTTTCTTGAAAGAGCATATTACAAGAACTTGAACAGGAGGGCTGTTGCAAGAGATGCCTCTTTGCTGGCAGCTTGCTGTGGCCTTGGCTTGCCCTTAGTTAAACAGACTAACAAACCTTTAGACATAATTGTAGCACATAATTGTGCATTTAACCATCCACAAAAATCGAGCTTCTCAGGTGAGTAGTGAGGCTTAGAAATGTTTGCTTTAGTTAGCAAACTGTGGCTTGTTCTGCAGGATAACAAGGGAATTCTGTTCTGTGTTCCATGAACATGATGGTAGAGATCTGGGAGGCACCCAGTAGGGACCTGTGTGCTGTTGGCACATGGATCAAACATGGCAAGTTTCATTGGTCTTTGATAGAAAACTTCAATTGGAGCCTTTGTAAAAGGGAGTTACATCTTCTGTGTGAAGGATCCTGAATCAAAACAATTTTTTTTTTATAGGTATCCCTGCAAAAGAAGTGAAAGAGGCATATATGGGCAATGTCTTGCAGGCTGGACAAGGACAAGCTCCAGCAAGACAAGCGGTTTTGGGTGCAGGTATTAATTCTCTTGATACTGGGACCAAAGGTTTTCTGTGTTTATGTAGATGGAGTGTATTGAGCTATAAGTTAAAGCACAGTTGTGCCACGCCTTTTGTCCAGACAGTCTGTGTGTGCCTTTTTACCCCATGGCGGGTGAAGGGAGTATGTTGTACTTGTATAAGTGGGGTGTTACTGCCTACAGTGTTTGTAGAACCTGGAGAAGACAATATTGGAGAATACAGCACTTTACATTAATGATGGATGCTGCTCTTTGAATCTTTTACAAAACAGACTGTTTTTCCTCACTATATCATTACTATTAAGTCAAACTGGATAAGGGATCATTGAGTTTCCTTGAACTGCAGATAAGAGTATGTCATTACACTCATCTTTCTCTGAATTCTGGAGCTGTCACTTGAAGTAGGGTTCACTCTAATGGTAACTGCAGAACAAATATTATTAGGGTGCAGGAATTATTTGCTTCTCCCTTTTACTGTAAGGATGGGATTCCATACCTTAGCATGTCTCTAGGAAAGTCTTGGGTCAGGAAAGATCTGTATGCTTTCTTGGCTCTGTTCCTGTGCATTTTTGGGTGTCAGTCTCTTCTCCCAGACAACCAGCAGCAGGACAAGAGGGCACGGTCTTAAGCTCTGCCAGGGGAGGTTTAGGTTGGATATTAGGAAGAAATTTTTTACGGAGAAAGTAATCAGACATTGGAATGGGCTGCCAAGGGAGGTGGTGGATTCACCGTCCCTGGAGGTTTTTAAGATGGGACTGGATGTGGCACTTAGTGCCATGGTCTAGTAACCATGGCAGTGTTGGATCAAGGGTTGGACTTGATAATCTTGGAGGTCTTTTCCAAAATGGTTGGTTCTGTGATTCTGTGAGAAGGAGCTGCTTCCATGTGAGGCAAAGTCATAAATACAGCTGTTTTCTTTCAAAGATTTACGGTGGGTTCGGTTGGAAGGGACCTTAAAGATGATCTAGTTCCAACCCCGGTGCTGTGGGCAGGGATACCTTCCGCTATACCAGGTTGCTCAGAGCCCCATCCAGCCTGGCCTTGGACACTTCCAGGGATGGAGCATCCACAGTTTCTCTGGGCACTGTTCCAGTGCCTCACCACCCTCAGCGTTAAGAATTTTCCCTGGCTTGTTTTCAGTCTCTCTCTGCTGGTATGGAGGTGATGTGCTGGTACCAGAGCCATAACACTAGAGAGAGCAAGCCTAGGCTCACAGAGGCAGTGATGCAGGGATTTTGAGCCAAGTTGCACACAGCAGAGCCCAAAGTTGTTGTGGTGAGCGCTTAGTAACAATAATCACTCAGTAATAACCAGTCAAGAGAATGACACTGACCTTACTCAGTGTTGTGTATGTTTAGAGTCCCTGTACTTCAGGAGTCGCCTTGTTGCCAGTTGCTGAATTCTGAAGCTTGTTTATGCTTTTTCTGTTTTGGATGCTGCTTTGAGGCAGGGATTGGGATTTCGGGAGGAGGAATAGTTCTGGAGTCACTTCCTTGATCTTCTGTTTTCTCATTTCTTGCTTGCTTGATCTTTTACTGCAAGTCTGTTGTTGGAAGGGGAGAAACAACAGGAGTCTCCGAGAAGGATGGTAACTACGGGTGAGGGTAGATAAATTGGCCTGACAGGGTAACATCCTGGGTTTAGGTAAAAATTGGTCCCATATGAAATGTTGCTGAACACCAGTAAAGTATTAGTCTACCCTTTAAATAATACAGTTGTACAAACAACTTCTTTAACTCAGGTCTACCAATCGCCACTCCTACTACAACTGTCAATAAAGTCTGTGCTTCAGGAATGAAATCGATCATGATGGCAGCACAAAGCCTGATGTGTGGGAGTCAGGTATGTGAATTTTAGTGCTGTTCTGTGGAACAAACACACAGTTAACGTTCTAGATCCTGTCCTACCAATGACTCTGCTCTTTGATTTGGTATTGTGTTTTGGCTTGGGACAATAAAGCTAATTAGAGAGGTTTGGTTTATGCAACATTCATTTTGTAGTCTTTAAGTGTATTTTGGTTTAAAACAGAAAAAACGTTAATAAAAAGTGTCAGATATGTTTTTAGAGTTGAGCAAACAAGTAGTGGGTTCTTTTGGAGGGTATTTACATCTTCTCTCCTGCTGTATCCCCACCCCACCTACCATTCTAGCCCCCAAAATGTAATTAAGGGAATTTTTAAGCTTTCAGTTTTGAAAAACTGAAGAAACTTTTATAGACTGACTTTTTGGTGACCTGACTTTCAGACACTCTTAACACTTAATTGAATTAAATATACATATTCAAGTAGTGTTGTTTCAAGTACAGTAAAGATGTCTCAACCTTTTTTTATTGTGTTAGAAGAAGCAAAATCTGTTGCTGCTGCATAAGATTTCTCATTGAAGAGTTTGATAGAGGGGAATTAGTCATCTCTGTCAACTGTGTTCCAAGATTTTCTATACAATTGGGAATAAAATACTACCACTTGATGGGAGGATAGGAGAATACATCATCTCCAGTAAGCCATTAAATGCTGTGAAGCAAAGAATGTTGGGAGAAGTGTGAATATGAAGAAAGACATTTCAATTTTGGTTTTAGTTCCATACTCAAAGCATTTTGTCAGCATCTTTCCTTCTCTGAAGGGAAAATATTGTCTGTTCAATATATATTTTTGGCTTACAAAGTAAGTGGCTCGTAAGTGAGAAGTACTTTTTTATGTGTGTGTGTGTTTGGAACAGAAGTAAAATATTTGGATTTTGATGTCCCTTCTGTAGAAATACCAGTGTAGCTGGAGTTAAGCAACTGCTGAATTACTTTGGCCTTGCCCTGCAGAGAACAGCACTTTGTCTGGTGCCTGCTGAAGTCGGTGGAAGTCTTGTCACAGGACTTTGAACCAGGCCCAGCATGTCTTTGTAAACGGCTGCGTTTGGATTTAGTAATTTATATCCCATTACTTCATGAGTGTGGTGGTGCATTTGGTTGGTTTGACAGATGCAGGCCATGAGCTCTGAATAGAACTGGAGTTCTCTGCTGAGTTAATCATACATGCAGTGCTGCCAGTCTCAGCACAAGCAGAGACTCAGCCGCTTATAGGTCTCTTAGAGCTATAAATTATGGGGGGGGTTGGTATTTGTTTTTCCTGGCTGTGGACTGTGAGGTATGTGGTGTGACAGTGGGTGATGGTTCCCAGGCTTGAGTCAGTGTACAGCATTATATAAACAATTGTATTGGCTCTCTCTCCAGGTCTTTCACTTTATGGAACTGAAATGCCAGGGGCTCTTGTTCCTCTGATCTGTTGCTGCTTCCATATTTGAACTGCCTTTCCAATTTATCTGTCATTTCAGTTTTGTCTCCAGCCTTCTTTCTTTGCTTTGTTACTTCATGTCACTGTTCCTGGATCTAGTTTGTAATCTGTTCTGAACCAGACCATTATTTCTCTGAGTCAAGAGACCAAAAAAATCTTTAATCTTCTTCCTATTGCTGTTTTGTGTAAAATGTTTTTGAATCTCTATTGCCAGCACTATTGGACTCTCAAGGACTCACACTGTGGTGTGTGTATTTTCTTACATCTATGTGTCTTTCAAATACGCCCTTAAGCACAACCGTGTCTCTTTCTCATATCCTGAATTATCCTGGATTAACTATCTTCAGTTGTTCCACTGTTTGTTTTTTAAATGCACGAAGGTTTTTTTTCCCTCTCTCTTTAAGACTGCTCGGAAAAATAAAACGGCCAGGATTAAACTTTTGCTAATATTTGTTCCTACAAGAAGTCATAGAGAACACACTGCATTACTCTTAATTTTAACTTGTTTCCTTTGGGCAGGATGTAATGGTTGCTGGTGGAATGGAGAGCATGTCTAATGTTCCCTATACGATGAGCAGAGGGTCAACACCTTACGGAGGAGTAAAGCTGGAAGACCTGATAGTAAAAGATGGGCTGACAGATGCTTACAACCATATCCATATGGTAAATATTCCTGCACAGTGCTAACGTATCAACCATAGACCTGATGCAGCTCTGAAGAGCTTGCTTATTATGGAACTTCTTCATCTAGCAAGCCTTGAAATGAGGAGGAAAAACGTCTTCCATTTCCAGGTTTCCTGTAGTAACTGTAATGGAGGGGCTAGGTGGAAGACCAAAACAGAACAGCACAGTCTGTGTTAGTATTTACCTGTTGCTGAAGTCCAAATAGCCTAGAGCAGGGATTAAAAGAAAAAATAATTTTGCTACTGATGGATTGCTGTTGCTCCACCTGTGGGAGGGAGGTCTTTGAGCGTACCTGCTCTGTAGGGTTCAGCAGTTTTTCCCCTCCCCCAATGTACATATCTCATATCTTCTGTGGGAAGGTTTGAGTCAGCTGATGTGCTTGCTCATCAGCATGGTAACTTAAATTGCAAGTGCAACAAGTGCAAACTTGGGATGGTTTTGGAAAACAACCAATACAAAGATAGGCAAGAACAAGCATCAGGGAAGAACAGTTTGAAAAAAGAACGATTGCTTACAGCTTACAAATATTTCTGACCTTTACCTGTGGTAATTCACAACTGTAGGGCATTATTGATTCATCAGCTAGTGTTCTTGCTGAGGTACAGGAAAATATGTCATGAAGAATATTCTACTGTGTTCCATAGATTTGACACAGACCTCACTGCTCTGTGTGTGTTTTATTCTTTTTGCAATACAGTGCACTCTGCTTAGGCTGTTGGTTGAAATTCATTCCTACATTTCAGCTAAAATGGATTTTGATTGTGAGGATTTTTATAGGAATGTAAATGGTGGCTTTGCTGGTTCCTGTATGTGAGGAAAAGCTCTAGGAGTTCATTATAATACAACAAGTTTTAATAATGGGGACAATATTTTGGAATCTTTTGTCTTCATTATAGCAGCTGTAGATCGTTTGGAAAGCCTTAGCAGTCTGTGTGAGAACACAAAGCCCATAGGATGACCTTAGGAACTTACCCTTGTCTGTGTTTTAGCAATAGACTGAGCTGCTGGTGCCATGAAGACTTCAAATTCTTTAATTGCATAGAAGTAAACTTACTTCTTTTAAAAACTGGACGAACACAGTACTAGAGGGTTTTATGTTGATTTGCTGAGTTTCCTAGAGAAATGAGAGGTGGAACAAAGCCTGTTTAAGGACAGGTCTTTGACTAAATGATTTTTTTTTTTTATTATTTTGCCTAGTACTTAGACAGTGCTGAAAGTGAATTTGATTGTGTAGTTATGATTGCTCTCATAGATTGTTTCATTCTACTTATTTCATTCCAGTTATTAGACAAAAATAGTTATTAGACATACTTTTATTTCTACAGTTTTTAAGAGTATCAGATCCCAAAGGCCACGTAAAGCCCTGTGTGTTGACCTTTTCTGTAACATTTGGAATAAGCAAGCTATGAATGGAGTGAAAATACTAGTAAGATAAACTGAATATACAGTTCTGTGGCTGAACAATGATCTTTAGTCTCTGAAGGTGTCAGCCCTGAGCACTTCAAAACTTACTTTTACATGCAGTTTTTTAAGTTAAAGAAAAAAAAATTAAAAAGCCTTGCAAGGAAAGTTCCTTTATGGCTTTGGTAATCTGGATCCAGAAAACATTTGCTAAATCTGAAGATGGTATTTCAAAACCAAAAGTTACTGTGTGATCGTGAGTGTGTAAATTAGAAACGGACACCAAATATTAATCGTATTCAGTTCTGGAAATCTGCTAGTTGAGGTTTTTTCTGTTATTTTTGTGCTTTGCATCCTCAGAAATACCAAACCTAACATACCTGGTTTTCTCCAAGGGCAACTGTGCTGAGAATACTGCGAAGAAGTTCACCATTTCTCGTGAGGAACAGGACACTTACGCCATAGGCTCTTACACCAAGAGCAAAACAGCCTGGGATTCAGGAGTGTTGAAAAATGAAATAGTTCCTGTCACTATTTCAAAAAAAGGTATGTGATGAGATGAATTGTGTTTTTCATTGAAAACTGTAACATTGTCTGTATTCAAACTGTTGTTTAAACATGCAGATCTTGGGAATATTAATTTTAGATCAGCTAAGGATTTTCTGTTACACTGACTTTCTGGTGAACAGTGACCAGGGGCCTGGTTTTTGTTTTTCAGTTTTTTTCTTTACTGTTACACCATATCTTCTCCTTTTGTGTGTAAGTAGAAGACTAGCTATTGAATTTATCTAGTATGGTTTAAGGGCATCTGTGTTTTAATTTACGTTAAAGATACGTTCTTTGTCCCTTTTGTTCAGCCACCAAGAAGTATAAATGGATTTGCTGTGAATAAATTTGATTAAGGAGTGATTTTTTTCTTCAGTTTTCATAAGCACCTTTCTTGACATGCATTTTACATGCACTCACACTTTTTACTGAAAAAATAAATTTTTTAAATAAGCCAGCATTTAATCAAAATACTGTGTTAGAGTGTTTTAAGAATGGACTGTTCCACAAAACACTAAACCAAATCTGAATTTCAGGAAAGCCAGATGTGGAAGTGAAAGAAGATGAAGAATACAAACGTGTTGATTTCAGTAAAGTTCCAAAGCTGAAAGCTGTTTTCCAAAAAGAAAACGGTAAGTGTTGTCAAATGAACTGCTTGATTTCCTGCCAAGTGCAGGGATACTTTGTTACAGTGCAGAGTACTTTTCATAAAAAGTTGAGAGCCCAACAATAGTCCCTTGATTTTTAAATGTCTGCTGAGATAAAGAAGGATGCTGCACAACAGCATGAACTGGCTTGGATTAAAAGATGGTCCAAGAACCTTAAACTGGTGAAAGCGTGTGTTTTGGACATTTACTTTAAAAAGACTGAAACAGCTTGGTTTCAATGTAGCTCTTGGCTTGGTCTCCACCGGGTGTGAGCTCTTCTTTCAGTGGGATTATGAGGCCATTATGGCATTGCCTGTTGCTTCCCTGAATCTGTAAGCGATAAACCTTTCTGTCTAACTTGAGGCTGTCCCTTGTTCACAGCCCTTCCTGATCTGGAATTCTGTGTTAATGCCAGCAGTGGAGCTGCCATTCGGCATGATCTAAAACAGCACCTGGATAAAGACAGAAATACCTGTGATAGTGCTTGTTAAATCAAATTGATTTAAAAAAACAACTTGGTTAACTCAGTGTAACAGGTATCACCATATTGTCGAGCCCTTGTTCAATGAATAAACGGGAAAAACAATCCTTAACCGGATATATGTGAGCTGTTTTGCATCACACTTTCCCCTCTGTTCAGACAATGTTTTACCTTTTCTAGGAACAGTTACAGCTGCTAATGCCAGCACTCTGAATGATGGAGCAGCTGCTTTGGTGCTGATGACTACAGAGGCGGCCAAGAGACTGAAAGTCAAACCCTTGGCACGGATAGTTGGTATGATTTTCCTTATCTTTGGCAGTAGTCCTGGAAAACACTCTCATAGCGTGCTCTCAGACTGGGAGTCCTGTTTGGCTGGTTATGTGACATTATGGCTGCATCTTCTCAGTACAGCCTCTGAAATTTCAAGTGTTATACCATCAAGCTTTTGATCATAAACAGAATTTTCTATATGTAATAATACTAAAAATCTGAAAATATTATTGTGTGGCTCATTAGGGCACTACATTTTTAGATGCTTCTATTTCATGGATCATTATATTCAGACTTTTTCTATCTTGGCAGGGTTTGTTGCTTGCATGAAAGAAAATCATGTATGGTAAAAACAAAAGGTCTTTAAACACCTTTTGTTGGTTACTTTTTTTTTTTTTTTTACAGCTTTTGCAGATGCTGCTGTTGATCCTATTGATTTCCCAATTGCACCTGCATATGCTGTTCCTAAGGTAGGAATAAAACTGAGTGTTTTCTGGAGAGAAAAAAAACCAAACTTCCCTAGCACAGCACTGTTGGTTCATCCCTCAGTGGATCTTCCTGTAATTAGGACTGAAATTGTAATTATGTTCTAAGTACAAAAACAGATGCTAGAATGCAGATCTTTGGAGTTAACAAATTTCTCACACCTATTTTGAAAGAAAATACTACTTTTATCAACTTTGGGCTTGTTTACACCTTTGAAGCTTTGCAGCTCATGTGATACAAGGATAGACTCAATCTGAAAGGAACTGAAGTGTATGGCATGAGGCAATACTGTGTCAGTTTAAATGTACTTACTGTGGCAGTGCTCTGTGTGATGGAAATGTATCCTTGGCATAGGCTACTCTCCATTCCTTTTGTGAAAACTCAAGTTTTCTTGATTATAGTTGGCTTCCTAGTTTTTTTTCATAGTAGTAATTATTTTTTGTTATTTCTAGATTCTAAGTGAGACAGGCCTGAAAAAAGAAGATATTGCAATGTGGGAAATTAATGAAGCATTCAGTGTTGTGGTGCTGGCCAATATTAAAATGCTGGGCATTGATCCACAAAAAGTAAATATTAATGGAGGCGCTGTCTCTCTTGGACATCCAATAGGGTAAGTAAAATAAGCGCTGGGTTTTGTTCTGCACAGGGGCATTGTTTTATAGCTATACTGCCAACACATTTACCTTTTTTCTCAAGTTTCATGGAGGTAGGAATGGTAAAAAAATTTGCTATTGAGTACATGGTTACCTCTGCCAGGTGTTAAAGTTGAAGGTATTGTGAAAACCAACCATGAAGAGAAAAATGCTCTTATCACCTACTTTTCTAAAAATCCTGTTACTGTAGCTATATGGATATATGAAGTACTAAACCAAATCCCTTTTAACATGACAGAATAAACAATAATAATTAATCAAGTAGTTAAGCCAGCATAATTTACAGATAACCTTATGAAAATAGCCAAGTTATTTTCCAGGGAATTTTATGGTCCAGGGACTCCTATTTTTCTTACATAAGTAAAGTGAAATTCCAGGTCTTGTAAAAGCATTTTTGGCAGTGAACCCAGGTGTCTCCCAGCACCTGCTGCAGAAGGCAGGGACAGTCTGGAGGGTGGTGGTGGGTTTGTGTTTGAAGTTTTGTCTTCTGGTTAGAGTCAGATCACCTGCTGTGTTCCCCACCACTGTCACTTACTCATAACTGAGTATATCTCATTAAACCTACCCAGGAGTGATCACACTGTACAGTCCAGCATAGATGTGAAGTAACCATGTTGTACATCAGGAGCAATAGAAGCACTTCATGGTTCATAAAAAGCTCTAATCAAGGCGTAATTCTGCAGGATGTGCTGGCATCTCCTCTGCCACATCAACTGCTTCTGATACAGGAATATGACCCTTTTTTGTCTTAAAAGTGAATTTCGAAGAGAATTTACATGTCTGATTTTCACATTAGGCAAAGTAGCACACTGAACTGTATCAAGTTTTAAACAAGAGAGTGTTTGAATTTAATCGTTAAACTCAATTTGGTTGTGGTAGATTTATCATATTTGAAAGAGCTTTGCTACATGTAGAGGCTGACATAGAGGAAATTTCTTTTTCCAGAAGAAACTTTACTACATAAACTTGAAGTTTTTGTTTGTGCATGTGTAAGAACCTTTAAGTACTGTAGCTAGAGAGGAATAATCTGTATCACATATAACTGTAGATGAAAGGGTTGGTTTGGGTTTTTTTTGGTATTATATTCTGCCCACTATCCTATGTGGGCCAAATTAAGAATTTCCTTTAAACTAAGCCATATACCTTCTCTTTTTCTTTTATTTAGAATGTCTGGAGCAAGAATTGTTGTTCACATGGCCCATGCACTGAAACAAGGACAATATGGTCTTGCAGGAATCTGCAATGGAGGAGGAGGTGCTTCTGCAATACTGATAGAGAAGCTGTAGCCCAAGTACCATCAGAAACACAGCCTTAAATGCTCTCTGATCAAAATTATCATAACATCTTATTTATCAATTGGTGGATGAATGCTGTAACTGCTATTTCTTAAAGCATCATTGATTACTGATCCAGACAACTGGGGTTTTATTACTTTGTCAGTGCAAGTTTTTATACAGTACAAGTAAGTAATGTCAAATTATGTCTTGAGACCTGACAATAAAGAATGTAATGGTGGTTCCTCTGTCACTGGTTTAATTTCTCAAGGGCCTCTGAAAAGGAATTCTCTTGGTAACTTAAAGAGTGCTGCTACTAGAAACAGCTCTTTCTTACAGTTTTGCTGCTTAATTTCTATAACTACTACGTGGTTTTCATGGAAAAAAATAAATCAATCAAAGGTGGGTTTTCTACTGTTGTGGACCCTGAACCCAGCTCAAATGCAAATCTGACAGTAATTTTAACAGGAACTAATCTCCACCCATTAATTGTCCTAATATTTTCCTCCACAGATAGTTGGACTTATCTGTACTGGGACCTGTTTTTTCTGGGAAGGAATGCACCTGTAGATGTAGTCAATTAAGAGTGGGCTTTAAACACTACAGTCTAAGAAAACTAACATTCATTCCTGGTCTGGCACCTGTTCTCCTAAAAATTATTTACTGTATGACAGCAGCTTGGAACTGAAGATCCTTTCAAAGTGAACCGATACTTCATGTCTTGAGTATTTCCAGCTCACCTGAACTGAAGAAGAAACACTACGGTGGGTCGTAGCTGTCCCATGGAAGAGCTATGTTAGGTCTCAGATTATTTTAAAATATCACCTATCACTTGTCAATACTGTTAAGCATTTGATGCTTATGACAATTTTTTACTTGCCTGCCCTAGCTCCTCTGACAATTACTATTAGAACTTCGTGTTTAATACTCAACTCTTTGTCTTTTAAGTCAACATGACTTTTCTACACAATATCTGCAAAGCTGTTTCACGGACTTAAAAACTTTAAGCAAGACACACAAATTTTTATTAAAACAAAAATATTTATTCAAGCTGTAGATGCTATGCAGTATTTAGTTATTGGATGGGTTTAATATAAACATCTACTGCATAATATTGGTTCCTTAGGAATCCTTGTATTCTATCCGAAACATTGCCCTGTTGCTGTACAGAACTCTTCCAACAAAACTTGCATTTTTTAATACCTCAACAATTTGAGAACAAAGGAAGAAATACCAGTAGAGAAAATTCTGCCATTTTGGAGCAACCCATGCTAGTTATTAGTAAAATACAGGCTGAGCTTCTCCTGCACTCCTCTTGAAGAGAGTTTGTGTAATAGCAATGACAACCTCTATGTTAAACAGAAAAATCAAATGCAAATTTTTTCATGTCTGGCTAAAAACGTAAAAGATAAGATAGTAACAAACTTCTCAGCAGTACAAATGACAGGTAGAAGAACTGACTTTTGCAACAGAACACACTATCGTTCACGTCTGGTGTCGCTCCAGTTTAAGTATTCATACTGGGGTGTAACCCCACACAAAAATACATTGTTTGTAAACAGCTTTTGCATTCAAATTACATCCTATGCAGCAAATACTGTAAACAGATGAGGCCTATCCAAATTAAAGTTCTTGTCTGAAGGACTGGCTGGGAAAAGCTTCATCAGATGAGAAATGCTTTTTGAGGTTTTATTTGCCGTATGTTTAGATACTGGTATTTTTGTTAACTCATTCAAAGCCTTACAACATGGGTTTGACAGTTGTGAGAGAAGAGTGTTAGTACAAGCCAGTTAGATCTGAAGATTTAAGTCTCTTTTGGATTCAACAAGACAATGGGAAGTGGCCAAGGTAGCTGCCTGTGTCTTAGTGATAAAACACCAGACTGGCTGAGGGAGTCATGTGGGTAAGTAGAGAAAGCAGCAGAACACAGACAACGTGGTGTAACGTGAAATGTACAACCTTTCTTACATTTCATTTATACAAATTTACAGTTTTGCAATTTAAATGGCTCTATAATTAACGCAAGTGCTTTTTCAAAAATAAACATATACCAACTCAATGATATTTACACTTAGCAACCTGCTTCAGAAACAGCACAACTCTGCTATAAAGTGAAACTTCAGTGCACTCAAAGTGCAACTCGCCCTTTAGAGTTAACTTCTCTTCCCATGCAAAACCTCAGCATCGCTCCACCAAGCTTCCGACGGTCCCAGTTCAACTTCTTTTTGTTCATTCATCATAATGCAAAGACAACAAGAACTTGTCCACATCCATTCCTGCTGGAAAAGAATTTGGTAGCTTCTTTTTCTGTAGAAGAGAGTAAGAGCTGTGTCAAATACTAAGAACCTGGGGGCACTGATGAGCCTGTAAGCCTTCCTTTCTTCCTCATCGTTCCACCTCCCTCACAGACGTGCCTGCACAAAGCTCTCTACACTGACATGTGCACTGACCAAAGGCACAGTCAGGGCACAGGAGTAGCTGAGCTCAGCTTCAGCAGGAGCCCACCCCAGCTGAGCCCGGCACAGACACACTGCGAGGAACAGAGCGTTTTCCAGTCACAGTATTTCAGGAATATGCTGGAACTAAGCATGGGGAGTTACAAAGTTACACTGTGTCTCCTTTTAGTTATTTACATCCATCACCCTTTTGTGTCTTACACTTTTGCAATCTTCCATTTAAATGTTCAAGGGCACAGTGCTCCACACTACAGAGACTGGGAATACACAAAATAGGAATTCCTACTCACGGTGACTAATGAGGATGTAAGAACAGCCTGAATTCTAGTAAGGCCTAATTCCTTACATTCCCTAGAATGTAGTTTGAAGTTAGAATTTAGAAACTCATTTGTGTTTTAGGAGAAATAATGTAGTTTCCACAGGTATTTATTTGGAGAGTCAGTAGGAATTACGTGTGTGCATCTCAAGATTAAGTCTTAAGAAAACTTAAGAGAGGCAAAGTTAGAAAAAACTGACAAATACAAATAGGCTGTCAGGGATTTGCACTAGCATCTCTGAACCACTCCATTACAAATAATATATAGATAGATATCTAATATATATTTAGATTCTAGATTAAAAAAGGTAAATGCTTGCACTTGCCTTTATTTTCTTCTTTTTTGATGGTGTTGGAGAGCTCTGAAGGTCCTTCCTATTTGCAGAACGAGAATTTCTCTCACCCTCATTCAAGTCCTCTAGTTTCCTTTTTTTTACCGTGCTCCTCAAAGACCTGAACTGGTGAGTGTTGTCCTTCAGGGGCGTGGCAGTGCTAGTCCTCGCGATGGCCGCCCGCGACAGGATCATGAGTGTGTGAGCTGCCATACTGACGCTGTTCTCACTGCCTGTTTCGCTGGCAGGGCTGCAGGCAGGCAGGTCTGGCGTGGCAGGGGGTACCATGATTCTGGGGGTTGTGCTGTCCTCGTTGAAGCGCCGGCAGGTCGGTGTCCGTACGCTGTCTGTGGTGTCATCCGTGTGCCTGTCCCCAACTCCAGACGGTGTACGGGGCACCGGCAACTCTCCGTTTTCAACTGTTTTACCAGTTGGGCTTTGCCACTGAATGTCTTGCAACATTTCCACACACTGTTTACTGAACGGACTTGACAGGCAAATGCCTTGGCTGGAAACTTTAGCTGGTTCCCGCTTTGGCTCCTTTGAGGACAAAGAAACAGGCCCTGAAGATTTGCTATTTCCAGTCCCATTGGACAGTGATCCCTGCTTTTTGTTCAGCTCTTGCACCGAAGCAACTGTCTTGTCATTCCATAAGCCAACACTCTGTTGACCGTTTGATAGTTTGGCAGTGTCCTGGTTCTTCTGCTTTTCGTCAGTGTCCCTTCGTAATTCATTCTCTTTATTTGCTGTAGTCTTGTGGAAGGGATCCAATGACAGTCCTGCAGTTGCCAACTTCCGCTCGGGCTGCAGCTCCTTTGCAGATGTGCTTCTGTTGCTACCAACTTCTGGCTTACATAGAATTCTGGGCAACGTTTTATCCTTCTCTCTCTTTGGCACCTGTGCCTTAGCAGAGGAGGCTGCAGAGTCAACAGCAAACAAAGTACTTTCGTTTCTTTCTTTTTGGGATGAACTCTTAGTAGTCTGAATTGGAGTGTTTCCTCCTGCAGTGGGTAGGAGGTTATCAAAGCAAAGCACTCTCCTGTGACTCTCACTTTGTCTTGAATTTGAGCTTGTGCTCTCTACTGGTGCAACAGGTAAGTTCTCCTCCACTTTCCTTCCTAGTTCTGCACTGGTAAGTTTGTCCAAATTTCCAGTCCTGAAAATGAGATGAAAACACTCCATCAGCACACTTATTCTTACTAGGCAAGTTCGTTTCAGCTGGCTGCAAATCCCCACCCACCCCTCAAAACACACATTTAACGCTCTCTCCATTCTAAATATAAGTAGCCAAATCAACAGCCAAAGACCAAGAGAAAGGGATGACAACTGCAGATAGCTCAGAGAAGGCTTTCTTGACAAAAAGGTATGAAAGAGAGTCTGTACAAGGAACAATTAGGTAGACTGCAGCTCTTCAGCCTGGAAAGAGAGAGGACTGAGGCAAAATGCAACCAAGCTCTGTGAAAACAGCCCACAAAAGGAAAAGTTTGCTGCATCTTCCAGTCAAAAAACTAGAGGCACTGAGTAAAACTAGTATTGGGTTCAAAACACAACAAGTAGGTCTGGACACTGCATGTAACTAAGCATGTAACTTAGCCTGGGAACTCTTTTACCTTGAGGTATTTGTAGATGCTGGTAGTTGACTTCAAAAAGAAACTGGGTGCATTCATGACAGTACAGTCCATCCCAGAATATTACTTAAGGCTCTGGAAGTCCTTGGAGCCAAAATTGCTAAGAGGCTACCAGAATATTCTGGGCAATGTCACCACGGGCGTGCCTTGTACTCTCCCCTATGTATTTGCTGTGGGTGACGGGATACAGAGCAAGACAAAAAACTTCAAACGGGCATCTGGACAACAGTACACAAACTGCCTGGGGCTTAGTCTCCACTTGACAGCCAACCCTATTCAAGTGAAAAAGCCACCACTGCAGTAGCAATGTCAAAAAAGAAAAATGCTTCTGCTCTGTCAGCTCATGCCACTGCTGTGTCTGTGCCCTCTGCCTGGCTTATGCTGCATTTTCACGAGAAGCTTCTGCATCATTCATCTGTGCTAGTGAGACTCTCCCCATGCAGATAAGCCTTTATGACTCCTAACAGGAAAAGTCAAATTAATTTTGGGATGCTATCTTTGGCACCTTTGGGATGGTACAGAAGGCATGCATGGTAGCCATTTGCTTTAGTTCCATGAAATTTGAGATGAAACAGAAGGTGGAGAGTAGAAATGGGAAACTACATCTCCTTACAGGGGACATTTTGCTCTCTTTGCTATGCAAAACATATGTCTAGAGATCAATTAAAGTTAATGAAAACTTGAATTATCAAAGTGATAGTATCCAAAATCTTGCTTCTGTGGCTTTTTAAAAGTAACTGCTTTTTGCATACATACATGCTGCATACCTCGGTATATGGTTGGGGTTTTTTAGTAAGTTGACTTTACTGTCCCTGTTTTCCTCCACTTTTCCAACATTTTAACTGAGTTCTGAATACCTCTAATACTTAAACTGAACTCTCTTTGGCTCATTCCAACATCCTTTTGTTTCTGAAGTCCATTAATGATAAGAAGTCACTACTGAAGCCTTGCTTTCTTCTCTCCCTCGACCAACAGTAAACCAGTACCTACCCCAATCAGCGATAAAGTTATGCTTATCAATATAAAGTTAGCATGCTGTTGTCCTTGCCATCTTTGAGTTTTCACTTTTTAAATGACTAAGTAGTGTTCTAATCCTCACAGCTGAAACACAGATGCAGAACCCAATCTAATAAACTACTGGATTTGGGTCAGAGAACGGTAAAGGCTACACTACAAAACCATGGGCTACCACTCATCTGAAAAGAAACAACAAAACTTTTAGTGATTTAAATCTCCCAGTAAATGTAACAGGCAATTTCTCCTAGCTTAGACTCCACCCAAACAATTTTTATTCAACAATTGAGACAGGAGAAAATAAACAAAGCCATACAAAATTAACATAGGAACATTAACAAGAAAATCCTAGCACAGGCTGCACCAGTACAAGCAGACATCTGTATCAATACCCCTGGCAGACAGGCAGGAGGAAAGGGGGTACTGCTTATGCCACTGTTAAAAAAAAGCTGCTCTGTTGTGCACAAATACTGAAGGAAGAAATTCATAGCAGTAAAAAGAAAGGAAGTTTCAATACCGAACACTACTGACCTTTGTGCTCGAGAATTTGTATGGTTCAAGGGCTCAGCTACACTTGGAACTAGTTTTCCTGAAACAACAGATGAAGTATTAATGAACTACAGTATTTCAAGTAAATAATTTCACAGTTAGTACAGTGTCATTTCACCTGACAGAGAACCAGCCAGTAAAGAAAAGCCAGCAATAAACAAAACTCTGCAATTTTTTGGTAACCTTAAAGTTTACAGATTAGCAGATTATCAAAGGTCACCAACTAAGTATAGAAAAGAAGCTTGCTGTCTACACCTAGATAATACATAGGCCTGGCACGACAAAACTGACTACACTGGACTTAAAAATGCACCGTGGGGATTTCCAAATAGAAAGGAAATAACACAGACAACTCTCATTTATCCACAGGCAAAAAGGAATACACACTAACTATACAATCCTTGCTTTTTTCTTAATTTGAAATTTCATTCTGTTTTCATTTTTATGCGTAAGGCTGCTCTTTTTTAAAAAGGTAGATAGGCTAAAACACAAGCTGCCCTTATAACTCAATTTTACTATTTTCAGTTACTTTTATTTACTCTTTCCCAACACCGAGAAATGAATGTAACACCAGTCTTGTTACAATTAACGATTTAAAGCAGCAAGGCCTCAATGAAATAAATATACAGAAGCATATATCAGAAGTAGCAAAATGAAAACAGGTAGCAGAGTGCATCTTTTTGTACAAATATGCAACACTTCTATTAAATATTTTTCTTAATAAATATTTAGCACTGCTGACTCATCTAATATCTCCCTTGTTACCATGTAGCTCGGTTTCAATGGCAGCAGTAAAATGGACTTAAAACCAACAAGATGAAAAATAACCAGAAATGTAAAGAAAAGTAAACTTTTAAAACTGCACGATAGCCCCTTGAAGCATTAAAATTTGGAAATAAGCTTGATCCCAAATCTGGAATTATGTTACGTGCTGGATGTTCTTTGTAAACTGGGCAAAATAGTCACTAACTGCAGGTACAGGCTTCTCTCAAAGCCATCCCAGCAGTTGGGAACTGGCAGAGAAGCAGTGGTATTCATAAAACTTTATTACTCAGAACTGACATGTCTTTAGAACCCTCCTACTTTTCTTCTGCCCGTCTCAAGAATGCAAGGTGGGTACCTGTATTAGTCTTGTTTCTTGCTCCAGGAATCTTCTGTGATTTGGGAGGGATGGGAAGTTTTGGGACACTTCCGTTGCACACTGGATTAGCCACAGGCATATGCAGAACCTTGAAAGGATCAAAATATTCTATTAGAATTCACCAAAAGACTTCTTATCACTTCTGCTTTAATTCTGAAAATCATTATTTGTGACGTGCTACCTGGCAGGCAGGTGCTGAGAACGTATTTCCATTTTGTCCTACTACTGATAGAGGTATCATTCCCACCATTCCTTGCAAAACTGGTTGCACCGGAGAAGCAATTATAATGGCAGAACCTAAAAAAATAGAAAAGTGTTAAAATCGTACAGAAACTAAAAGTACTTCAGTGAAAAGAAAAGGTTCAAGACAAGACTCATTAAAATTACACATGGTCAAACCTGTGGCAAGAAAAGGTCTGGCTTTTTACAAAAACTTCCCTGTCCTTGCTATACAGCACTACTAGAACTCAGGACAACTACCAGTATTATTTTTAGTTTAGTTGAAGTCTGTTCTCCTTTTTAAGAAGTAGTTCAAAATTAAGCTAAAGGTATGACAAACCTATCTTAAGGCTTAAACTTTGAACTAAAGTAATGTATAAAAACCAGTAAAAGTGACATCAAACAGCTCATTTGGCAGCCAGGCAGAGGAGAATTATAATATAGGGAAATTATCACAGCACATTCATTGAAAAGTGGAAGAAAATTTTCAGAAGTGAAGAAAACTATTTCTCTCTGTCTGAAAAAACAATGAGGGTAATAATTACATGAAGAAATCTTAGTGACAGAAAAGGGTGGCACTCCTAAGATCTTGCACATACTGCTGCACTGGCCTCTGACCACAACGAAATAACTACACCCTGAAATTCAAGGATAACTACCTGCAGCAAGTTTTTAGCCTTGCAAAGAAATCTAAATGTGTTGAGTCCAGCTGATTTATATATAGTTGGTTATAACATTCTACAAAGCACTCAGAATTTTTACTGCTGTAGAAATAACAATGCTTGTATCAGGAGATTTTATATCACGGAAAGAAGTAACTTTATACTTTCATATTTACCTAAATGTACTTCTAATGCAGACAAGGATTTTGAAAAATGAAACAAAACCAAGGAAGTAATTTGGGAAGGGCCTAGCTACATCTACACAGTTATCTAATCTAAGTATGGATACTTATGTAGCATTCCATTCATAACAGGAATCCTATGAAAACAAAAACCTGTCTTATTTAGCCAAAACAAAAGCACCATGTAAAAGCCACATTTTCAGTAATTTTCCAATCATGAGATTACCTTGTGGGAAGTTTGGGGAGACGGTCTGGTTTGCTGGAAACGTATTACTGGACCTAGGAGGAGTCTGTAACTGTTGTACAGCTGGAGCTTGGGAAGCAAGTGGCATAGAATTGCCAGGCAATACAACTACATTTGATGGTGTTACAGCTGTGCCCAAGGTTGCTGGATCAGTCATACAGGTGGCTATATAAAGGTTGCTTGAATTCCCAAAAGCTGCGCTTGTTGCTGGCATCAACTGTATAAGGCCCCCTTCATTGGAAAGATGAGTTGAACCTGCAACTGAAAAGCCAGTGCAGTCTTCATTCTGAGTGTTAACTGAGGTGACCACAGGATCTTTAGGTCTAAGCACAAGAAGATTCTGCTCTGCCAAGGCAGCTGAATCCACATTTTTTTCTGTGTCTTCTGAAGTTAGACATTTGGACAGGCCCGCAGTTTTGGTTGGGGATTTGGCTGGAGATGACAGTATTATAGTAGGCAAATTTTCTCCTGTGATGCTGGAAACAGCATTATTTAACTCCGTGTCTGATGAAATAAACGGATCATCGCTGATGATGATCTTGAGGGACATTATATTAGAAGGATCAACATCCATTGGCTGACTACTAGAAGATACGCTGCTTATACTTTTGGCTTCAGTACCTGACCCATCTGTTGAGGATGCAGTTTCTGGGAGAGGAGAGGGGCATATTTCAGAGGTAGTAAGATTACTTTCAGTGGATACTACAGAAATTTCTGAACACGCGTTATCACCAGGAGAGAAATACAAATTATCGGCATCTACTTTTGTAGAAGAGGAAGGTTCTTGCATTTCCCCTTGTGTGCCCTCTGACAGTCCTGAAGGGAGGTTAAAATCTTTCTTACAAGGCTTATCAAGTGTATGCTGATCATTTGAATAAGTTTTGTTAGACGTATCAACAACCTCCAGCTGCAACTCCGCTTTGTCAAGATCTGAAATCTCCCCTGCAGACCCTGCAGCACAGTCTGACTGCGTGCCCTGGTCCTGATGGCCAGAGTGGTGACCAGAGTTCTCCTGTACAACACCAGGTAAAGCAGCTGTATCATTTGTTACAGTCTGCTCTTTTCCTGTATCTGCTGATGGGCTAGAAATGGGTGAATTGTTTTTTCTCAGTGGTACACTGTGGCCAGGGCTCCCATCAGAAGGACTTACAGAAAGTGTTTTTTCAGACAGTGATGTATCTGGTGATAACTGACATTTACTTGGAGAATGAGTTTTGTTTTCACTGGCTGTAGTATCCTCTGCCAATGAAATCAAAGAAATCTGTGGACTACCAGAATGAACATATTCTAAACTAGGACTACTTTGAGAATTGTGACTTGGCGGGCCTTTTTCACTTTCCATAGCGCTCTCACTTTCAGATACTAACGTAGAGGACTCTTTTGTAACATAAGTGTCTGCGCAGCGTTCATTACATTTGCTGTCAGAACTCTGTCTCTTGTCAGGTTCAGTCAAACCAGGCACAGAGTCAAAAGCAATTTCAAGATCTCCAATATGTTCAGGGGTAATAGTTGTAAGCACTTCAGTCTGCTTCCTTGGTCTACAATTTCCATGCAGCTGTTCATTGGTTGTATTTTTCTTAGCCACATCATCATCATTAATGCTGGTCTTCAAGGCACATGATGCTTCTCCTAACTGAAAATCTTTGCAGGGTAGTGATTCTCTAGAATTATCACCTGCAAAACAGTTCCATATTAGAACAGATGAGCCTTTCACAGCATTTTAGAAATAACTTATCAGTTCAACAGAAAACTGTTTCCATGATACTAAGTGGAATAATGCTATTCATCCTTACTTTCAAGTTGAGTGGAAAATCTAGAGTTACATACACTTGGTAATCTGGAAAATCAGTTTGTACATTTAATTATTAAAAGTGCACACATAACATGTAAACAGTTCAGGTCACTAAATCAGATTTCCAAAAGCACAAAAACCATCTCATGATAAAGACCTCTTGGCTCTATTTCTCATATACTTTCACTAAGTATCTGCTGCTGATGCACTGTTGTCAAGAATGGTGTACACAGACTAAACATACCCGTTGCCCAGAGTAGGACTGTTTTTGTGTAAAAATTAACTGATACAATATAGAATAGAGATAAAAGATTCATATGGTAAGATGTAAAATATTATCTTTATGTGTTCCAAAATGAATACTGCAAAGTATCTCTGTTCTGAATAAGAAAACAGATTTGCCAATAGTCTGGTTGCATTTAGGAGCTTACCAAGTACAACTTCTAAGTACATTGATGGGACTACTGTTAAATTTAACAGACTGAAACTTTCTAACAGACCAGGTGTCTGTTATGTGTAAATGTATGTTCATGCAACAAACATGTCTGTGGGTGTACCTCTATGTTCATGCAATATAAATGTCAGACTGGATATTACCAGCGAAAAAAAGAAATATTTTGAAATGCACAAATTGTCTGAAAATATTTTCATAATGAACAGTGAACACTAGAAGAAATCTCAAAGAAAAAATTAAAAAACCTACATCTGCTACTTTCTTCTGTTCCTAAAGAACTTTCAAATGTTTCCAGGCTATCCTCACCCACCAGGATTTCATTTTCTACTCCACTCCGACCAGAAATACCAGCAGGTAAGTTCTTGTTTACCTTGCTCTTTCCTATTTTCAAAATAAAGCAAAAAGAACAGTTAAATATGTCATTTTACACACGAGAGTGATTATTACATTTTAATTGAATTATAGCATAAAAATCTCCTTATAGTTAATGTGATGATAACCCTGATCAGACAGGCAGAAAAATTTTACAACAGCACAAATATAAACTATCATCCTTTAGACCAGCAGAGTCTAAAATAAGAGCAATAAAACAATCACTGAGCCAACACAAACCTAGAATTTCAGCCACAGGAAAATGCAGCCATGTATAAATGTATCAAAGACTCTAATTCTGAACTGAGGGACACTGATGCCATACAGTCCATTTCTCTTGCAAAAGAGGCCTGTTGAATTACTTCTCTTTGTCAAGCAATACTAGGGAAAACTCATCATTCAGGATGCTTCACAGTAACAGTACAATTGAGCATGATGTACCCTACCATAATCAAACCAGTCAAAGAGAGCCTGAAAAGCTGGATCTGATTCTGTCTGTTCTAGAATGTCCTGTATAGCCTCTTCTGACATATGAATTTCACCCTGAGAAAAGACAAGATATACAGAATTGTTAGACAATTACTTCCACACCTTCAAGAGAAAAACAGACAATAGTTTTCTTTGCAGACTGTTTTTAGTTCTATTACTTCTGCTCAGCGCAGAAACAAATGCTGGGTACATTTCTACCATGAATTTCACATCTGTTAAAATGTATTAGTGATTGAAGTTTAAAAAACAAGGTTCCCCAAAACCCAAATGTCTCTTGTCAGACACTACACTCTGCACATGCATATTGCAGTATTCTCCACATAACAACCAACACTGACCAATAAGAAGGACAAAATCTCTGGCTACACTGGAAGCTTATGCTATGGATACTGTGAGCCTGTATGAGCCAACCACTGGTAAAAAAAATCCCCAAATTAACCCTAATTTCTTGGGTTTGAATATATCTAGAAGCCAACACTAAGCAAAAGGAAGTTCAGTTTTATTTACCCATTACATGTTCTATAATATAACCTCCAACTACTTTTCTGGAGGGCAGTTGGAAAGCACAGCTACATGGGACAGTGCTCCAAGATTCCTGTTTTCAAGCTGACTTGTTCAGTAGCAGCCCAGGAATGAGTGGGGGACTCAGTATCTACTCAAGCATTCAAATACAAGGTTTCTCCTGACTTCTTGAGGATCCCCTAAGCACTCTACAACCTGTGATACAGTGGTTGTAAGGGTGGATGTCCCATGTAATATGCTTGATTATTTTGTCTGAGCTACTCCAACTAAACCAAGAAACTGCTTTTAGTTCTGCTCAGAAAAATGGAATACAGCTTTTCAGCTCTGTATTTTGACAACGGTTGACCTAAAGTCACCAGGCAACAGAAAAACAGCTTTTAAACCAGACACCTCTACTTCATAAACAGGCAACTGTCTCTACTCTCCTGTCCTTCTCATGAGAGCTGTGAAGACTGATATCACTCATTAAGAGTCCTTTTTACTTCTGTGATTGCCAGCTTGAGGCTTGCAGGAGGATGAAGGCAGAACACTATAACTATGTTTAGGCTGTAGAAGGAGAACGTACATTACCTCCAAGAGGAAGAATATATTAAATTTCAAGAAAAAGCATCATTATTTAGGCTCCAACACCAAATTTCTCTTGCTATACTAGATCCATGCTTATCTTAGAGCAGATCAGAAAATCAGATCAAACATCTCTGGAGACCACAAGATATTTTAAATTCCTTTTTCTTCTATAAGGCTATTGATTAGATTCCCAGTCAGAAGCTGGTAGCCAGTTACTGGCACCAAAGATTCAGTGACAAGCAGGCAGCTGGTGACTGGACAGCGTACTTAAATCCAGTCTGAGTGCAATGTTAACAGGTAATTACTGCCAGAAGCAATCCCATTCCCTTGGCTTTTGACCCTGCTGTGTGCTTATGCTGCCTTGTACAGGCACTGGGAATGAATTCAGAGCACTAAGCTGGCACAAAATCAGCTCCTGCAGAACACTAGTGTCCTGCCTGCTCAGTTCCTCGAACCTGCCCAGCACCACACAAAAGGTAGGAGCTCATGCCTATGCAAGGGCAGCTGCAGAGCCATTGGCTAGGCTTAGGTCTGTTGCCAAAGAGACAAATAACAAGATATCAGACAGAGGTTCAGCATAGTTCCCGTAACTGATCATTCTCAGGTGCGTGGTCTTAAAAAAAATGTGAACAGGGCAATCTACACCCACCTGAAGTCCAAGGATTTCATCAATTGAAGTCTCCTGTTCTGTGGGACCACTGTCTGTCTGTTTAGGGGCCTGAGCAACACTGCCATCACTGGAACACATTAGTCATTAGTTCAGAACTCACAAATTAATCAAATAAGAATACATATCAAGTTTAGATGTTCCTTTTCTTACCTGCCAAGGATTTTGTTAATGTTTTCAGCGAGCTTCTCCTGAAGAGATTTGTTGCTCAAAATTTTTTCTCTGGCATTTTCAATAACCAGTTGCTGGAAAAGAGTTTTAAAGCAGTCAGGTTTCTATTTTTATCATCACTAGAAAAGGAGCATGAATTTCCAACTTACTGGTAGAAAAAAATTAAAAAATCAATTCAAACAAGAAGACTTTTATAACAGAGAGACAGCCAATCTGTGACTACATGACATTGCTATGAAAAGCATCGCAAAACATTCCTGTACTTCTACTCTCCTAAAATACAGCAAAGCTTGTTCTAAAGTACAGCAAGGCTTGTTGTGCCTTCTGGTTTCCATTCTCTAAAGAATTACTGTATTAAAACAGCCTACAGTTATCTTAACAAAGCAAATAAATCAAGAAAAACAAAACACTACATAGCTATGACAACCTTATGATATTAATACACAGACGAGCTAGTTCCAAATACAAACCAATACATTTATCTTCTAAAGGTAGCTTCTGTAATACCCAAATGAACATGCAAGAGACTAGTTCTCTTCAGTTTGAATTTGTTTCTTAAATGTAAATACTTTCCATAACCATATACTCACTGGGAAGTTACCATCAATTAATTCTTCAAGGGGCTCACTTTCTTTTTCTGTTACTGCTTCGTCACAGTCTTGAGAACCTCTAGTTGCTGAAAGAGGTCCAGATGTTCCAATACTTTTCCTCTTCTGAGATTCACTGAAACATTGCAGGAAATTTATGATGTATTTTATGAGAACATTGTAAACAACAGACCCCATGGTCAGTAAACCAAGTGTTTCTATTCCTTCTTAGCAAACAACAGACTTTAATCAATAGAAAATTTACTACATATTGAAAATACAATAAAAGTTGATACCTGATTCATTATATCATATTCATCTATTGTGTCCGACTTCACAGAAGTTACAAACAAATACACAAACAAAATGTGGGTAAACAGCACAATGGCAAACTGAATTCCATGCTCACTATTCAGTATTTCCCCCCTTTCCACTACTTTTTACCTTAAGTGGTGGTACAGGTCCTAATTAACTGGCACTCAAAAAAAAGATTTGGGCATTACCACTGAAAACAAAGACCTCTCAAGGAGCAGCTGTCCTCAAAGAAGAAAACAAATGTTAGGCTGTGAAAGAATTTAGATGATGAATAGGAAATGTGATGTTTCTATATGAGATCACAGTGTAGGCTCTTCTGAAAACATCAATCAGCAGTAGCACTAAAATCAATTATATTCAAAAAACGTCATGCAGGAATAGAAAAGACTTGGAAAAGGTATGAATTAGTAAGGGTCTGGAAAAACAGTAAGCAAAACCATTGACTGGGATTTAGTCAAAGACAATAAATGGAGCACAAAGAGACCAGTCAACTCACTAAAAAAAAAAAAAAAAGGATATTGGAATCAGAGAATAAAAAATGCAAAACTAGTATAAGAATAGTTTTCCACACCACTTCTAGAGCAAATATGAATTTTTTTGCTGATGAAGCCAATAGTTTTGCAATATTAAATGCATATTTTTATCAATAGTAAGAATTTTTATAATTGAAAAGGATATTTTGGAAGGAATACTAAGTCTCAGTGCCAAGATTATTTGCCTATGTCTAATACTGGAATACTGTCAAGATTGACTCTATACAAGTAGCCCCCTATCAGTCTAATGTTAAGCTCCTTGAATTTCCTTTCCTTTGTGGAACATCACACCCTGGCCACCCTCAGTGGTTTCTAAATGTGAAACATCCCACCATTTAAGAAAATTTACACTAGAGGTTAGAACATTACATAATTTCTAAATGATCTTTAAAAACCAGCCAAACTAAACCACACTCATGTTTACCTTTTTCGCCTTCCTGGAGAAAGCAAGTTTGAATGAAGCTTCCGTTCTTGTGATGTTGGGACTTGAATGTGTATGAAACCCCCAGCTTTATAAAAGGAAAAATAACATTATTTATTATGTTTCAATCAATTCCTGGGAATTCATACATAATAATTTGGTATTATCATGGAAATGAGGACCATTTCTTTTAAACATATCCTGAAATAAATACCCACTCGATATGGATCATCCCTATCTGCCAAAACAAGTGTTTTGGGTCAGGGTGAGAACACAGGAGAGAATAATCCCACACTAATGAACTTCTGATCTCTGAACTCCCATCAGCAAGTAATTATGTAAGCACCACTTCTCTTTTTGGGCACCCCCCTGAACCAGTCTGGAGAGCTAGGGGAACAAAGCATAAATTTTCCGAAACTTTTTGGTGGAAGATAATTAGCCCTGGCTTTAGAAGACTTCCATCTATATATATATATTTTTCACAGAAAAAAGTGTGCAACTTACTGTTGATCTTTTCTTGAGTTTGCAACTGGCTCACAAACAGTGTATTCGGTCTTGCCTGTGGCATGCTTTGATTTACTGCTGGCCTGTGAATTACTTGAGGAGATACAACAGCAGAGGAATTCTGTGGCCCTGACTGATGGGCTACTGACAACAATCCTGAGTTTGCAGGAGTGGACTGCTGAAGCATTCTCTGTCTTTTCATTTCTACAATTCCACTTCTTGTACGTACTGGAAATAAAGACAAGATGAAGATACAGTAAAGGAATTTAAAAGGGTTGCTAATATTCCAAGACCTAATTAAGGTGCTCCATAGAAACATTTTTGTGCTTCAACAACTAAATAATAAAACTCAAATTATAAGCAACACCAACTTTTGTCTTATGTGTTACAGGTCTGAGACAAAATAATTGAAGAAGTACAGTCAGCTTACACTGGCACTGTAACCATGCTTGTACCCCTGCTTAAATATTTACAGAAATACGTCACACCAAAATTAAATTTTATTACATAATGTGTTACTCATATAATTGACCTTAACTGAAATAGCTAAACCAGTGTAAATCTGCATTTAACAGACTAAATCTGATAAATTCAAACACCAGTCAATTTGGTGAATTGCAGATCCAAGAACAATCATTCTATATATCTCACATTCTCTTTTCCTATACAGGTTACTCAGTAGAAATACTACAGAGAGAAAAATTTATTTTTAAGTAAAATAACTTTTCCTTGTTCAGAGTTCATGCTTCTGTAATGAAAGACAGAACAAGTATTTTTGTATTTTGATTAGATATATGTTTGTGTGCATAAAAAGTGCTTCAACACTGTAACATGTTTTATATTCGCCTTCTAAAGAAATCAAAATGCATCATAACTGGACTGGTTGTATTTTCAATTCCTTTACGAACCACAAATTAAGTGAAGAGCTTCAGGACTGAAGCAGCAGTTTTTAAACTATGTAAACTTTTAAAAAGTTTTCAGCAGAGAAAATACTACATAGAGAATTTAAGCCTCTTCCAAAAAGCTCAGCTTTTCTTATTTTCCTTTCTTGATCATTACAGTAACCCATGGACTAAACTGAAGACAACAGATAAATTGAAAAAAACACTGCATAAGAGATTTGACAAGATTTTAAGAGTAAGGATGCATTACTGATTACTGCAGCAGTTCCCCATTTTTTGTCAAAACAGCTGATTTTAACATAAAACCTCTCGATCCCATGGAATTGAGTCAGTTACTTACTCCTTTGATTAGCAGAAAATCTAAAATCTGAACTCTGCATGCTCCTAAAAAAAAACAAACCAAGTGACATCAATTAATGGTGAACAACAGACTCACACAGTGTGACAGCATCTATCACATGGTTAATGTCAGACTGGTCCCAACCACACATTCCTTCAGAAAGCTTCGATCAACTGATTGTTGTTTTTATTCTTTCAGACAATGGTAACAAATCCTTCAAATGACGCTTACTGTCATATTTTTGATCAAGTCATCACAAAGGTATCAGATTCTGAATGAGCCATAGTATATTGTTTTACTACAGGAAGGCCACACGCTCACACTAATGCCCTCATCTCCTAGCCCCACCTTAAAATCTTGAAATGTCTACTCAGCTGTCAACTCTCACATACCCATCTTTTTCACCACCTCTCAGAAGAAACATAGAGCCAATCCATTCTCATACAATTATAAGGGGAGTTGACCAACATAGGGACTCACTCCTAGAGTGAAATTTTACTTTCTTGATTTCAAAACTATATTACCTGATCTGAGAAAGTGTATAGTCTAACTTTTTCCACAGGGATGACATCATTGCAGGAACTTCACTTGTTGTTTCTAAAATGAACCAAAAAAAAAAAAAATCAGATGCCTAAAACTGACACCTGTTGAGAAAAATGTAAAATCACAGGCAAAACAATTATTATGGAGTGTTTCAGACATCATCTAACTTTACGTGTCTAGTGATCTTCTTAATATTCTATTCATTAGAGAGTCCTTACTCCTAATTTAAGAACTTTGAGTGATATAGATACAGTTCTTAGTTTTAGAGGCCTAGGTGAAACTGAGGCAAATACATTAATGATTATAATTCTCAATGGAATTTGCACATGCTAACCTAACCCAACTTGCTTCTGGAAATGGTATTCATATTCCCAAGTCACTTTTGTGTCTTTGAAAATTGTAACCTGGCAGACAGGCCTTTAAATGTAATGGTTATTTTATGATGTTACCCAAACAGGTAAAAAGCATTCAGCATGGAACATTAAAAGTATAAATGAAAAGAGGTAAGCAAGCAGTTCAATTTAGTAAGTTTTTCAAGGTGCCAAGTACAAAGTATTTTGACAGAAGTATGTTTGGGTCTTAGTTACCATTTCTATCAAACCTATTGTGAAAGGAAAAAAATGTTCAGAAATGTTTATGACATTCTAAACTGCAAGTCTAAGAACTAATCACAACTAAAATCTGATCACACAACATGTATCAAAACCCTGTAAGACTTGGCAACATTCAGAAGCTGGATAACTCCTTTTAAAAATAGCAAATGCTCTAGCTCTGTCTCCAATTTTCATACAAAATATTAAGTAATTCTGAAATTATTTTAATTAGTTTTAAAAACAACACAAGAAATATTTCAAAGCATAGGACTCCTCCTGATTATTTTGTAAAATCATAGAATATCTCAGGTTGGAAGGATCATAAGGATCATTGAATCCAATTCCCTGCTCCTCACAGGACTACTTAAAACTAAAACATGTGACTAAAAGCGTTGTCCACACACTCCTTGAACTCTGACAGGCTCAGTGCCATGACCACTTCCCTGGGCAGCCTGTTCCCGTGATTGACCACCCTCTCAGTGAAGAACCTTTTCCCAATGTTCAATCTGAACTTCCCCGATGCAGCTACATTCCATTTCTTCATATTGTATCACTGGTCACCAGAGAGAGACCAGCACCTCCCCCTCCTACTTATAAACAGTATAATTTTACAAGCATAAACCCACACATTTTGCATAAATTTTTGTATCTCTCTGCTGTATCACATCAGAAGTTCTGCTCAAATTTGAAATGAAAATATATGCTGCCATATGCAAACTAAAATAACCAATTACTTTTGTTCACCAGATGCTGATCTAAGTGGCTGTTGTCTGTGTAATATGGTAACCTCCAACTTGTAGCTTAGATGGGGGCCATACACCCCTTCCTCAAGATGTTCACAACAAATGAGTAAGAAAAAAAAAAGAACACCTCGTTCTTAAGGCTTACCTTTTGTTTTCATGGCTACATATTCATTAAGAATAGTTGTCAAGTTTTTTCCACACAGCGACTGGAAAAAAAAATACTGATATTAGAATCTTTACTAATAACTTACACTTCATCTGCTGTACCACATCATATTTGAGGAATTTTTTAGAACACCACACCATGCTAACCCTCAACACAAGGAACTGTACTTTATGCTGCTGGTGAGGAGTTGTCTCAAACCAGTTAGAGAGCAATCAATGAAACAAAATGCTATTAATGAACACAAAATCTAATGTGTTCAATCTCAGTGCACAACACTGGTACAGTAAGGGCTGTGTGACTTCCACTCCCCTTTGTTATTATGGAATAAAAACACAAAAATCATATGATGAACAGCTGTAACAGAGTACTGCACCATGCTGGAACAGAACATGCGTTAAGATGCAAACGTGAAGAGAATCTCTGTCTAAAGTAAAATTTTTAACAGTTACATAGAATTAACTTTCATATCATGTTTACTTGTCCTATTATTTTAGGTGAAACAAGGACAATTAAGATTTTAAGGTTACCACTTTCACTTGCTGTACCATCCTGCCTTGTTCACTAGTGGAAATTCTACAAGGTATGACAAACACAGTCCTTCACTGCAACTATTCGAGCTGCAGTGAGAATTTTGTCTTAGACACTATCACTATCATCACTTTTCTGTGAATAATAGGAAAAATGTTTCTACTGAGAAAAGGATGATCATTAAAAGCTTTACATTTGGGTTTTCTAATTTTTGCTGGCCATAGCTTGGTTCTCAATTCCCTACCCCCTCAGTACAGATGGCTAAACACTTGTAAATGAAATAAATTTAATGGTTTGTTTTGAATAGGTGCATCAAGAAGGTGCACCTTGGATCTCAGAAAACACTTCCACGGATTTTGAATACTGTGGACAAATTCCTAGACCACAAAATTAATTGATACATTAGAAGAATGAAGCAGAAAACATGAAGAAGATGCACATATAAACACTAAAAGATTGATGCATAGCAATATCTAAACCCGGTAATTTACACAGCACACTAAAAATTCCATTTTGTTTATGTTAAAAATGCAAACTATCTAAACAGACTCTAGCTCTATACACATATCTACATATGCAGCTACATGCTGTGTTTATGCACACCCCAAGTTCCACCCTTCACCTCGGACAAAGCAGATGATACTGAACAAAAAGGAACTGGAACAGTTTTTGTCAACAATATTTGGCAGACTGAGGTACCCTACCTAAATATTTAATAAGTACCTGAAATGGAGCATTATTGGCTTCCCTGTCTAGAACAGGAAAGTGATTTCCAGTAAATTACAAGGGCAGCCCTAAAATCAATAAAACACTTGCAACAACACCCTTCCATAAATCAACCTCAAAGCTGTAATGCAGACTAAACATAATATACTGAAACCAATTTGCATATTTCACACTTAAATATTTCTTAGTAAGATTAAATACTAGAAACCAAGTAATGGCTAATATCACAGGATGAAAAAAACAAACAAATGAAACCAAAAGACAATGAAACCAAAAAGCCAAACTATCCAAAAAAGCAGAGGGGACGACCTAACCAAGCATTTTAAGCAGCATTTGAGAATTAAATTTTACACTGAGAAATCTCCAATATACTTTTCCATGGATGCAAGACAACATAACTTCCTGCTTTGCAAATATAAACTCACCAGCAAGCAGGCTGGAATAAACCCATCTTCTGTACAGTGCTCTGCATATTCTTTCAAATCTGAACTTTCCAAAATAAATTGATGACAGGTAGCTTGAAGATTTTCCTGTTGTAAATACCCTGCAACAAATCAGACGGACAATTTTGCTAGTTTGTTCATTACTTCTGCCCAATAGGATCAAAGCTGCACACAGTGTTGAAATAATCAGGCAAAAATTTGATTGTTAGAAAAGGAGAGTGAAGTTATTTTGACAGAACATATGTCTGAAAACATGTTTCTTTAACAGTTAAAACCAGAAAGACAAAAAAATACATATTGGAATTACACTGTATTTACAAATTATTAAAGACTGAAAGTGAGGCAATATGAACAAATTTTGATTGATCCTTAGTACAGAAGAAAAAATAGAAGTCCTTGGCTCAGAAGGCTGATGAACTAACTCTCACATGAGCTGAACCACCCAATTTGATATTTAAATGGAAGTCTACAATATTTTGTCAATAAAGTGTATTGCTATATAACAGTAATTGTCCACACATCCCACTGTTTCAAAATAGGTAAAACCTGGGCAGCTGTTGCAACAGAGTATAGGAATTTTTTTAAAAACTGTCATTGTACAAAAATGAATAACAGAAAAGGGTTCTCCCCCCCTCCCCCTTTACAGTAATTTTCGTTTAGGATAGACGTACTAGCTGCAACTTGTGCCCTCTACACACCCTAAGACTCACTAGTTACCCTAGTAGGAAATATACTAAACAAGTTTACTTTTCCAAAATTCCATTCCTCATCAAATATGTTCTGCTTTAATCACACTTTTTAACCCTGCTTTAATCACCAAACACCTTAAACGTTAAAAGATTAAAAACCACACCAATCTGAATGAAAGACTCTAGAACAAAGAACCACAGAAGAAAATGGTCCTTCTTTTTTTGCTTGTAGCAGAACAGAACATGCAATGTTTTAAAGGAAGGGTAAAACATGCGCCTAATTATAAATGCAAGGTACTAGCACATCTATTTCAATGGACCCCCAAAATAGTCCACCTCAGTTCAGGAATACTTATAATACTTCTAAGCTTGCATGAAGACAAATACCTTCCAGCAGATCTGAGTATAGCTGCAGAAAACAGATTGCATTTCAGACACACAAGCCCATGTTCAGGTCTTCGACAACCAGGCAAACTTCAAAGTTAAACACAGTTTCGGAATAACCACCGTGAGTTTAATCTCAATGTATGACCTGCCCTATCAGACAGAAAACATTAGTGGTACCTTTGTAAAGGGTTTTCCTATTTTGTTTTTCAAATACATTTTTCTAGAAAAATCTCGAGCCACAAATTGCTGGAAGCTGAAAGTAAATTTTGGGGAAAACATGATGATATCCTAGTCTGGCCAGGCTGGAAGATGAGATATCAGGCTAGGTGAAACTCTGATCTGTGCTGGTACAGCGGCTCTTACAATCAAACTCATCTGAAAATTGCAATTCTTCTTTCTTGAACCTACTACTACAGTATCACAACGGATGGTCAAATGCTTGCATATTGGCACATTTTGAACATACACCAATTTCCTGCTAAATAAAGCATTCCTAAGTTTAAAAATGCCTGAATTAAGATCTCCTGAGCAACTGACCCGAGCTGCTTGTACACACACTGTATCATGACATATGAGTACACAATCCCTGACATCACCAAAACCAAATTAAAGGCACAAAAGGTACACTATATTCAGCACATACAGAAATAATTCAGTAATTTTTTCTGCTTTAAGAAATGTCTAACTCATAGAACACATTCACTCTCTCAATTAGGGAAAGATAAATGTTCTTATGCACTTTTCTGTGCATGAGCCCGGCTTACCATTTTAGTTTTGTTTCTTAAACTAATATTCATCCACCTTTAAAGCACCTAGATGGGGTGTCTACATGGGGCAGGGGGAAAAAAGAAAAGATGGAAGAAGAGCTGCACTGGGAAGCCTGTTTATCTGCCCAAATTCAGAGATGCCTCACAGCAGAGGAATCCCTATTAGAAAACAGAAGTAGTTACAAGGAATATCCTGTTCTACAACCTTAGGTTGCTCAGAGGTTTTCTACACATGATGCATGCTCCATGTTGGCATGGAGCCAACATCATGTTGGCTCAGTACACATGATGTTGCCAAGACTGTGTACTAGATCTGCACCTCTCTGGTAAGCACACAAGATAAGCATTCTACACAGAAATTTGTAATTGAATCAATTTGTTATGGAAAAGCACAATGAAAGATCTCCATTGAATGATTTCAAATCTTCTTTTACAATGCATGGAGTTTCTAAATATCCTCAATAACTTCACAATAATAAAAACATTGCTTTTCTTACTAGCCTTATTTCTCAAGACAGTAGCAAGTAACATTTCAGGTAGTTTTTAAAAATAAATTGTGCTGGAAGAACAATGAAGAAAAGATTCAGCCTTAATGGCCTTGGATTCAGTAAGATTGCGGACAACTGAAAACTGAATCCCACACTGGCAAGCTGCCAGGAAATCTTGGCAACCTGTGTCATCAGGTACTGATGTGTGGGACTGAAATATGTGGGTGTCAGAGACTGAAACGGTTAATGATTTACACATTCTAGGATGGCCAGGGGACTTCTGCGGGCTGAGAAGAGGCCCGTCCCCCCTCCAGTGCTGCTGTCCCCCCTCCAGTGCTGCTGAGGGGTCGAGTCNATGCAGGCTGAGAAGAGGCCCATCCCCGCTGCTGAGGGGTCGAGTCCTAAAAGGTGGGAAGAGACGTTTTTGCCATGCCCTTCACATGAACTCTGCATGTCTAGCCTGGGCTGTCTGAGACCTTGGATGCTCGTGGCATGGGCTGTGACACTATCCACGGTACAACTCCCTGCCCTGAGGAGGTACAAGGCGTTCCCACCTGAGCTGGAAGTATATAACAACTGGTAACTTCTTTGGCTGTGCAGGCTTCCCTCCCCCACCCCCAAGGAAGAGGACCACCACTTCAACTAACAGACATGGAAGATGCAACCACCAAGTTTCATTGCTGGACACCGTGGGTGGTGACTATATACATTTTTCCACCCTTATCCTTTCTTTCCCTTCTTCTTCCTTACCCTGTCTTTCCCTTACGCATTTTCCTTAAAGGTTATCTTCATGCCATATTGCTATGGCAACATACCTGTTTACCTTTGAAACAAAACTGTTCTAAAATGTATATATATGTATATGTATACACATATATATATACATATGTATACATACATACGTTTTCAAACACCGATTATTCAGCGTCATTTTCACTCCAATCCACACCAAGTGACTTATTAATAAGATCCTGGGTAACCCTCCCCTTTTCTGGGCGGGTCGAAACAGTGGCACACTGCTTTCACAGAATCAGATGGGTTGGAAAGGACCTCTGAGATCACCAAGTCCAACCCTTGATCCACTACCACCACAGTTTAACTAGACTATGGCACTGAGTGCCACATCCAGTCTCTTCTTAAATACCTCCAGGGACGGAGAATCCATCACCTCCCTGGGCAGCCCATTCCAGTGCCTGACCACCCTCTCTGTAAAGAATTTCTTCCTAATATCTAATCTAAACCTCCCCTGGCAGAGCTTGAGACTATGCCCTCTTGTCTGGGGCACATTTCTGGTTACCATCCATTTGTTTTTACCTCTGGCAGCATACAAATACTCCAAAGCACAGAGTCCTTTTGAAAATTCACTGTTGCCAATGTCCTGAGCACACCTACGCTGTGCCTTCCACAGACTGTGATCACGCCCGAATTCTCCGTGCAGCCTCACAGGTGACCGAAACAGGGCGGGAAAGAAAAACTATCTGGCTCCTAACGCAGCCTTCTCCCCTGGTATTTCGGGTCACCCTTGATTTCCTCCTGTAATCCGGCACTGTTGAAACGCCGCTCACCAGCTCAGTCTGCAGGTAGGCACCGGAGACTATCACGTTTGCTTGGACTGGCGAAGAACCCGAGTTCCAGGCACGGCCTGGCGGGCTCCCCCGAGCCCCTCAGGATCGACCTGCGTTCGCTTCCCGACAGAGCCCGGCCCAGAGGGCGGCAGGGGCCAGCCCGGGGACCGCGGGGCCCGGGATACGCCCCGGCAGCCACAATCCCAGCCTGAGGGGGACCAAGCGACGCGGCCGAGGGTCAAGGGCGAAGACACCTCCGTCTCCCGCCGCGCCGCGGGCGGCTGACAATGCCCGGCAGAGCCCTCCCGGCGCGGCCGGGGCTCCGCGCCTCGCCCTCCCGCTCTGCCCGACTCACTCACCCAGCACCAGCCGGGCCACGTCGGACGGCAGCAGCATGGCCCCCGGCGGCGCGGGGCGCGGGCGGGCGCAGCTCCCGGAGCGCTGGGACCGCCCCGCCACCCAGGCGAAGGCGCGGAAACTCCG